>OZ005735.1:247313449-247913449 GCA_963930755.1 Eudasyphora cyanicolor
ATAAATAAAATAAATAAAATAAATAAAATAAATATTTTTTTTCCTATTTTTTTTTTTAAATCAACCTTTTTATTTTTTGTTTGTTTGTATGACTGTTTATTTTTATCTTTATATGTTTTGTTTTTAAATTTTTTATATTCCTTTCCACTATTTGTATGCTTTTGGTATTTATACCCTACACCACACTGCGGTACAGGGTATTATGACTTTGTGCATTTGTTTGTAACGCCAAAAACGAGAAGAGATAGACCCATTGTTTATTATACCGATCGACATAGAATCACTTTTTGAGTCGATTTAGCCATGTCCGTCTGTCTGTCCACATATCCTTGTAATCAAAGTACAGGTCGTATTTATGGTCCGACTGTAGTGAAAGTCTCCTTTTTTGACTCAAGGATAATCCCTATTGAAATTTGTCAAAATTGGTCATGATTTAGATATAGCCCCCATATATATGTTTCACCCGATGTGACATGTAAGCGCTGTAGAACTCGTATTTTATATCTGATCAGAAATTCAATAGAGAGAGCTTTCTTATTACATGTATGAACACTGCCAAATTCAGGGAAAATCGGTTCAGATTTAATCATAGTCCCAATATATATGTTACACCCGATTTGACAAGTATGCGCTGTAGAAACCTTGTTTTATATCCGATCAGTACAAAATTCGGCAGAGAGAGTTTTCTTATTACACTGAACACTTCAAATTGACATTTTCGCATTGCTAGGGAGGTGTAGGGTATTATATACTCGGCTCCGCCCGACTTTCTGCCTTTTCTTACTGGTTTTATTTTAGTTTTAGTTACTTTAGTTTTTTTTGCATTTCTCTACTTTTATTTAATTTCAATAGTTTTGTTTTTTTTTTGCATATTCATTTGAGTGAACCTGATTTAGCAAATTTTCCAAATCCAAGTAGGTCAGACTGTGGCCTACATCACACACAATCTTGCTGAACATATTGCTGCTATTTGGCCAAGAACATACCCCGTGACGACTATGGCCATGACAGTGATGACGATGATGACGCCGCAAATAGAGTGAATTGCAAAAGCCAAAGTGATAAAGAATGTGTGAACCGAATGATGAAAACCCGCATACAAATTACGTCGTTTAATGGTAAAAGTGATATGAAATTTACCAAAAAAAAAAAGCATATAATGAAAAACAGAGCGCCAACAGCGGCAATATCGACGACGGACAACAATTTAGTATTATGGCCATAATTTAGTATTTGTTCTTACATCACGTACAAAATAACTTGCCATGGCGTTTATTATGTTCGTAATCAATCTGTTCAATTGATAAACAAATAAATACAGAAACTATGTGAAGAAAGAAGTAACAGCGAAACGTAGCTTTTTTGAAGAACATTGGCATTCTAATGTTTTGATAACAAATATTTAATCATTCACAGCCAACATTGTCATCATAAACTGAAAGTGACTATATTTTCGATTCATAGCTAGGCAGTCTCTAGTCCATTGAGAGGTATCATTATGATATGTACGTCCACCATTCAGAGTTTGGCAAATTATATCAAGAGCCCAAGCCAATATTAGCTAAGCACCACGCGCCGCGTGGCTTACGTATGTGAGTGTTCGAATTTGAAGGCATAAATTGCGTTTCCTTTTTTAGAACTCGGGGCAAAAGTAAACCATTTCCAAATGGCATTACAACGGAATATTATATGGTTTAATTTAGATTTATTTTTTCCTTCGTCTCATCCATTAATAACACTACGCAAGAAAAAAAAAATTTTTTGTGTCCTAGACCTAAAAATTATTTTTTTGTATAGATTGTGGCATACTGTTATATAAAATCAAAACCAACAATTTTTTTATGGATACATTTTTTTTTAAAAAATTTTTATTAAATCATCGAATGTATCCTTAGTATTTGCACTATTACTTATACGTTAAATTGAAGCTATTAATGTGGGCTACCAATGTTGGAAATATATCTTTCACTTAGAAACAGTGGTTTAGTAACAGTCATTAAACAAATTGAAAAAAGTAAATTTTTTTCAAAAAAAAAAAACCTGGGACACAAAAAGAAATAAAAAATAGAAAAAAATATTTTATTTTTTAAAAGTTTGCATCCTAGCGAAGAAAATAATGCCTATTTGAAAAAATCTATGGATAAATGTAGAAATTATAGCCCTTTTGGTAGAGGTAATAGAATTTCAAAAAATCTTTTTTTCTCTAAATTTCTGTTTAAATAGCGATTTTATTTATTACTTTTATTTATATTATGTACAGGGTGGCTGATATGTATTGCAACCAATTTCAGGTTGCTATCATTTCTAAACCGCTAGTCTGATAGCTGACAGATTTATTTCAGTGACAGTTCATTTTATTGTTTATAAGCTTACAAAAGCATTTTGATCTATTGCATTCAGAAAAAAGTTATTCGTGATGGAATTCAAGCGTGATAGTGTGATTGCTTTATATTTGGGTGGAAAAACACAAGTGGCTATAGTTAGAGCCCTCCAGCATTTAAATGTGAATAAATCTTTTGTTTCTCGTACCATTGCTCGTTACCGTGATACTGGCAGTGTTGCATCGCGTCCAAAAAGTGGACGAAAAAAATGGTAACAACACCAGAAATGATCCGAAAAGTGAAGGCCAGATTTGATCGAAATCCACGCCGCAGTGGTAGAAAAATTGTTCGTGAGCTGAACATATCGCGAGAACGGATACAACACATATTAAAAAATGAGCTTGGACTAAAGCCATTGAAGTTCCAAAAAGTGCAAGAGCTCACCGATGCACAAAAAAAAGTTAGACTGGAAAGAGCCAAGGAGTTGCTTCGCTTGCACGAAAGTGGCGAGTTACTGAATTTGGTTTTCTCCGATGAGAAGCCATTCCAAATTGAGCAGTTTGTGAACAAACAAAATGATCGGGTTTACTTGCCAAAGAGGTCAGCTGAAAATTTACTCCTTCGATTGGCCACCAGAACTCAAGCGCCGCCGATGGTAATGGTGTAGGCCGCCGTAACGGCCGATGGTCGCTCCCCGCTCGTATTCATCGACCATGGGGTCAAAATAAATACCGAATATTATCGGAAAAATGTCCTAAAGACAGTATTGAAGCCCTGGGCAGACAAACATTTCGGCCGCAGACCATGGACATTCCCATAGGACTCAGCACCATCGCACTCAGTACGCGTCAACCAAGAATGGCTTAAAAAGGAGGTTCCTCGCTTCATTTCTACCGCACAATGGCCATCAAGATCTCCGGATCTAAATCCGTTGGACTTTTGCGCCTGGGGCATTTTAGAGAGTAAGGTTTGCACTAAAAAATACCAAAGTATCGATCATCTCAAGACGGCGCTTCGCCGGGAATGGACCAAAATACCGCAGAGCCACTTTCGTGCAGCGTGTGATGGCTTTGTCGGCCGTTTGAAGGCCATAAATCGTGCCAAAGGTTGCCAATTCGAACAAATCTAAACTGTTTCTAAAATTTTATGTTATTTCCGACATTTTTTGCTTTTGAACAATAAAATTTAAAAAAAAAATTAAAAAAAATATAGCGCTTTACTTTGTTGCATTACATATCAGCCACCCTGTACATACACTTTAGTTTATTTACATGAACGAGTTTCATTAGAAGTAATTGTGAGTTCCTTGTTGACGTTTGAAGATTTCGGAATCGGTTTCTCTAATGAGGAACCAAATATAATCTCCCATCATTCTTTCATCCCAGTGCCCTTGGTAACGCCGCTCGATGGACTTCAATTCTTGGTGAAACCTTTTGCCATGTTCGTCACTTACGTCGCCAAGATTCTCGGGGAAAAAGTTTAACTGAGAATGAAAGAAATGAATTTTGAGGGACATATTTACACCTGTTGGAATACATAAAGCTAAAAATAAGTTGGAAGAATACATACATATGTGTTATATACATAAATATAAAAAAATATATTTCTAACCAATTTTTTCATAATTTTTTAACAAATCATTAATCATTGTTTCATATTGCGGGCTTTTATTGAATCCAAGGAAATCCACTACAAGCTTAAACGACCTCCATGTTCTGCAATTTCATCCGACGTCAAATATGATTCGAAATTCACATTTTGCACCTTATTTTGGGCCCATCAAAAACTCCTTCTTCGATTACTTTGAAAAGAAAGTCTTTTAAATAAAATTTTTAAATTTGAGAGTGAATTGCCATCTTTCCTTAAGGCTTTTACAAAATGGTTAAAGAGCCCCAGCTTAATATGCAGTGTTGTCCAAATATCGGCTATCCCAGAGGCATAACATACCAACTACTTTTAAATCGCAACAAATTTTCCAGTCATGTTCATATTTTATGGATTTTATCAATTAAGCCATTGTTTCGTATGACTCCTTAGTGTTGACAGCATGAGCAATGGGAATCGACGATTTCTGATTTCCGTTGTGTAAAAGTACTGCTTTCAAACTTTCTTTCCTGCTGTCAACAATTAACCGTCATTCCTTTGAATTGTATGTTTGATTAAGTTCCTCGAACAATTCGGAAATGTCCTTGTAAAAGCATCTGTTACCCACAGTTGTATAAAATTGTTTGTAAGGTATATCACGGGCTCTATAATATGATATGTTAACATCTGGGGCCAAAATATTGTACTGTTTCATCCCAGATGCAAGTAGTTCTGCCTTATCTTTGGTCAATTCCAAATCTCTCACTAGATCAATGAGTTGAAACTGAGTTCTGATTCAAACCTGAATCGCTCAGAGTTGAGTACTCAGTTGAACTTGATGATGTTTCCGTTATTAGGCTGTTAGCTATACTTGGACACTTCCTATTCCAATCTATTAACTTGGACAAAAATAGCAGTCCGTATCGTGAATGAATGGTTGTCTCCAAATCATTGGCCTTCCAAATTGCACGTTAAGTCTAAAATTAAAACGTTTTATTCCACAAAACATTATAATACATTAATTTTAAAGTACTTACCGCATTCTTCCACTAGTCCATCGAGTAAGATTTACATGGCACGAATTACACAAAATACTAGGTGTCCACGGTTCGTTCACATTTTTAACTCGTATACCAAAATATTACACATATACATATTTCTTCTATAATTTTACTAAACGCACGTCGATTTTTTTAATTACATATTTTCCGCAGATGTAGAAGAAATTGTCGGGATCATTTACACATTGAAAAGTTCTTTGCCTTTTACTCATACTTCGAAATATAACTTTGTAATATTTTTCAGAAAATCGACTTATCTCTTAAAAGGCGCTGAATTACACTAATTTATTGATAAGAAATTGCATTCATCAATTCCGGGTTTAAGGTTCATAAGTTGCAGTACCTGTAGCTGAAATATAGTTTGCTTCGAAAGTAGAAACCCAATATTTTCAAGACTGCCGCGTACTACTTTGTATTGCGTACATATAATTTTACTATCTGTATATACGACGGGGATGTCCATGCCCCTAAAAGGCGTAACTGAATGGAAACCTCATAAATAAAAAACCACAAATATTGTTGAATGACCCTCTATCTGAGCGGATCTCATTCAATATAGCACTCACATTGCATATCATGTTTTATGGAGGATTACGAACGGCCATAAAACCTCGTCCTCTCTACAATTTTATAATGTCTGACATCAATCCTCATAAAATAAAGTACAAGTGCAATGTCTCTTATATGTCTCTCTCACATATGGCGAATTCAATATACGCAATAACATCATTTATAAAAGAAAAAATATGAAACAAGATTTTTTTGAATTTCCCTAACATTTACAAAATGGCTCATAACTTTTACATCTATCCATAGATTTTTTTCGAATAGACAGTGTTTTTTTTTTGTTAGCATGCTGGCTGTGACAATTTTTTTTTATTTTTTTTTATTTTTATGTTTTTTTTTGTACCAGGAAAAAGTGTTTTTTTTTTTTAAAAATAATTTTTCCTCATATTTTTGACGACTGTTACTAAACCAAAGATTCTACGTGAAAGCGATATTTGCAGCATATGTAGCCCCCATAATTCCCTTTAATTCGAGGCATAACACGGCTCAATCAGGCTTATACTTGAAAAATTATGGTCCACATACTGAATGTACTTTCCATGAAAGCTGAAATTAAAAAAAAAACTAAAAATTTACCATAAAAATTTTTTTAATATTTTTTTCGTGTTGTGACACCTAATTGCACCAGAAACTGTTATCCACTTCCCTTGGACACACATTTTGTTGCATAGTGTAATTGGTTTTCCAATAGGGATTATATGATTTTGAAGTTACGTTTCGGCCATTTGTAATATGTTATGATCTGTCATTTGTTTTTCATTGTATTCAGTAGTGTTTACAATTTCATCATGGAAAATATACGCAAGAACAACGTTTAAAAATTATTCAGTTTTATTATCAAAATAATCGTTCTCCAATTGCAACTTTTCATGCGCTAAGTTAAGTTTTTTTTAAATCCAAAAAAAAAAAAACAAAAACACTTTCCAGTCGACCTACGACCTTGACCGTTAAGGAGCTAGAGCAAAAATAAACTTTCCGTTTACATTTGAAAATGACGCCAAGTCCACTTTTTTTAAAATAAAAAAATAAACACTTTCCGGTAGACCTACGACCTTGATACCCATGAGCAATATTTAAGCTCTCGTTAAGAGCTTTCTTTTTGCCATTGACCGATTGTGGCTACGTGCGACACAGCAAATGAAACAATTGAATTGTTGCGAGAAAAGTTTGGAGATTCGATTATTTCAAGGAATTGTGATATTGAATGGCCCCCAAGAAGTTGCGATTTAACACCATTAGACTATTTCTTATGGGGTTATTTGAAGTTATTGGTCCTTCGAAATAAACCAGACTATCCTCAAGCTTTACAAGTCAATATCGAACGTGACATTCAATACATACGACTTGATTTAGTGGAAAAAGTGCTCGGAAATTGGGTTCATCGAATTCATTCCTGCAGAAGAAGTCGTGGATGCCATTTGAATGACGTTTTATTTAGAACTTAGTTGTATCGAAGAAATCACTCTTATTGGAAAATCCTGTATTTAACCCTTTCGAAATGTTTCGAAAAATTTTTGCCGACGTAAAGCGTCAGTAAGTCAGTCAGTCAGTTTGTCAGTCGGTCATTCGGCGAGTCGGTCAGTCAGTAAGTCAGTCAGTCAGTCAGTAAGTCAGTCAGTAAGTCAGTCAGTAAGTCAGTCAGTCAGTAAGTCAGTCAGTAAGTCAGTCAGTAAGTCAGTCAGTAAGTCAGTCAGTAAGTCAGTCAGTAAGTCAGTCAGTCAGTAAGTCAGTCAGTAAGTCAGTCAGTAAGTCAGTCAGTAAGTCAGTCAGTAAGTCAGTCAGTAAGTCAGTCAGTAAGTCAGTCAGTAAGTCAGTCAGTAAGTCAGTCAGTAAGTAAGTCAGTCAGTAAGTCAGTCAGTAAGTCAGTCAGTAAGTCAGTCAGTAAGTCAGCCAGTAAGTCAGTAAGTCAGTCAGTAAGTTAGTCAGTCTACTGGGAATCAGGCAGTAAGTTAGATAGAGTCTGTAAGTTAGACAGAGTCAGTTAGTTAGTCAGTTATTCAGTGTGGGTATTTAATTTACAGATCTCTGTTATTGAAAAAGGTTTATGTCTTTGCTAGATAAATTCAAATATAACTCTAGACACAGCTGAAACTGTTTATATCTTAACTTGCAATGGAAAATATGTTCACTTGCAATATTTTTCTTTCTGTAAATACAACGATGCAAGTTTCGTTATGAAATGGTGTAACCTGTTCCGTTCAGGTCCCAGAAACAAATGAAGGGATGATGTGTTGGATTTCGGAGAAAAGAGCAATTAGAATGAACTATTCCAATTGGAGGTTCGTTTGTGGGTGGTGTTAATTAGAGTGTTAACTATTTTCCCGGCGAAGATAATAATACTAATGATGATGATGATGATGGTGACGACGACCGAGTTATCGTCATCCCCCGTCAACATACATATTTGTTTTAATGATAAGACAATTATTATTGAAAGATTGTCATGTTTTGTTTTGCGTGTTCGTTTTTTATTTAGCTGATTTTCAGCTTTTTTTTGTTGTTTTTTGTTAAGAGGAAATTAAGGCTACAACGCAATTGGGCAATAAGAGCCAACAGATAAATGTATTGTTTTTAGCTGAGTTCTTTTGTACCGAAGATAATGAATAAATTATTAATTTGTACCCTCGGATTTTGGAAGGGTGGGAGGTTTGAGTACTTGGCAGCACGCGAAAATCTGGAAATAAATGGCGCAATTATTAACAATATGAATATTACGCATTAAATGTAAAGTCACCATGTCATCCGTGGGAAAATTATCAGCTGCATTTCTACGATGTGGGGATGATATATTTTTGATTAATCATATTTTATAATATTTCTGGTTAATTGTTCGTTGTAAGTAAATTTTGCAATTCTCTTTAATCTATGAAATAAACTTTTTTTTAAATTCAAATGAAACAAATACAATATTTAATATATTTTAGTTCATCTGTATTAGCCATTTTCATGAAATTTCAGTAAATCTAAGAAGAAGTGCAGTTTTATGTAATTAAATAAAATATATATTTTTAAATCAAATAAATGTAAAAGAAAATGTCTTAATCACAAAGATTTGTGTAGTTTTGTATTATCTATTTATATAAACGAAAAAATTAAAAATGTATAATTTTCTGAAGACTTTAATTAACAATAAATATCTCAATCAGATAAGTGTTACGTTTATGAAACAAACTCTCAACCAATCTTTCTCAGTAACTTAATATATTTGTATTGAAAAAGTCCAAATTGAAATGTGTGTGTGAGACAACTTAATTTCAACTTTTCAGTTCAATCAAAATTTCAAAATGTTAAGAAAATAAATTTTATAAATTTTTGCAAACTAGTATTATCCGCTTCCGCTTACTTTCAAAATCAACGGCACATAAATAACAATATCTACAAAATATTTTTTTGTAAATCTTTTAAACCTTAGCATTATCTATCATTCCCGCTATTTCATATAGTAAATCACGTTTAAAGCCCTCCAGAGAAACTCAGCAAAAAAAATCGAAAACGATTAATTTCAATTAAAAAAAAAACGAAAATATAAAATTCATTCACAAATCTTAATGACATCGTCGTATATGGAATTTTGAAACGTAGTACTATTATTGATTAACTTTAAAATCGCTTTAAGCATAGTATTTAATTAATTGTTTTGTTTTGTTGTGTATAGATAGACAACAACAGCCAAAACCACAAAAAAGGCCAAATTCGAAGTTCATTTTTATTTATGAAACATGACACGAAAAAATTCCAAATGGCAAAAATTTCAACAACAATGATAAAAATGGGGAAATAAACTAATGACTTATAGAGTTGGGGTTTTTTTTCTTTTGCTTGAATAATACTTCAAAATAAAACAGGTAATACATTAAATGGTTTATTTATAAAATCGTATAGATTTAGCATAAAATGTAAAATACCTCTTACTTATTGACTGAGATACAGTGGTACGATTTTTAATTTAATTAAAAACAATAGTATAAATACATTATTAATTTTTTGATGTTTATTGTTTTTATTTTCGATATTTTTTTATTTTTTTATATTTTTGATAATATATATTTTTTATAATTTATCTTTTTGATCAATTATATTTTTTTGGGAGTTCAAGCTCGTTGCTTTTGTTTTACGTAAAACAGAAAACAAAACTTTTTCAAAAAAGAAAAATAAAAACTGTGTCAAATGTTAAGGATAAATTAATTTATATTGAGCTGGTCTTATACTCGTAGTGTGCCAATTATTAGCGCGGCATTTGCCCAAGGTGCGATCGTTATGTTATAAGAGATAATTTAAGTTCACCGTCAATCCTGTTAAGAAGTAGTCGATAGTGTTTGTTCTAAATTGAATTTCCCTGAGGATGACTGTCGAAGACATTTGAAATATTGGAAGCAATAAAACTTGAAATTATTTAAACAGCAAAATCTTTCCTTTTAAAAAAAACAATACATGACCTCAAGCCGCACCTTCAATAACTTCCTGATATAATAAAGATCAACAAAAATATTTAACATTTTTGATAATTTATATAAATATTTAACATTTCTCGTGTTTTATAATTGACTTTTTATTTTTTTGATACTTTATATTTTTGATATTTTATAATTTTAATATTTTATAATTTTAACTTTTCATATTTTATTTATATTATATATTTATACCCTACGCCACACTGTGGTACAGGGTATTATAAGTTTGTTTCACGGCAGATGTTTGTAACACCTGAAAATAACACAGCTAGACCCACCTTAAAGTATACCGATCGACTCAGAATCGCTAGCTGAGTCGATTTAACGATGTCCGTCCGTCCGTCCGTCTGTCCATGTAAAGTTGTTCCTCGACTACAGGTCGCAATTTCACTCCGATCGTTCTGAAATTTTGCAGTTTAGAGTATTTCTCGGCTGTTAAGATCGCTATTGAATTTGGTTGAAATCGGTTCAGATTAAGATATAGCTCCCATATATATCTTTCGTCCGATTTGGCCCTTTAGTCCTATATAAGCTGTATTTTACATCCAATCGTTTTGAAATTTAGAATGGTAGAGTTTCTTGATCCATGAACCAACATTGCCGAATTTGAAGAAAATCGGTTAAGATTTACCTATAGCTCCCATATATATCTTTCGTCCGATTTGGCCCTTTAGTCCTATAGAAGCTGTATTTTACATCCAATCGTTTTGAAATTTAGAATGGTAGAGTTTCTTGATCCATTAACCAACATTGCCGAATTTGAAGAAAATCGGTTAAGATTTAGCTATAGCTCCCATATATATGTTTCGTCCGATTTTCCTCTTTAGTCCTGTAGAAGCTGTATTTTACATCCAATCATTTTGAAATTTAGAATGGTAGAGTTTCTTGATCCATGAACCAACATTGCCGAATTTGAAGAAAATCGGTTAAGATTTAGCTATAGCTCCCATATATATGTTTCGTCCGATTTGGCCCTTTAGTCCTATAGAAGCTGTATTTTACATCCAATCGTTTTGAAATTTAGAATGGTAGAGTTTCTTGATCCATTAACCAACATTGCCGAATTTGAAGAAAATCGGTTAAGATTTAGCTATAGCTCCCATATGTATGTTTCGTCCGATTTTCCTCTTTAGTCCTGTAGAAGCTGTATTTTACATCCAATCATTTTGAAATTTAGAATGGTAGAGTTTCTTGATCCATGAACCAACATTGCCGAATTTGAAGAAAATCGGTTAAGATTTAGCTATAGCTCCCATATATATGTTTCGTCCGATTTGGCCCTTTAGTCCTATAGAAGCTGTATTTTACATCCAATCGTTTTGAAATTTAGAATGGTAGAGTTTCTTGATCCATTAACCAACATTGCCGAATTTGAAGAAAATCGGTTAAGATTTAGCTATAGCTCCCATATATATGTTTCGTCCGATTTTCCTCTTTAGTCCTGTAGAAGCTGTATTTTACATCCAATCATTTTGAAATTTAGAATGGTAGAGTTTCTTGATCCATCAACCAACACTACCGAATTTGAAGAAAATCGGTTAAGATTTAGCTATAGCTCCCATATATATGTTTCGTCCGATTTGGACCTTTAGTCCTATAAAAGCTGTATTTTACATGCAATCGTTTTGAAATTTAGAATGGTAGAGTTTCTTGATCCTTGAACCAACATTGCCGAATTTGAAGAAAATCGGTTAAGATTTACCTATAGCTCCCATATATATGTTTCGTCCGATTTTCCTCTTTAGTCCTGTAGAAGCTGTATTTTACATCCAATCATTTTGAAATTTAGAATGGTAGAGTTTCTTGATCCATGAACCAACACTACCGAATTTGAAGAAAATCGGTTAAGATTTAGCTATAGCTCCCATATATATGTTTCGTCCCATTTGGCCCTTTAGTTCTATAGAAGCTGTATTTTACATCCAATCGTTTTGAAATTTAGAATGGTAGAGTTTCTTGATCCATGAACCAACATTGCCGAATTTGAAGAAAATCGGTTAAGATTTAGCTATAGCTCCCATATATATGTTTCGTCCGATTTGGCCCTTTAGTTCTATAGAAGCTGTATTTTACATCCAATCGTTTTGAAATTTAGAATAAACAATTTATACATGAATTACAAAATTTATATTTCAGAGTTATTCAATATTACGAGAGTGGTGTAGGGTATTATATAGTCGGCCCCGCCCGACTTTAGCCTTTCCTTACTGGTTTTTATTAATTTTCTATTAAACAAAAAAGTTTTCTATTAAACATATGTACGAGTATGTGCTATTTTTCTTGCTGCAATTCATTCGAGTTTTGCGTATTGTTACACTGATTTCGCGTATCACATCGACAAACGGTACAAGCATTACGATCAATTAAAATTCAACGCGATATTTATCAGTTCGAAAATTTTTTCAGATAATAAGTTTGAGTATAAGAGGTAAGGTTATCTTATTGGATTGCGGGCACTGCAAAATCATAATTTCGGATGAATGCACGATGGCGCATAAACGAGCTCTGGAGGCAGTTGACCGAACGATGAAGGATTTACGACGTGATTTGAGACAATTTGGTGAGTCTATGATATTGCTCTCCAGAGATTTTCGTCAAACGCTTCCCGTCATCCCGAAATCTACTGCCGATGAAATTAATGCATGCCTGAAATCGTGGTCTTTGTGGCGGAATGTCAAGAAGTTGAAATTGACCACGAACATGAGAGTCGCGCTGCAGAACGACTCATCGGCTCTTGAATTCTCGAAACAACTGTTGGCGCTTGGCAATGGCCAAATTACTGTTGATGTTTCCACTGCATTGATATTGTTCCCGGCAAATTTTTGCGAGTTCACATCGTCGAACGAGGAACTCATTCATTCCAATTCAAGCGGATTCAGTTCCCTGTACGATTGGCTTTTACGATGACAATCAATAAATCTCAAGACAAATCGTAGGAAGTCTGTGGAATTGATCTCGAATTTCCCTGTTTTTCGCACGGTCATCTGTACGTTGCCTGTCTTCTGTCTTCGTTGTTTGTTCTTTATCACATCGCTCTCTACTGATTTCGATTCCTTTTAAACAAATCGCATTAAAATTTTAACTATCTGTGTTTTATTATCACTCTGGAGTTTATCTGAAGGCGTTAAATTGGGGCGAGGCGAAGTTTGCCGGGTCCGCTAGTACTTTATATTTTTGATATTTTATAATTTTAACTTTTCATATTTTATTTATATTATATACTAGCTGAGCCCGGTGCGCTTCGCTGCCCATGTCAAAATTCGCGCTGTAGAAACTGTATTTTATATCCGATCAGTACGAAATTCGGCAGAAAGAGGTTTGTTATTACATGAAGGAATACTGCCAAATTCGGAGAAAATCGGTTCAGATTTAGATATAGTCCCCATATATATGTTACCCCCGATTTGAAATTCAAGCGCTGTAGAAACTGTATTTTATATCCGATCAGTAAGAAATTCGGCAGAAAGAGGTTTCTTATTACATGAAGGAATGCCGCAAAATTCGGAGAAAATCAGTTCAGATTTAGATAAAGCCCCCATATATATATGTTACCCCCAATTTGACATGTAAGCGTTGTAGAGACTGTGTTTTATATCCGATCAGTACGAAATTCGACAGAAACAGGTTTCTATTTTACATGAATGAGTATTCTAGGAAAATCGATTCAGATTTATATATAACCTCCATATATATGTTCCTCCAGATTTGGTTACAAAGCGCTATAGAAGTTGTACTTTACTTCCGATCATTACAAAGTTCTCCAGAAAGATTTTTCTCAATTTAGGAACGAATATTGCTTAATTTTGCGATTATCGGTTCAAAATACATTTACCAATTATTCCAAATTATTATCGCAATGACCCTTATCGCATTGTTAGGGAGGTGTAGGGTATTATATAGTCGGCCCCGCCCGACTTTCTGCCTTTCCTTACTGGTATTAGTAATAAATTCACTGAATGAAAAAATACCGAATTCAGTGGAAAGTCCAGAAAATAGAAATGTATACTTATAAAATTTCCAAATTCTTGTTTCATTGATATTGCATCACATTATCATATTGCGATTGTATTGGAGTGAGCAGCTGTAATTATCGCATACCGAGCATTTTTGTTCATGTATTTCCTATATAATACTTGCAAGATATATCAAAATATGGGCTGGGCCACGCCCACTGGTCCTATTCCGCCCATTTGAAAGCCAATCACGTAGACTGCTACCAGATACATATACGCAAAATTTCAACACTCTCGCTAACAAAATGAGCAAGATAATTCAATTTCAAAATTTGACTTATATGGGCGGTGGCCCGCCCATTGGTCAGATCCCGCCAATTTTTGGACCAATCACGTGGACTGTCACCAGATACATATCTACAACATGACAGCACTCTAGATAAAAAATTGTGCTAGTTATATCAATTTCAAAATTTGGCTTATAAGGGCGGGGCCACGCCCATTGGTCCGATCCCGCCCATTTTCTGACCAATTACGTAGAATGCCACCAGATACATATACACAACATTGCAGCACTCCCGATAGCAAATTGTGCAAGATATAAAAATTTCAAAATTTGGTCATTGTGGGCGGGGCCACGCCTATTGGTCCGAACCCGCCCATTTTTGGACCAATCACGTAGATCGCCAACGGATATATATACACAAAATTCCAGGTCTCTCGCTAACAAATTGTGCAAGATATCACATTTTTTAAATTTGGCTTATATGGGCGGTGCCACGCCCATTGGTTCGATCCCGCCCGTTTTTGGATCAATCACGTAGACTGCCACCGTTTACATATACACAAAATTCCAGCACTCTCGCTAACAAATTGTGCAAAATATCTCAATTTCAAAATTTGGCTTATATGGGCGGGGCCACGCCCATTGGTCCGGTCCCGCCCATTTTTTCACCAATTACGTAGAATGCCACCAGATACATATACGCAACATTGCAGCACTACCGCTAGCAAATTGTGCAAGATATCAAAATTTTGTCTATGTGGGCGGGGCCACGCCCATTGGTCCGATCCCGCCCATTTTTGGACCAATCACGTAGACTGCCACCGTTTACATATACACAAAATTCCAGCACTCTCGCTAACAAATTGTGCAAAATATCTCAATTTCAAAATTTGGCTTATATGGGCGGGGCCACGCCCATTGGTCCGATTCCGCCCATTTTTGGAAAATTCACATAATCTGCCATTAAATGCATACAAACAAAATTTCAGCACTATACCTATAATAGGAGCAGAAATATCGGATTTTTAACCTGCGATTTGTATGGGAGGTACCACGCCCCTTTGTCCAATTAATTTTTTTTTTCTATATAAACCATCTCGTGAAAATTTAGAATCGAATAAAAAAAATCATCCAAATCGCTCCAGCCGTTCTGACGTGATGCCATTACACAGATGGACCGTTTCATTTTTATATATATAGATTTATACCCTACACCACACTGTGGTACAGGGTATTATAAGTTTGTTTCACGGCAGATGTTTGTAACACCTGAAAATAACACAGCTAGACCCACCTTAAAGTATACCGATCGACTCAGAATCACTAGCTGAGTCGATTTAACGATGTCCGTCCGTCCGTCCGTCTGTCCATGTAAAGTTGTTCGTCGACTACAGGTCGCAATTTCCCTCCGATCGTTCTGAAATTTTGCAGTTTAGAGTATTTCGCGGCTGTTAAGATCGCTATTGAATTTGGTTGAAATCGGTTCAGATTTAGATATAGCTCCCATATATATCTTTCGTCCGATTTGGCCCTTTAGTCCTATAGAAGCTGTATTTTACATCCAATCGTTTTGAAATTTAGAATGGTAGAGTTTCTTGACCCACGAACCAACATTGCCGAATTTGAAGAAAATCGGTTCAGATTTAGATATAGCTCCCATATATATCTTTCGTCCGATTTGGCCCTTTAGTCCTATATAAGCTGTATTTTACATCCAATCGTTTTGAAATTTAGAATGGTAGAGTTTCTTGATCCATGAACCAACATTGCCGAATTTGAAGAAAATCGGTTAAGATTTAGCTATAGCTCCCATATATATGTTTCGTCCGATTTGGCCCTTTAGTCCTATAGAAGCTGTATTTTATATCCGATCGTTTTGAAATTTAGAATGGTAGAGTTTCTTGATCCACGAACCAACATTGCCGAATTTGAAGAAAATTGGTTCAGATTTAGCTATAGCTCCCATATATATGTTTCGTCCGATTTGGCCCTTTAATCCTATAGAAGCTGTATTTTACATCCAATCGTTTTGAAATTTAGAATGGTAGATTTTATTGAACCATGAACCAACACTACCGAATTTGAAGAAAATCGGTTAAGATTTAGCTATAGCTCCCATATATATGTTTCGTCCGATTTGGCCCTTTAGTTCTATAGAAGCTATATTTTACATCCAATCGTTTTGAAATGTAGAATGGTAGAGTTCTTGATTCATGAACCAACATTGCGGAATTTGAAGAAAATCGGTAAAGATTTAGCTATAGCTCCCATATATATGTTTCATCCGATTTGGCTCTTTAGATCCAAATTTTACATATATGATGTTTTATATTTTTGATATTTAAAATTTGCGACATTTTATACTTTTGATATTCTATATTTTTAATATTTTACATTTTTGATAATTTATATAAATATTTTACATTTCTGATGTTTATTTTTTTGATATTTTATATTTTCTTAAATTTAATATTTTTGTAAATTTATATTATTGAGTGTTTAATTCATTGATATTTTTTAAATTGCTGATATTTTATTTTTCTTATATTTTATGTTTTTGGTATCTTATATTCTCAATATTTCGTATTAATGATATTTAATACTTTAATATTTCGCTATCCACACACTGCTGCATACGTTTTCTGAAGTTTTAATGAACTCTAACAAGCATGTCGACTGGTATTCTGCCAATTTCAGCCTCAATATTGTTAATTAGGTCTTCCAAGGTGTTGGGACGGTCGATATACACCTTCGACTACATATACTGTATATCAACTGTCCCAACACCTTGGAAAACCTAATTAACAATATTGAGGCTGAAATTGGCAGAATACCAGTCGACATGCTTGTTAGAGTTCATTAAAACTTCAGAAAACGTATGCAGCAGTGTGTGGATAGCGAAGGTCGACATTTGCCAGATACACTATTTAAAACCATGTAATTTATAAATTCCCTTACTGTTCAATATAATTAAAATATAAAATAAATTTTTTCAAGGTTCATAACTTTATTATTTCATTCCCAAATAAGCAAATTACCGCGCTCCACACTGTACACTTGTTAATATATGATATTTTTATTTTTGATCAAATAAATAAGTATTTTATATATTAAAAATTGTATGTTTTTAATGTTTTATATTTTTAATATTTTATATTTTCATAATTTATTTTTTTTAATATCTTATGTTTTGTTTATCTGTTGTTTTGTATATATATTTGATACCTTATATTTTTAATATTTTATATAATTGACATTTTATATTTTTGACATTTAAAATTTTGACATTTTGTATTTTTGATATTTTTGATATACTTTTCCATATTTTAATTGTTTTCATATTATATTTTTGATGTTCTTAATATTTTAGATTATTAACATTCTATTTTTTAATATTTTATATTATTGATAATTTTAATATTTCAGATTTGATATTTTATATTTTTAATGTTTTATATTTCTGATATTTTAATTTTTGATCATCAATATAAATATCTTATATTTTATATTAATTTATTTATATTTTTATACCCTACACCACACTGTGGTACAGGGTATTATGACTTTGCGCATTTGTTTGTAACACCCAAAAGGAGAAGAGATAGACCCATTGTTTATTATACCGATCGACTTGTAATCACTTTCTGAGTCGATTTAGCTATGTCAGTCTGTCTGTCTGTCCGTCTGTCTGTAGATGTATTCTTGTAATCAAAGTACAAGTCGCAATTATGGTCCGATCTCGACGAAACTTTACACATATCTTTTTATTGGCCCAAGGACGATTCCTATTGAATTTGGTTAAAATCGGTTCAGATATGTTACACCCGATTTGACATGTAAGCGCTGTAGAAACTGTATTTTATATCCGATAAGTGCGAAATTCGGCAGAAAGAGATTTCGGAGAAAATCGGTTCAGATTTAGAAATAGCCGCCATACATATGTTACACCCGATTTGTCATGTAAGCGCTGTAGAGACTGTATTTTATATCCGATCAGTACGAAATTCGATAGAAAGAAGTCTTTTTACATGAATGGGTATTCAGGGAAAATCAGTTCAGATTTATATATAACCTCCATATACACGTACGAGTATATGTTCCTCCTGATTTGGTATCAAAGCGCTATTGAAGTTGTACTTTACTTCCGATCATTAAAATTTTCCAGAAAGATGTTTCTCAATTTAGGAACGAATAGTGCTTAATTTATTTATTTATGTATTATTATCGCAATGACCCTTATCGCATTGTTAGGGAGGTGTAGGGTATTATATAGTCGGCCCCGCCCGACTTTCTGCCTTTCCTTACTGGTTAAAATTTAATATAACGGGTGGTTAAATTGTAAGGGCCGATGTTGAATGTAAACCACACCTAAACGTAAGTTTTTTCTACATTTCATTTGACATTTCTCAATTTCAGACTAACTCAATTTGAACCATGGAAAGATACACAATCGAGCAACGCGTTAAAGTTATTCAGGCTTATTATGAAAATGGGCGATCAAATGAAAAAACATATCGTGCACTTCTTGATTTTTTCGGTCAATTTAATCGTCCAAATGTGCGTACAATCGGAAAAATCGTGCAAAAAGTTTAGCAAACCGGGTCTGTAGGAGATGTGAAAACACCAGTGCATGCTCGTACAAGTCCTACTGCAGATAATATTGCTGCTGTTCGCGATAGTGTGGCTGAAGAGCCGTCCACCTCAACTCGTCGTCGTGCTCAATAATTGCACTTCTCACGCTCGTCGTTGATGAACATTATGCATAAAGACTTGCATTTACACGCTTTCAAGGTGCAATTCAATCAAGAACTAAAGCCTCTTGACCATTCCAAACGTCGTCAATGGTCAGAATCAGTGGCGAGAAATGGCAACAGTGGATGATCAATTTTCGAAGAAAATCATCTTCAGTGATTAGGCACATTTTCACCTCAGTGGACTCGTCAATAAGCAAAATTGTCGCATTTGGGCGAATAATCATCCAAGACTGATTGTCGCAAAACCAATGCACCCACAAAGAGTGACTGTTTGGTGCGGTTTATTTTTTATACTTTTGATATTCTATATTTTTCATTTTTGATAATTTATATAAATATTTACATTTTTGATGCTTATTTTTTTGGTATTTTATATTTTGTTACATTTAATATTTTTGTAAATTTATATTTTTTAAGGGTTTATATCATTGTTATTTTTTACATTTTTCATATTTTATTTATCTTATATTTTATGTTTTTGGTACTCTATCTTATATTCTCAATATTTCGTATTAGTAATATTTAATATTTTTGTAATATTATGTTTTTGATATTTTATTTTATATATTATATTTTCGTAATTTTGTAATATTGCTAATTTTTATAAAATTGGTATTTTATTTTTTGATATTTTATATTTTTGATATACTTTAGTTATTTTATATTACATATTAATTTTTTATATTTTGGATGTTTTATAATTTTAATATTTTTATAGTTCTTTTTTAAATGTTATATTTTTGTAAACTTATATTTTTGAATGTTTATATTATCGATTCTTTTTATTTTATTTTTTTTTTTAATTTTTCATTTTTTTTTAGATTTTATATTTTTAATATTATATTTTTGTTGATAATGAAAATTTGTTTATATGGCCAACACAAACAAAAGTAAAATTTTTAATATATGATATTTTTTATTTTCGATAAACTATATAAGTATTTTATATATTTAATATTTTATGTTTTAATGATTTATATTTTTAATATTTTATATTTTTCATATTTTATTTTTTTAATATTTTATATTTTATTTTATTATTTTAATATTTTATATATTTGTTATTTTATATATATTTGATAACTTATATTTTATATTTTTGACATTTAACGTGTTTGATATTTTCGATATACTGTTCCATATTTTAATTGTTTTCATATTATATATTTGCTATTTTATAGTTTACATTTTTGATATTTTATATTATTAATATTTTATATATTTGATAATTTTAATATTTCAAATTTTATATTTTATATTTTTAATGTTTTATATTTCCGATATCTTATATTTTAATAACTTATTTTTTTTATATTTATAATATTTTATATTTTTGATATTTTATTTATATTTTTAATGTTTTATATTTTTAAAATTTAATATACGTATTTGATATTTTTTAACATTTTTAAGATTTTATATTCAAAATTTGTGACATTTCGTTTTTTTTTTTAAATTTTTAATATTTTATATTTTTGTTATTTTAAATTTTGCGATATTTTATACTTTTGATATTTTTTATCTTTTAAATTTTATAAGTTTGATATGTATTTATCTTCGAAATTCTAAATTTTAAATATTTTTATATGATATTCTCTATTTGCGATATATTATATTGTTGATAATTTATATAAATAATTTTTTATTTTTGATGTTCCATATTTTATATGTTACATTTCTGATATTTTATATTTTTAATAATCTATTTTTTTAAATTTTATTTTTTAATATTTTTTTATACTGTTTTACATTTGATATTATTTATTTTTTGATAATTTATATAAATATTTTATTTTCAATATTTGATTTATATTTAAAATTTGTGACATTTTCTTTTTTTCTACTCTTGATTTTATATTTTTGATAATTTATATAAATATTTTACATTTTTGATGTTTTGTATCTGTAATTTTATATTATTATTTTTGGTTTTTTATATTATTTTTATATTCTTTTAAATTTAATATTTTAAAAATTTATATTTTTTTGGGCTTATATTATTGATATTAATGACATTTTTCAGTTGTCATATTTTACGTTTTTGTAATTTTATCTTTTTGGTATCTTATATTTCGTATTAATGATATTTTAAATTAATTAATAGGATATTTTATATTTTATATTTTTAATGTTTTATATTTCTGATATTTTTATTTTTAATCATCAATATATTTATCTTATATTTTAATAATTTATTTTTTTATATTTACAATATTTTATATAATATATATATGTATGTATATATATATATGTTTTATATTTTATAGTTTTTTATTCAATATACATATTTGATATTTTTAAGATTTTATATTTAAAATTTGTGACATTTCATTTTTTGATATATCCAATATTTTATATTTTTGTTATTTTAAATTTTGCGACATTTTGTTTTGATATTTTTTATCTTTTAAATTTTATATTTTATAAGTTTGATATGTATATATCTTCGAAATTCTAAATTTTTAATATTTTTATATGAAATTCTCTATTCGCGGTATATTATATTGTTGATAATTTATATAAACATTTTTTATTTTTGATGTTTCATATTTTATATGTTACATTTCTGATATTTTATATTTTTAGTAACCCATTTTTTAATATTTTTGTTTTATATTTGATATTATTTATTTTTGATAATTTATAAAAATATTTTATTTTCAATATTTGATATACATATATGATATTTTATATTTTTGATATTTAAAATTTGTGACATTTTCTACTTTTGATATCCTATATTTTTAATATCATTCGTTTTCGATATTTTATATTTTTGATAATTTATATAAATATTTTACTATTTATAAATATTTATAAATATTCTGTTAAATTTAATATTTTAAAAAATTCATTTTTTAGGTTTTATATTATCGATATTTTTTTAAATTTTTGATTTTTTTCAGTTGTCCACTTTTAGGTTTTTGCAATTTTATCTTTTTGGTATCTTATATTTCGTATTAATGATATTCTATATTTTTGATATTTAATATTTTGTGATTTTATGTTTTTGATATTTTATCTATATCTATATATATATATAAAAATGGTGTGAAAAATGTATAGTAATTCATCAATTGAGAACGGCTGGACCGATTTGGCTCAATTTTTTTTCAGTTGTTCGTATTTGCCTGGAGAAGGTTGTTACGAAAGAAAATTTTGGGAAAACCCCCCGGAAAAGTCGGAAAATTGGGAAAACCGAAAATTGCTATTTCTTGCGAGATTCCTACTGTTCCTATCTACTGCTCTCTTTTTCAATCCAAATTTTTTTTATTAATTTTCTATTAAACAAAAAAGTTTTCTATTAAACATATGTACGAGTATGTGCTATTTTTCTTGCTGCAATTCATTCGAGTTTTGCGTATTGTTACACTGATTTCGCGTATCACATTGGCAAACGGTACAAGCATTACGATCAATTAAAATTCAACGCGATATTTATCAATTCGAACATTTTTTCAGATAATAAGTTTGAGTATAAGAGGTAAGGTTATCTTATTGGATTGCGGGCATTGCAAAATCATAATTTCGGATGAATGCACGATGGTGCATAAACGAGCTCTGGAGGCAGTTGACCGAACGATGAAGGATTTACGACGTGATTTGAGACAATTTGGTGAGTTATGATATTGCTCTCAGGAGATTTTCGTCAAACGCTTACCGTCATCCCGAAATCTACTGCCGATGAAATTAATGCATGCCTGAAATCGTGGTCTTTGTGGCGGAATGTCAAGAAGTTGAAATTGACCACGAACATGAGAGTCGCGCTGCAGAACGACTCATCGGCTCTTGAATTCTCGAAACAACTGTTGGCGCTTGGCAATGGCCAAATTACTGTTGATGTTTCCACTGCATTGATATTGTTCCCGGCAAATTTTTGCGAGTTCACATCGTCGAACGAGGAACTCATCACCAAAGTGTTTCCAAATCTCGATTAGATTAGTGAACGGGCAATATTAGCAGCGAAGAATAAGGACGTCAATAGCATGCATTTTATTATTCAAAGTAAAATCGAACTCGCTTGATGTGCCAGGAGCTCCGCCGCATAATTTACAGCTGAAGGTGGAATCGATCATATTCATGTTGCGGGAATCTGAATCATCCGAAATTGTGCATAGTTCGCGGTTGTCCATTATGAAACTGATGGACAATGTGATTCAGGCGACGATCATCAAGGGAAAATTCAAAGGAGAGGAAGTCCTTATCCCACGAATTCCGATTATTCCAACTGATCTTTCATTCCAATTCAAGCGGATTCAGTTCCCTGTACGATTGGCTTTTGCGATGACAATCAATAAATCTCAAGACCAATCGTAGGAAGTCTGTGGAATTAATCTCGAATTTCCCTGTTTTTCGCACGGTCATCTGTACGTTGCCTGTCTTCCGTCTTCGTTGTTTGTTGTTTATCACATCGCTCTCTACTGATTTCGATTCCTTTTAAACAAATCGCATTAAAATTTTAACTATCTGTGTTTTATTATCACTCTGGAGTTTATCTGAAGGCGTTAAATTGGGGCGAGTCGAAGTTCGCCGGGTCCGCTAGTATTTTTATATATTATATTTTCGAAAGTTTATAGTATTGAAAATTTATATTTTTTACATTTTTAGTATTTTATATTTTATGTTTATGTTTTTGATTTTTATTTTTGATATACTTTATGTATTATATATATTACATATTAATATTTAATATTTAGGTTGCTTCATATTTTCGATACTTTTATGTTTGATATTTTATATATTTGACATTTTGTATTTTTCATGGGTTTTTAAATGTTATATTTGTGTGCATTTATATTTTTGAATATTTACATTACTGAATTTTTTTTATTTCAGTTTTTTTAAATTTCTGATATTTATAATTTTAGTATTTCATATTTTTTATGTATTTTCGATATTCTACATTTTTAATATTTTTTATTTTTAATATTTAATATTTTGGATATTCTTATCGTATGAACAATTTTTTCGTTCGATTCCCTTTAAATCCCAATCATTTAATTTTTGTTCGTAAAATTTCACATAAAATAAAATATCGACCTCATTCTCAGTTCTCAATTCATGAAAAGCAAAATTGTTTGTAATATTTTAAGCATACAAAAAAGATACGACACAAACATCGAGTAATATT
Organism: Eudasyphora cyanicolor; assembly: GCA_963930755.1. NCBI lineage: Eukaryota > Metazoa > Arthropoda > Insecta > Diptera > Muscidae > Eudasyphora > Eudasyphora cyanicolor. The sequence goes on from OZ005735.1 coordinate 247,337,558, forward strand.
CATAAGCATTATTTTTCTGCGAAATGACAACGATTTATTAAACATTGTTTATATTTATCTTCACTGACATTCTGCGGAAATGGGTAAAGAACCGTTTACCTGGTGCTAATGTCGCATACGTCGAGACTTTACCTTAATATGAATATTGTTGTTGCGAAACTTAATGACATTAATCTTAAACACTCTATAGTGAGTATAAGTGGTAATTCAAATTAGTTGAGAAAGAAATTTCCTTATAGTTGAAGAACGCATCAAAGAAAAATTTTTGATTGTGCCCAAGTACATTTTAATTATGATAGAAAAAATTGGCAAAAACAATCTACTTAATTATTAAATTATTTTATTATATATTGCATCCAAGTACATTTTAAATTTTGTAAGAAAGATATATATTTATTTTTTTATTTATTGAATCTTTTTCAGTAATACAAATCCTATGAGGCCAATGAATTATATTACATAGTTAGAAAAAACCTGAGCAATAAAATAAAACTAAAACTAAATTAAATTAAAAAAACCTAAAATAAGGTAAATGATAAGTGTTACAAAATCTAATTTGACTCCCCAGCCGTTTAATACAAAAAAATACAAAATATAAAACAAAAATACAGGGTTGCCCATATTCGACGGACCCATCTGGCAACGCCATAACTTTTGACAGAGATGTCAGATCGCTTAATGACATACCGCGTTTGAAGCGTCAGTCCAAGCAGATTTTTACCATGGAACAATACACGCCACGCGAGCGCTCTGAAATAGTTGAAATTTACATTCAACAGAAGAAGTCAATTGTGAAAACTCAAAAAACAAAATTATCATGTCCGATGAAGCCCATTTCACATTGAATGGGACCGTAAATAAGCAAAATTGCCGTATTTACGCCACTGAAAATCCTCAGGAGATTCAAGAATTGCCTCTTCATGACGAAAAAGTCACAGTTTGGTGCGGCGTTAGTGCGAAAACGGTCATTGGGCCGTTTTTCTTCCAAAACGAAAATGGCCATGCTGTTACCATCAACCAGCAGCGTTATCGCGACATGATGACCAATTTTGTGATGCCAATTATTCGTCGAAAGCGTATGAGGCAGTTCTGGTTTCAACAAGACGGCGCTCCACCGCACACAAGTCGCATAACAATCGATTTTCTGAAGAATTTGTTTCCGGGCCGTTTGATGTCGAAAAGTGGTGATTTGGACTGGCCACCGCGTTCGCCCGATTTGACGCCGCCTGACTTCTTCTTGTGGGGATATTTGAAGTCAAAGGTTTACGTTAACAAGCCAAGGACCGTAGAAGAGCTCAAGGACAACATTCGTGAAGAAATAGCCGCTATTCCGGCCGAAATGTTGGCGAAAACGATGGAAAATGCTGCAAAAAGGGCACAATACGCCATCAACGCCAGAGGCGGCCATTTGAGAGATATCATATTCAAAAATTGATGTAAACAAATCTACTTGGAACAAATTAAATGATTAAGATTGCCAACCGCCAAATTTTTATTTTTTTCTTTGATTTTTTTTTTAAAAACATGGGTCCGTCGAATATGGGCAACCCTGTATATATTTTATGATTATATTGAATTCGACTCCCCCAAAAAATATTTAATTTAAGAAAAAAAATAAAACTTCCCAATTAAATTTCACTTCCACACAAACATATTTCAAAAAACTCTCCACAAATATGCCGTTTGATTAGGCCGTAGGGCCTAAGATTAACCACAACATACTCGTATTCATCTACTTCTTCCAATACATCATGTTTGCTACGACACCACTCTCCTCCGGAGTAAGTAAAAACCCATAATCTCTGAATCATGCCTAACCCAAACGGGGGAATTACTACCGCCGCAATCTTACGTTTGCGAATATTTCTGTACTATTATGCGGTTCTTATCAATTAATGACAACAATTGTGAAGGCGCGCGCGAGCTTTTGTTAAAAACAAAAATGCCGTAGCAAAATGTACAAAACAATTCGATGGAAGATTTCTTAGAATTTGTTTACGAAAAAAAGTTAATTATAGAATTGAAAGTTAACTGATTGCACAAACTTGCAATACGAATCAAAATAAAAAAAGACGGTTATTGACGCAGTTTTCTTCCGCTGGATGGATGTCACGTGCCACGAGCGTGCTCAAGATATAGAATGAAGATGTTCAAAATAGATATCTGAATCATTTCTCATTCTTCCGCTGCTCTCATATATTGTCAAAATCAACGAAATGCGAAAATTGCAATGTGAATTAAAGGCACAGAATATTTCGCATATCAAAGCAGGTGGTTTCACGATTTAAAATAAAAAGAATTAACAATACAATATAAAAAAGATCAGAGGTATGGTAGGATATGGTAATAGTTTTTGTATTAATGATCATAGAAATGCAGTTTTTAGATATGTTTATAAAATTATAAAAATAAAGCTGGATCAATTTTAAATTCAATTTTTTGGTTGGTGGAATGTTTCTGGGACTTGCCCATATAGTTATGTATGTGTTTCTTTGTATTCGAAAAGAACTGTTTGGAATATTGTAAAAGTGGGTTCAGATTAAGATATATATGTGCCATCCCATTTTACGTTTTCGACTCCGGTTGCTGTAGTTTGACACTGAACTTTATGAAATCTGTCATATATATGTATGTGTTTCATACATGGAAAACCCCTATTGCAAAATTGCAATTATCATAAATATTGGTTTAGAATTATATGCAATTTTTTCATATTAAACGATTTTTACGAATTTACTCTTCAAAAACGGGTCGCATCCGTCCACGGTTTTTTTCAATTTCGAAATGTGACATTATTGCATGAAACGAACAATATGTTCAGGTAATCCCATTTTTGTTTGTCCCATTTTCACTTTTGTAAATTGAAAAGGAAAATATTACACTTTGCCACGGTGTTAATGTTGTTGTAAATGTCTGCCAAAAAAACGACAACAAAAACAAATATTGCATAATTTCCTCGAGTTACTAGTGCAAGAGAATATATGTGTGGTGAATTGCAGTCCGTCTAGACGACAACAAACAACGATTAATTTGCGTAATCGACGAAAAAAAGATACACGCGCGGGGCAAAAGGGATTGTAAAAATAAAACGAAAAACTACAAAAAATTTAAAAATAAAGCCACAAGGAAATGGAAAAGCATATAATAATGCACCGCCAATCGCACGGCAAACAAATTTTCAACGCGCCGCCACGAGCAAATAATATATCAAAAAAAAAAGTTGCTGAACTAAAAATGTTAAAAGGCGTCTAAAAATAATACAAAACATTTAATCTGATTGCTTTTTGTTTTGGGCAAAAACTAGAAATGAAAACAAATAAGGAAAATTTGAAATAGGGATGAGACGATTCCGTAACACTCTACATGTATGTACATACGTTTGTATGTAAGTATAGGGTGATCTAAGTAGAGATACTTTTTTCAACAGCCTTTTTTGACAGATCACGTGTGAGTCGTGTCATGCTGTCATGGTATTTTTGTTAAGTATTGTTTGGCATTTCATCATGGAAAGACTTACGCCTGAACAACGTTTACAAATTATTCAGTTTTATTATCAAAATAATCGTTCGCCAATTGCGCTAAGTCCACTTTTTTACATCAAAAAAAAAAACACTTTCCAGTCGACCCACGACCTTGACACCCATGACCAATATTTTAGCTCTCGTTAAGAGCTATCCTTTTGCCATTGACCGATTACCGATCCGACGTACCGGAATCATCGGTCCATATTTCTTCAAAAATGATGCCGGTGAGAACGTAACCGTCAATGGCGACCGTTATCGTGCCATGATAACCGACTATTTGATGCCTGAAATTGAAGCTCGTGATCTCGGCGACATTTGGTTTCAACAAGACGGCGCCACTTCCCACACATCGCATCAATCAATGGATTTATTGAGAGAACACTTCGGTGAGCAGATAATTTCACGTTTTGGGCCGGTCGATTGGCCACCAAGATCGTGTGATATCACACCGTTAGACTTTTTCCTGTGGGGATATGTAACCCGCTTCGATTCAGGCCTTGGAACAAAACATCACGCGTGTCATTCGCCAGTTACCAGTCGAAATGCTTGAACGAGTCATCGAAAATTGGACTCAACGGATGGACCATCTGTGACGTAGCCGCAGCCAACATTTCATAGACATAATCTTCAAAAAAGAAATGCCAAAGAATGTTCTTTCGAATGATAATAAACATTACCCATTCAATTTGAATTTTCTGTGTTTTTATACCCTACACCACACTATGGTACAGGGTATTATAACTTTGTGCATTTGTTTGTAACACCCAAAAGGAGAGGAAATAGACCCATCGTTTATTATACCGATCGACTTAGAATCACTTTCTGAGTTGATTTAGCTATGTCCGTCTGTCCGTCTGTCTGTGCATGAATCAAAGTACAGGTCGCAATTATGGTCCGATCTCGACGAAACTTTACACATATCTTTTTTTTGGCCCAAGGACGATCCCTATTGAATTTGGGTAAAATCGGTTCAGATTTAGATATAGCCCCCATATATATGTTAGCCCCTATTTGATATGTAAGCGCTGTAAAAACTTTATTTTATACCCGATCAGTATGAAATTCGGCAGAAAGAGGTTTGTTATTATATGAATGAACACTGTTAAATTTGGAAGAAATCGGTTCAGATTTAGATATAGCCCCCATATATACGTTACCCCCGATTTGACATGTTAGCGCTGTAAAAATGTTATTTTATATCCGATCAGTGCGAAATTCGGCAAAGAGAGGTTTCTTATTACATGAAGGAATACTGCTAAGTTCGGAGAAAATCGGTTCGGATTTGGATATAGCCCCCATATATATGTTACCCCCGATTAGACCTATAAGCGCTGTAGAAATTGTATTTTATATCAGATCAGTGCAAAATTCGGCAGAAAGAGGTTTCTTATTACTCGCAGGAATACTGCCAAATTTGGAGAAAATCGGTTCAGATTTAGATATAACTCCCATATATATGTTACCCCCTATTTGAAATTCAAGCGCTGTAGAAACTGTATTTTATATCCGATCACAGCGAAATTCGGCAGAAAGAGGTTTCTTATTATATGAAGGAATACTGCCAAATTCGGAGAAAATCGGTTCAGATTTTGATATAGCCCCATATATATGTTACACCCGATTTGACATCTAGGCGCTGTATAGACTGTAGTTTATATCCGATCAGTACGAAATTCGACAGAAAGAGGTTTCTATTTTACATGAATGAGTATTCAGGGAAAATCGATTCAGATTTATATATAACCTCCATATATATGTTCCTCTTGATTTGGTTACAAAGCGCTATAGAAGTTGTACTTTACTTCCGATCATTACAAAAGTCTCCAGAAAGATGTTTCTCAATTTAGGAACGAATATTGATTAATTTAGCGATTATCGGCTCAGAATTAGATAATATGTTGCTGCCCGTTTTTAATTATTCCAAATTATTATCGCAATGACCTCTATCGCATTCTTAGGGAGGTGCAGGGTATTATATAGTCGGCCCCGCCCGACTTTCTGCCTTTCCTTACTGGTTTTATATCCGATCAGTGCGAAAATCGGCAGAAAAAGGTTTCTTATTACATGAAGGAATACTGCCAAATTCGGAGAAAATCGGTTCGGATTTAGATATAGCCCTCATATATATGTTAGCCCCGATTTGATATGTAAGCGCTGTAAAAACTTTATTTTATATCCGATCAGTGCGAAAATCGGCAGAAAAAGGTTTCTTATTACATGAAGGAATACTGCCAAATTCGGAGAAAATCGGTTCGGATTTAGATATAGCCCTCATATATATGTTACCCCCGATTTGACATGTAAGCGTTGTAAAAACTATATTTTATATCCGATCAGTGCGAAAATCGGCAGAAAGAGGTTTCTTATTACATGAAGGAATACTGCCAAATTCGGAGAAAATCGGTTCAGATTTAGATATAGCCCCCATATATATGTTACCCCCGATTTGATATCTAAGCGCTGTAGAGACTGTATTTTATATCCGATCAGTGCAAAATTCGGCAGAAAGAGGTTTCTTATTACTCGAAGGAATACTGCCAAATTCGGAGAAAATCGGTTCAGATTTAGATATAACTCCCATATATATGTTACCCCCGATTTGAAATTCAAGCGCTGTAGAAACTGTATTTTACATCCGATCACAGCGAAATTCAGCAGAAAGAGGTTTCTTATTACATGAAGGAATACTGCCAAATTCGGAGAAAATCGGTTCAGATTTAGATATAGCCCCCATATATGTGTTACCCCCGATTTGACATCTAAGCGCTGTAGAGACTATTTAATATTCGATCAGTACGAAATTCGACAGAAAGAGGTTTCTATTTTACATGAATGAGTATTCAGGGAAAATCGATTCAGATTTATATATAACCTCCATATATATGTTCCTCCTGATTTGGTTACAAAGCGCTATAGAAGTTGTACTTTACTTCCGATCATTACAAAAGTCCCCAGAAAGATGTTTCTCAATTTAGGAACGAATATTGCTTAATTTAGCGATTATCGGTTCAGAATTAGATATATCCACATATATATGTTCTTACCCATTTACCAATTATTCCAAATTATTATCGCAATCACCCTTATCGCATTGTTAGGGAGGTGTAGGGTATTATATAGTCGGCCCCGCCCGACTTTCTGCCTTTCCTTACTGGTTTTCTTTAAAAAAGTAGGGAACCTCGAAATGGATCACGCCATATTTGCGGATTTAAACTATATGAAGGAAAATTTTGTTTTCGTATGCACATCAGTAGTTTTGTTAAGGCAAAGACCTCTGCACCTAAAAAGGGACGCAGCTTTCCTCCAATATTCTTAATTGGAACAAAAATGGATCGTCTTTTTAGTTCTCCAAAGATATATATTCGTATGTAACAACCGTATGGTTTATATTTCACTGAAATGAAGCTTGATGGCAATAATAAATATGCTTTGGACCATGTGGACACCACGGCTGACGAGTTAATGGTGCACACACTTTTCGCATAATTTGTGGCCGTACTGCCCCTGGTGTCAATGGTGTTTGGACAAAAGTTTGTGGACAATATTCTCTCCATATGCGACAATATTTTGCTTAGTTACGTACCCATTCAACCAAAAATGAGCTTCATCGCAGAAGTTTAAAGTTTGACGAACAGAAACATTATTGTGATGGAAAATGTCAACAATTTGCAAGCGTTGCTCTCGTGTTAGTCCAGCCATAATGAAATGACAAACCAAACTACACAGAAAGTATGTTCCAACTGTTAAATCAATTGTTGTATAAATCAGTGTTACCGCTCAATCTTTTGAGTTTGAACAGATTTTGATCAGACTGGTCAAACAAAGTACTTATGCAAATTTCATCAAGATCTGAGTTAAATTGTGACCTGCACTTTATGGACAACTAAATATGGTTAGATCTGCTAGGGTTTCTGAGTCTTACTTGTTTTTCAGTGTTATATAGGCTCTTAGGTCAGTCTATAATGTATTACACTTTTTTGAGAGGTAAATTATGTCTACCCTAAAGTGAGGGTATACAAATTGGGTACTTCTTGTCTAGAGCCGAGGGAATTGCTCTATTCCCGAATTGGACTCCAGTCCATTTGTCCACCTCATAACCCTGTTACTATAGTAAGTATTTCCGAAATTATAGCCAATCAATCATCTTTAACTTAATGTCAAAGTGGTTTTCCTGTTAGAGAATTATAGGGCAGATAAATAAATACACATTCTGATAGGGTATCTTGATGATCGTCACTGATTGACAAGCATTTTCCCCTAGGTGGCGTTTGGATCATTTCACTTCATTTAAATCGGCGCCCCAAGTTGTTGAGCCGTCCAACAACAGCAATAGCAACAACATGTATAACCGACAACAGAATGAAAACAAAACTCTATAAATAAATGCACTAAAATTGCAATTTTATGATTTGTACGAATGACGAGCAATGTTTGCCTTATACGATATTCATACAATTATATATTATTGTGTTACCGAATGCAGTCTGTGCGTTTAAGTGAAGACCCATTTTCACACACATTTTGTCATTAGTCTGCTAAGTGATGCAATTCAAAAATGAAAATGAGCCGAAAGTGACATAATATTAACCCCACACACATTCTCTGAAAAATATATATGGTAAGTTGTATTTTACTCTTGAGCGAATGGTATATGCAATGACTAATTGAAGTAAATGAGAATTATTCAGGCATAGGATGCAGTTCATTAATTACAATCATCAGTAGACATTGTGAATTGTAAGGATAAACTGTTGGAATTGTCTACACTAAAGGACAAAAAAATACAAAACTTGGTGAAGCATACCAGATAAAAGTCTATCAGAAAAATTTGTGTACACCCAGGAAAATAATTGGTTGGAATTCGATTGTAACAAAAAAAATCAGTAAGGAAAGGCTAAAGTCGGGCGGGGCCGACTATATAATATCCTACACCACTCTCGAAATATTGAATAACTCTGATATATAAATTTTGTAATTCATGTATAAATTGTTTACATAAATTTACTTTTGGGACATTTTATACTTAAATAATACCCTGTACCACAGTGTGGTGTAGGGTATAAAAACGATTGGATCTAAAGAGCCAAATCGGATGAAACATATATATGGGAGCTATAGCTAAATCTTTACCGATTTTCTTCAAATTCAACAATGTTGGTTCATGGATCAAGAAACTCTACCATTCTAAATTTCAAAATGATTGGATGTAAAATACAGCTTCTTCAGGACTAAAGAGCAAAATCGGACGAAACATATATATGGGAGTTATAGCTAAATCTTAACCGATTTTCTTCAAATTCGGCAATGTTGGTTCATGGATCAAGAAACTCTACCATTCTAAATTTCAAAAGGATTGGATGTAAAATACAGCTTTTATAGGACTAAAGGGCCAAATCGGACGAAACATATATATGGGAGCTATAGCTAAATCTTAACCGATTTTCTTCAAATTCGGTAGTGTTGGTTCATGGATCAAGAAACTCTACCATTCTAAATTTCAAAAGGATTGGATGTAAAATACAGCTTCTACAGGACAAAAGAGCAAAATCGGACAAAACATATATATGGGAGCTATAGCTAAATCTTAACCGATTTTCTTCAAATTCGGCAATGTTGGTTCATGGATCAAGAAACTCTACCATTCTACATTTCAAAACGATTGGTTGTAAAATACAGCTTCTATAGGACTAAAGGGCCAAATCGGACGAAACATATATATGGGAGCTATAGCTAAATTTTAACCGATTTTCTTCAAATTCAGCAATGTTGGTTCATGGATCAAGAAACTGTTCCATTCTAAATTTCAAAAGGATTGGATGTAAAATACAGCTTCTATAGGACTAAAGGGCCAAATCGGACGAAATATATATATGGGAGCTATATCTAAATCTGAACCGATTTCAACCAAATTCAATAGCGATCTTAACAGCTGCGAAATACTCTAAACTGCAAAATTTCAGAACGATCGGAGTGAAATTGCGCACTGTAGTCGACGAACAACTTTACATGGACAGACGGAGTGACGGACGGACGGACAGACATGCTTAAATCGACTCTGCTAGTGATTCTGAGTCGATCGGTATACTTTAAGGTGGGTCTAGTTGTATTATTTTCAGGTGTTACAAACATCTGCCGTGAAACAAACTTATAATACCCTGTACCACAGTGTGGTGTAGGGTATAAAAATAGTACTAGCAACAAAAAATAGATTACCTACGCCTTGTGTCGGCTGTATTTATATATAAATAGTTGAAACAACAATAATAACATGGATACGATCAGATCAAATAAAAATGCTCGCAACTAAATCGATGGTTGTATCAATCGAATTAAGATTGTTTTTTTCATTGACACTCGGTTAGTTGTGGTAACCAATTTTAAACTTTCTTTGTAGTATCAGATGATAGATTTTTGGTTGTGACAACCAATGTTATATTCTTGACAACAGAAATTGTATCAATAAACCCAAGATTATTATTGCAATGAATAATTGGTTACTACAACAGAAAAAATATTAATAAATAATCGTTTTTTGGTTATCCCAATAATTTCCCAAATTTAGAATAATTAAATGTATTTTGGGAAATACAACCGAAAGATTGGTTGCTGTTTTTTGCTCATACATGACAAACAAAAAATAAACGTACTCGACATAAATAAATCTTTAACATTTTGTTCAAGAGCGGTATATGTAGCCAAAAATAATAATGTATGGAATGCAGAATATTTTGTGCAAAATGTTTTACATAAATAAAAAATAAAAGCAACAATCATGAAATTGAAAGCACAGGGTTAAACGATATTTGCATAAAAGTTTTGTACTCTCGTGTACTAAAATTTGTGTCAAATATTTCCACATCTCATAATAGTGATGATTTTGTAATATGGGATTTTTAATTTTGTTAGGAATTGTTTGGTTTTTTGTTCAAAAAATAAAATAAAAATTAATGAAAACTGTTTTTAATTAATTGTCGGTAGTATTTGACTCACAAATTTTCAGAACAACCAATTTTTTTAAATAGTTGGTTGTGGCAACATACAACAGATAATTTTAGCCACCATTTTCGTAGTTGGCGCAACCAAATATGATTGTTGTCAACATGGAAGCAGAAGTATACCACAACCAAAATGTTGGTTGTCCTGATGGAATCGCATGATAGTTGACAAAACTACCAAAATTCGGTTGGCAAATAATTCGGTTGAGGCAACCAAGCTGTATTCTGTGTGTATGAATTGTTTGGTTTTTGTTCAATAAATAAAATAAAAATTAATGAAAACTGCTTTTAATTAAGTGTCGATAGTATATGACTAAGAAATTGTCAGAACAAACAATTTGTTAAAACAGTTGTTTGTGGCAACATACAACAGATAATTTTAGCCACCATTTTCGTAGTTGGCGCAACCAAATATGATAGTTGTCAACATGGAAGCAGACGTATACCACAACCAAAATGTTGGTTGTCCTGATGGAATCGCATGATAGTAGACAGAACTAGCAAAATTCGGTTGGCAAATAATTCGGTTGCAGCAACCAAACTGTATTCTGTGTGTACCATATTTAGACATTAGTGGTATAAAATGATCTATCCAATAAAGACAGCTTAATTGATATTAAAAATATTTTTCTTCGTTTTATTTATTTATATGAATGACAATACAAAGTAAATTCACATTCTAATTTTACAGCCCAGGGAAATGTCCGGTTACACAGACCAGATTTTGCAGCGACAGACCCAGAGCCTCAGGTGGGAATCGAAGCCACGACCCCCAAAATTATAGACTAGTACGCTTACAACTCACCTACTCTGGCGTTCTTTTTTATACCCTACACCACACTGTGGTACAGGGTATTATAAGTTTGTTTCATGGCAGATGTTTGTAACACCTGAAAATAACACAGCTAGACCCACCTTAAAGTATACCGATCGACTCAGAATCACTAGCTGAGTCGATTTAAGCATGTCCGTCCGTCCGTCCGTCCGTCCGTCCATGTAAAGTTGTTCGTCGACTACAGGTCGCAATTTTACTCCGATCGTTCTGAAATTTTGCAGTTTAGAGTATTTCGCAGCTGTTAAGATCGCTATTGAATTTGGTTCAAATCGGTTCAGATTTAGATATAGCTCCCATATATATCTTCTGTCCGATTTGGCCCTTTAGTCCTATAGAAGCCGTATTTTACATCCAATCGTTTTGAAATTTAGAATGGTAGAGTTTCTTAATCCATGAACTAACATTGCCGAATTTGAAGAAAATCGGTTAAGATTTAGCTATAGCTCCCATATATATGTTTCGTCCGATTTGGCCCTTTAGTCCTATAAAAGCTGTATTTTACATCCAATTGTTTTGAAATTTAGAATGGTAGAGTTTCTTGATCCATGAACCAACATTGCCGAATTTGAAGAAAATCGGTTAAGATTTAGCTATAGCTCCCATATATATGTTTCGTCCGATTTGGCCATTTAGTCCTATAAAAGCTGAATTTTACATCCAATCGTTTTGCAATTTAGAATGGTAGAGTTTCTTGATCCATGGACCAACATTGCCGAATTTGAAGAAAATCGGTTAGGATTTAGCTATAGCTCCCATATATATGTTTCGTCCGATTTTGCTCTTTAGTCCTGAAGAAGCTGTATTTTACATCCAATCGTTTTGAAATTTAGAATGGTAGAGTTTCTTGATCCATGAACCTATATTGCCGAATTTGAAGAAAATCGGTTAAGATTTAGCTATAGCTCCCATATATATGTTTCGTCCGATTTTGCTCTTTAGTCCTGAAGAAGCTGTATTTTACATCCAATCATTTTGAAATTTAGAATGGTAGAGTTCCTTGATTCATGAACCAACACTGCCGAATTTGAAGAAAATCGGTTAAGATTATCTATAGCTCCCATATATGTATATGTTTCATCCGATTTGGCCCTTTAGTTCTATAGAAGCTGTATTTTACATCCAATCGTTTTGAAATTTAGAATGGTAGAGTTTATTGATCCATGAACCAACACTACCGAATTTGAAGAAAATCGGTTAAGATTTAGCTATAGCTCCCATATATATGTTTCGTCCGATTTGGCCATTTAGTCCTATAAAAGCTGTATTTTACATCCAATCGTTTTGAAATTTAGAATGGTAGAGTTTATTGATCCATGAACCAACACTACCGAATTTGAAGAAAATCGGTTAAGATTTAGCTATAGCTCCCATATATATGTTTCGTCCGATTTGGCCATTAAGTCCTATAAAAGCGGTATTTTACATCCAATCGTTTTGAAATTTAGAATGGTAGAGTTTCTTGATCCATGAACCAACATTGCCGAATTTTAAGAAAATCGGTTAGGATTTAGCTATAGCTCCCATATATATGTTTCGTCCGATTTTGCTCTTTAGTCCTGAAGAAGCTGTATTTTACATCCAATCGTTTTGAAATTTAGAATGGTAGAGTTTCTTGATCCATGAACCAATATTGCCGAATTTGAAGAAAATCGGTTAAGATTTAGCTATAGCTCCCATGTATATGTTTCGTCCGATTTTGCTCTTTAGTCCTGAAGAAGCTGTATTTTACATCCAATCATTTTGAAATTTAGAATGGTAGAGTTCCTTGATTCATGAACCAACACTACCGAATTTGAAGAAAATCGGTTAAGATTATCTATAGCTCCCATATATATGTTTCGTCCGATTTGGCCATTTAGTCCTATAAAAGCTGTATTTTACATCCAATCGTTTTGAAATTTAGAATGGTAGAGTTTATTGATCCATGAACCAACACTACCGAATTTGAAGAAAATCGGTTAAGATTTAGCTATAGCTCCCATATATATGTTTCGTCAGATTTTGCTCTTTAGTCCTGAAGAAGCTGTATTTTACATCCAATCATTTTGAAATTTAGAATGGTAGAGTTTCTTGATCCATGAACTAACACTACCAAATTTGAAGAAAATCGGTTAAGATTTAGCTATAGCTCCCATATATATGTTTCATCCGATTTGGCTCTTTAGATCCAATCGTTTTTATACCCTACACCACACTGTGGTACAGGGTATTATTTAAGTATAAAATGTCCCAAAAGTAAATTTATGTAAACAATTTATACATGAATTACAAAATCAGAGTTATTCAATATTACGAGAGTGGTGTAGGGTATTATATAGTCGGCACCGCCCGACATTAGCCTTTCCTTACTGGTTTTATTTTAATTTAAAGTTCTGTAACTCTAAAAACCCACTAAATAATTATTCACAAAGAAATAACTTCAAAAAGAAAACCAATTTTATATTAATCACAAATTTGGAATTCACTCTTATTCAAATTCCAGGACTTCCCAAACAATTCGCCTCGGAGAAGCCGGAAATGAACAATAAAAAAACGTTAAATTTTGTAGTCACCACATCTACAGTTCATTTAAATATGTATAAATAAAAAAACGCACACACCAATTTATTTTACAGCCATTGGGCTTTTTATATGATTTTCTGTGATTTTGTTCGCTGTTTCGAAACGACTCGTTTTTTAAGAACTTTTTTATTACAACAAGACATGGAAGTGAAATCTTCTAAATTATATATGATTATTTTTTATGATTTTGTTCAATATATATACATGTAGCCAACTATAATTTTGATCGTAAAACAAGCTTCCAAAGGATTTTCTTTTATGTTTTTGGTTAAAAAAAAATAACAAAATCGTAAATTCCTATGCCTCTCTGCTCGTAGGCAAAGCAGAACACAGCGGGAAGGAAATTGAACCCTCGGCCCCATTCTAAATCGATAAAAAATATTCGTAGCCAGTGTAACTAATTTTGACACGGTCCCCTGTATTATGTGTCGCTTTTCTTGTGAAAGGGAGCAGACCATGAAGTTTAACACAAAAAAGAAACATTTGTAACAAACGAAAAAAGGGGGGAGGGAAATGTATATACATATATACTTATTTATGTTTCTTGTGTAATCCTTGTTTATGTCTAATAAAACATTTAGCATTTTTAAAGACATGTTCGACAACTCTTTTCGGTTGTTTTCCTTCCCCTCAATCTAAATGTCATTTAGAGCGTTTGGATACACTCGAGGAAAACGAGTTAGTTGGATAAGGCAAGTATAATAAAATGTTCAAGGTATTTTTGAGATTCGTATATTTATAAAAGAGTAAAAATGAAGGACATACTAATAAGGTATACACCGTGCAAAATCCCATTTTCCCTATGTTTGAATCGAAAGATAATATATTTGGAACACAAATTTCTAATTATTATATAAAGGGTGGGTAAATGGTAAGGGCCGATGTTGAATGTGAACCACACCTAAACGTCAAGTTTTTTTCTGCATTTCATTTGATATTTCTCAATTTCAAACTAACTCAATTTGAACCATGGAAAGATACACAATCGGGCAACGCATTAAAGTGTTTTAAGCCTTTTACAAATGGGCGTTCAAATCAAAATGCATTTCGTGCACTTCCTGAAGTTTTTTTGATCAGCATAATCGACCAAATGTGTCCACAATCGGGAGAATTGTGCGCAAATTTCAGCAAACCGGGTCTGTAGGAGATGTGAAAACACATATGCATGCTCGCCCAGTTCGTTTAGTGCGGCTTATGGGCCATGCTTCTTCGAAATGAGGCCGGTCAGGCAGTTACTGTGAATGGTGTTCGCTATCGTGAGATGATAACGAACATTTTATGGCCCAAATTGGAAGATATGGATGTGGACAATATGTGGTTTCAACAGTGGCAAGTGGTACTTGTCACACAGCTAACGAAACAATGGCTCTTTTGCGCAATAAATTCAATGGCCGTGTTATCTCACGTCGTGACGATGTCACTTGGTTATGTGATTTGACACCGTTGGACTTCTTTCTTTGGGGTTATTTCAAAGAAAAGGTCTATATCCATAAGCCAGCAACAATTCAAGAGCTAAAGGATGAGATAATTCGGCACATTAACGGCATAGAACCTCAATTATGCCTCAGCGTCATCGAAAATTTGGATAATCGGATGGATAATCGATAGATCTTTTTAAACTAGTTTAAAAAGTCTATGGTTGTTTACAAAAATGTTACAAAAAGATTTAATTACGCCAAAAAAATCGCAAAAATATATAATACTAGCTTTAACCCGGTGCGCTTCGCAGCCCCCATCATTTATTTATTTTCACTTTAGGGTACTGTGGAATATGTAAAACCAAATGAATATTCCATATGGGGAAAAATGAATGTGTACAATAAAATGCGAAAATCTCCGATTAATTTCTTGTTTATGTTCCTGGCATCAGGGTACGATATTTATCTCTTTTCCCTTCTGTGCCTCTAAATGTCAAAAACTATTATTTGGATCATATTTTGCCATTTTCCCCTAGTTTATATTCCAATAGCTACATTCACTCCCTGGTTCAATATAAAACAATGTTTGGCCTACGGTGTCTTTAAAAGTTTTAATATAGAAAAGGTAAAATGAATGCCTTGTTTAAGTTGCAAAACTTACAATTGCCATTGGGATCATATTTAATCATTTTCTCTCCATTGTACCACATTTAACCCAATGTGTCACAATTAACCATTTTTGCACCACTGTACAACATTTTATAATTTTTTGCCCCAACAGTGCCACTAAAAGTGTGCATTTAGAGAAAATCATAGTTTATATTCTATGAGCCATATTCGCATTCTTAGTCCGTATTTTACCCTTTATGTCCCATATCTATGACACGTTTAACTTTTTACCATATTGTGCCTTCTTTAGCTTTTTTGTCCCACAGTTAACATAGAAGCTTCGCACTCTGGCCATGAATCACAGTTCTTCTAAAGTACGAAATTGTATACATATCTGGAACATATAAAACATTTTCCCCACTTACCACATTAATCATTTGCCACACTTTACAATTGTTAACCCTTTTTGCATCGCTGTACCAGCTGTTAATAGGGTTCAATCAACCCTATTTAACAGCTTTTAGCGACTCTGCACCAAAATTTTAAACTTTATCCGTAAAGCATAACATTTGAAAAAATTACTTTTTAACTCATATTTCTGTTCCTTGTTTTTGTCCAATGTACTAAACCTAACGCTTTTTGCCCACTGAATCATATTTAACACCTTTTTGTCCTACAATACCAAATTTAACCATTTTTGTCCTACTGTACCATTTTTAACCATTTTCCCCACTTTACCATATTTAACCATTTTTGACACACTGTCCAATAGTCAACCATTTTTTCACATTGTACCATATTTAATCATTTTTGTCCCACTGTACCATAGTTAACACATTTTTGCCTCACTATTTCCGAGGTAACGCTTTTTGGCTCACTGTACAATATTTAACCCATTTTGTCCCCCTTTACCATTTTTAACTATTTTTCCCCGCTTTACTATGGTTAACCCTTTTTTGCCCATTGTGCAATATTAAACCCTTTGCCTCACGGTAACATATTTAAAACATTGTTTCATATTTAATCCAATTTGCTACACTGTATCATATTTGAAACATTTTTGTCCCTTTTTGACCCACTGTACCATAGTTAACCATTTTTGTTACACTGTTCTATATTTAATCCTTTTCTCCCACTGTATCATAATTAATACATTTTTGCCCCAATGTACCATATTTAATCCATTTTGTCCCACTTTACCATATTTACCTATTTTTGCCCAACTGTACCATAGTTGATCCTTTTTGTCCCACTGTGCCATATTTAACCATTTTTGTCCCACTGCGCCATATTTAACCATTTTTGTTACACTGTACCATATTTAATCCTTTTTGCCCACTGTATCATAGTAAACCGTTTTGCCCCACTGTTTAATGTTTAATCCATTTAGTCTCACTTTACAATATTTAACTATTTTTGCCCCACTGCACCATAGTTAATCCTTTTTACCCCACTGTGCCATATTTAACCCGTTTTCTCTCACTGTACCATTTTTAACACTTTTTGTCTCACTGTACCATATTTAAAAAATGTCACCACCACTATACTTAAGCCCCCTATTTGACCCACTGTACCATATTTAACACTTTTTGTCTCACTGTACCGTATTTAAAATTTGTCCCCACTCTACCCTTAACGCCCACTGTACCATATTTAATCACAATTTATCCACTGTACCGTTTTTGCCCACTATACAGTATTTAATGTTTTTGACCCACTGTGCTCTTCACATCTCAAGTTTAGGTTCCAATTTGGCCAGATTGATTAATTTTTGCCCCAAACGCGAATTATTCGCATCATTTTAACATTCGCAAAAACCATCTTTGGATTATTCGCTTTCGCAAAAACATATTTCAGTATTCACTTCCATTTGTTAAAAGAGTTAAATCTCCTTATTCCCTTTACACAATTTGAAGATATTAATATCAATGAAAACCTCTGCCACTTCTCTTCAAACCAGTTGAAAATATGTGATTGTCCTTGTGGTAACAGGAGGTACAAATACATATGGAAAACATTCTTAATACTTGAATATCCTGGAAAAGTATCAATTTAGTTCCTTAATTTTGTTGGTACTAAAGGGTCAAACTACTATACGCATTCGCATTCGCTTTCACAAAAGTGCATATTTCACTATTCGATTCGCTTTCGCAAGAAATATATTTCAATATTCGCATTCGCATTCGCTAAAATCACTTTCGTTACATCCCTACCTAGAACCACGGGTCCATATCTAACATTTTTAAACCACTGTACCCTATTTTGCACTTTTGTGTAAAAGTACGATTACAAAAAAAAGCTGACGATCCGTTGTCCTAAAGACATGTCACGCTTCAATTTTCACCATTCTAATTCTAGAAGTTAAAGTTGGCGGTGGTACCATATTTATCCCTTTCTGTGCCCCTAAAATTTTCAAAAGATCCCTCCTTGTTCTAGTTTACGTCCCAAGAGCCACTCTAACAGCAAATTTCACGATTCTAGCTCTTGCCATTTGGATTTGGCTGTTGTACCACATTTATGCCTTTTTGCCCCAGTGTGCGGTAAATGATCGGATTTAAAAAAATGCAGTCAATTTCTGGATCGACCTAATAAGTGCTACCCTCACACCAAAATTCACGATTCTAGCTAATTCCGTTTAGATTTGGCGGTGGTACCATCTTTATCCCATTTTGCCCATTATGCGGGTAATAGTACGAATTTCGAAAAATCCCGTCTCATTGCTCTACATCCCAAGGGCTACCCTCCCACCGAATTTCATGATTCTAGCTTCAGCCGTTTGGTCTGGGCGATGATCAGTCAGTCAGCCAGTCACGCAACAATTTTATATATGGGGAAAAACACGTCAAAAGGCCCACTTTTGTCAATTTTATTCCGATCGCGTCAAAACTTGGTGGGGTTGCAGAAGCACATGTGCTTAAAATACAGCTTCCTAGCGTGATACGTTATGAAGATACAGGGTGTCAAAGTTGGACATTTTGACCATTGTATATAGCATACCCATTGTATATAGCATACCCAAAGTACTTCTGCAACCCCACCAAGTTTTGACGCGATCGGAATAAAATTTAAAAAAGTGGGCCTTTTGACGTGTTTTTCCCCATATATAGATTTTTTAATTTTTTATTATTCTTTTACTGCCGTTTTAAAAAAAATTATATGGTGTTTGAGAAAAATGTCAAAAAAGTTTTAATTTCGCAAAAATAAATCACAAAAATATTTTTTGTGAATTTTTTTTTTTTTTAAAAAGATTGAAGAAAAATCTTTCGAAAGCACAGTGCAATATGTTTAGTTAGTTTAGTTTATTTACTATCAATAGTACAATGTTTTGTATATATACTTATATTCATATTTTGTGTTACTATCTTAAAGATATTTCAGCAAATGTTTACGTAATTTAATTATATAATTTCCATACAAAATACTACATATACATATGTATATAGGAAAAAGATAGTAAAAAACCTATACAGTGCAATAGGTAATTATTTGTAAGGATGAGAAAAACCAAAATATCAAATGTTCAAAACCCTCAAACTCGGACAGTCCTTAATCAATCTCGTTAACATTTTGTGTCATAACTACTATCTTATAGGACTAAACTAGGTGCAAGTTTCATCCCGATAAGAAGACATCGGCATTAAAAATTGATTCAATTGTCATGAAATCGCCCAAGTATGTTCCTCTAGATTTGGTATCTAAGCTCCATAGGAAGTGCGTCTGATCTTTATGAACATTGGCAAAAAAGGTGTTTTTGACCCAAGAGTGAACACTGATAAATTTGATGAAAATCTGTTTAGATTTACGTATTGTCCTATGTATATTATCCTTTCGTTTAGGTGCCTCTGCGCTATAGAACATTTTTTACATCCATAGTTCAGATCAAGATCAACTATGCTGATCAATCAAGGAGGTGTCTGCAACTAGTCGGCTCCGGCCTCACTTGTTCGACCTATACTACTGAGTACATTAAGTTATCTCTCCCAAATCTTTATTAATATTTCTTACATTGCATTTTTTGATTTGATTTTTTTCGAGTGTATCCCTTTGTTTTACAATAATTTTCCAATTTTTGTCATATCTGCTGTCCTCCTTCACCAAAAAGAAACCATTATCCTCGCTGGGAAAAAAGGGTTATTGGTCAATGTACATTTCTTATTATTTAACAATATTTTTATGTCATGTCTTATGTACGCTACATATGTAAATGAATACATATAGAACAAAAAAACACAACATTTCATTCTCTGTGTAAACATAAGTGTCAGCATTTTCCACATGTCATCAATATTGTTCCACTCGTATAGTCCATTAATTCGACAAGGGTTTCCTTCACCCGAACCATATGCGATTACGACTACAGCGAAGGAAACATCGCGTTATGGCGAATATCCTTAAGAACTCTCCTCCCCCGCAATAGCTATGACGACACTGACAGCATTCAAGAAAAATGTAGACTTTACACACATGGACGAGAGACAGACTTACAGTTCCGCCATTGTCCAAGGAAAGGGTTTGGCATTGACTACGAGGATAACATGTTTCCCCTTTTCGAAGATACAAATACAGATATGAATATCTGCAAATGCGTAGGATATAGCCAGTATTCGGAAAAAAACAACCAACCCTTTATCTAGTGTTGTATCCTTTTGCTCCCTTTGACCAAAAATTGTCTTCACTATGGCGCTCCATTGGAATGTTTGATGTTTAAGTGTGAGAGTTGATATTTTGAAATATTGATGACGGTAAGACGAGCCAGACGGGACAGACTACACGCAAGAGAAAGGGGAAAGTGTAAAATCCACTAAAGCGATAAATGTTTTTACAATGACTTACGACCCCATTGATATCTTAGATATGAATGGATATGTCGGCATTTGCTAGAAAAGCCTTCCTTGTTTTTTTTTAGATTATTTTATTTGCACTGCGTAGTTTTTGCTTCACATATGGGTAAGTCCACAGACACTCTCACTCAACCCTTACCAGAGGTTTGACAAATGAGTATATGATGACTTTTTAGATTATGCCTAGAACTGCTGACAGACATTAATTGCTGCAGGTAATGTATTTTCTAGGAATTTTTCTACGTGGATTTTTTCGAAATATCTGCGATAAAAATATACCCATTTCTAGGAGGATTTAATTATCTTTTTCCTGGAAAAAACGAAGGCATTGAATATATTCATATAATGGTTTTGAATAATCTTTTAAAATATTTTTAAGGTATCACTAGAAATGACAACAGCAAAATTTGTAAATAGCACTTTTTAAAATTTAAACAAAAAATTTGGTTTCGAGATTGCGATTATGACAAACAGTAATAACAATATACAACAAAATTTTTGTCGAATGACTGTGCTTAAAATTTTCTGGTGTAATATGGCGTCCTAAACACGAAAAAAAATATTAAACAAAATTGTATAGAATATTTTTTTTAAAAAAAAAATTCTTTAAAATTACCATTTTCTTGGAAGGTGTCTTTAGGACACTTTTGGACAATATCATTTGAAGTATATGCCCGATAAAGTCCCAACATACTTTAAATTAAATGAGATTATGAGGACAATAAATGTAATGACACTTTCACGTGGAAACAGAAGTTTAGTAACTGTCGTTAAAACAATTAGAAAAAAACTAAAAAAAAATACAAATTGTTCCAGTTTTTGGAAGCTAGCATTCTAACGAAGGGAGCAATGCCTATGTGAAGAAAATCTATGAATAAATGTAGAAATTCTAGCACTTTTGGTAGAAATAGATAATTTCAACATAATCCGCTTTTTATACACCCATTATTGGGAACAAGGGTATATATGAGAAGCTGCGGGCCAAAAGTGTAGCATATCGATGGAGTGACCTAAAATAAAAGACCCCAAGTATAATTGGCGGAAATCGATTTGGGCCATTTAAGTCATTTGCGCAAAGTCCGTCAGCCTCTGGTCTGTCTGGTTGGTGCGCACGAAACATTCGAGAGGATTAACCTATTGACTTCAAATTTGGTATGTGTCAATATTTCTTTTCTATCTCAGGCTAGGGTCATAGATGGACAATGTTGGTCCACTACTTCGAGTACCTCCCCACGGAGGGTCAAAATTTATTGAAATATTGATTATCTCATAAATAGTATAGAACTACTACTCACAATCTTTCACAATTCCACACAAAGTATTAGTTTTTTGTTCGCTATCATCTTGAGAAAAATGGGCGACAGTTTTGTACAAATAGTTAACGGCTCAAAACTTTGATTCCAGTCTATATAAATAACAGGTTTTCAAATAGGGATGATATGATTTTGAAGTGACGTTTCGGCTATTTGTAATATTTGATGATCTGTCATTTGTTTGTAGTAGTGTATTCAGTAGTGTTTACAATTTCATCATGGAGAGATATACGCAAGAACAACGTTTACAAATTATTCAGTTTTATTATCAAAATAATCGATCTCCAATTGCAGCTTTTCGTGCGCTTAGTCCTTTTTTTAATATAAAAAAAAACACTTTCCAGTCGACCTACGACTTTGACACCCATGATCAATATTTCAGCCATTCGTTCCTGCAGAAGAAGTCGTGGAGGCACTTTGAATGACCTTGAATTTAGAACTTAATTGTATCGTTTGTACTTTACATTAAATAAAACACTTTTGAATTTCCTTAACAATAAGTGTATTTCTTTTCAAAGAAATCATATCACTCTACAGTTCCGTGAAAAATGGGCGATATTACCACGCCCCTCTTGGTAGCTCCCATACAAATGGACGATTTTGCACAAAACGTTAATGGCTTATAACTTTGATTCCAGTCCATACAAATACTTAACATTTCGTGGAGTGTAATGCCTTTACAGTACCTATAGTCCCGTGCAAAATGGGCGATATTACCACGCCCCTCTTGGTACCTCCCATACAAATGGAGCATTTTGAACAAAAATTTAACGGCTTATAACTTTGATTGCTGCACATACAAATTCCTGAAATATTGTACAGAGTAATTTTTTTATAGTACCCATAGTATATTACAAAATGGACGTAATTGCCACGCCCCTGTTGGTACCTCCCAAAAAAATTGCCGAAATAAAATATGTATGAACAATTATTTTATTTTAATTTCCCTATTTTTACATAATTTATACATTTATCCATAGATATTTTGCAAATAGCCATTGTTTTCTTCGTTAGGATGATAGCTTTCACGAAATGAAACAAACATTTTTTTTCGTGAATTTGTTTCCATTTTTATGGATTTTTTCGTGCAGGCACAAAATTATTTTTTAACAAAAAGATAAATTTTGTCTACGTGTTTTAATGACAGTTGCTAAACTTCCGCTTCTGCGCGAAACTGATGTTTTTAGCATTTTTAGCCCTTACAATTGTCTTCGAAGCTAATTCTAAACTGATAATCGATAAATTTAGCAATATATTCGTTCCTAAATTGAGAAACATTTTTCTGGAAAATTTAAATGATCGGAAGTAAAGTACAACTTATATAGCGCTTTGATACCAAATCAGGAGGAACATGTATATGGAGGTTATATATAAATCTGAACGGATTTTCCTGAATACTCATTCATGTAAACAGACCACTTTCTGTCAAATTTCGTTCTGATCGGATATAAAATACAGTCACTGATCGGATATAAAATAACATTTTTACAGGGCTTACATGTGAAATCGGGGTAACATGTATATGTGGGCTATATCTAAATCTCAACCGATTTCCCTCAAATTTGGCAGTATTAGTTCATGTAATAAGAAACCTCTTTCTGCCGAATTTCGAACTGATCGGATTAAAAATACACCTTTTACAGCACTTACATGTAAAATCGGGGGTAACATATATATGGAGGCTGTATCTAAATCTGAACCGATTTTCTCCGAATTTGGCAGTATTCCATCATGTAATAAGAAACCTGTTTCTGCCGAATTTCACACTGATCGGTTATAAAATAAATTGTTTACGGCGCTTACATGTGAAATCGGGGGTAACGTATATATGGGGGCTATATCTAAATCTGAACCGATTTCTTCCATATTTAACAGTGTTCATTCATATAATAAGAGACCTCTTTTTGCTGAATTTCATACTGATCGGTTATAAAATAAAGTTTTTACAGCGCTTACATGTCAAATCGGGGCTAACATATATATGGGGGCTATATCCAAATCTGAACCGATTTGAACCAAATTAAATAGGGATTGTCCTTGGGCCAAAAAAAATACATGTGTAAAGTTTCGCCAAGATCGGGCCATAATTGCGACCTGTACTTTGATTACAAGAATACATCTACAGACAGACAGACGGACAGACAGACAGACAGACGGACAGACAGACGGACATAGCTAAATCGACTCAGAAAGTGATTACAAGTCGATCGGTACAATAAACAATGGATCTATCTCTTCTCCTTCTGGGTGTTACAAACAAATGCACAAAGTCATAATACCCTGTACCACAGTGTGGTGTAGGGTATAAAAATGGAACGATACACGATCATCGAACGATACAAAACGATCAAAAAACGATACGATTGACTGATGAGGCCCATTTCCACCTCGGTGGCTACGTCAACAAGCAAAATTGTCGCATCTGGGGCTCGGAAAACCCAAGAGTTATTGTTGAGAAGCCTCTCCATCCACAATGTGAGACTGTTTGGTGCGGCTTATGGTCCGGCAGGGTCATTGGACCTTACTTTTTCGAAAATGAGGTTGGATCAACAGTTACGGTGAATGGATTGCGCCATCGAGAAATGCTTAATGATTTTTTGGATGGTATTGATCTGGACAACGTTTACTTTCAACAAGACGGCACTACGTGCCACACAAGCAACGAAACCATTGCTCTGTTACGGGAAAAGTTCCCGGACCGTGTTATCTCTCGAAGAGGTGATCACAATTGGCCACCGAGCTCTTGTGATTTAACACCTTGCGACTTCTTCGTTTGGGGCCACGTGAAAGATAAGGTCTACGCCAACATCCCAGCTATCGAGGACATAGGACGTGTCTAGGCACCCTAAATAGCACAAAAAGCTACATTGTAGCTCAAAAATGTTGGTATTTCGCTATATTGTAACAAAAATATTTTTTTTGGTGTAGGGTATGTTCTGCAATTTTATAGAAAATGTTAAGGCCAATCAATATATTTGTGGAACATATTAACGCTCTATCTCCCCCACATAAATAGCCCTATTTAAAAAAAATCGTAAAAACACCCCTAAAAATGGGGAGGGTGGGGATAAAATGTTCTACAAAAATGTTGGGCATACAATTTCACTATATGTGTCAGAACACACCAAAGCCCAAAACTTGACACAAACACCAAAAAAGGTACAATTTCAGTCAAAAACCCTCCTTGGCCTGTTCGTGCAGCAATGTTAGTCATACGACCTAGTGGTAAAGAGTGTTTTTGACTGGAATTTGTCCTTTTTCGAGGGTCCCACTGATTTTCAGAAACATTTGAGGCCCATAAAAAAATGGTCACCAATTTCGCCAAACTGAGTATAGGATTAAAAAGGGTGGTTAAATTGTAAGGTCCGATGTTGAATGTGAACCACACCTAAACGTCAAGTTTTTTTTCTGCATTTCATTTGACATTTCTCAATTTCAGACTAACTCAATTTGAACCATGGAGAGATGCACAATCGAGCAACGCATTAAAGTTTTTTAAGCCTTTTATGAAAATGGGCTTTCAAATCAAAATGCATTTCGTGCACTTCGTAACGTTTTTTTAATCAGCATAATCGACCAAATGTGTCCACAATCGGGAGAATTGTGCGGAAATTTCAGCAAACCGGGTCTGTAGGGGATGTGAAAACACCTTTGCATGATCGCCCGTTTGGTGCGGCTTATGAGCTGGCGACGTCATCGCGCCATACTTCTTTGAAATGAGGCCGGTCAGGCAGTTACTGTGAATGGTCTTCGCTATCGTGAGATGATAACAAACTTTTTATGGCCCGAATTGGAAGATATGGTTGTGGACAATATGTGGTTTCAACAGGACGGTGCTACTTGCCACACAGCTAACGAGACAATGGCTCTTTTGCGCAACAAATTCAATGGCCGTGTTATCTCACGTCATGGCGATGTCAATTGGCCGCCAATATCATGTGATTTGATACGGGTTATTTGAAAGAAAAGGTGTACGTCGATAAGCCAACAACAATTCAAGAGCTAAAGGATGAGATAATTCGGCACATTAACGGCATAGAACCTCAATTATGACTCAGCGTCATCGAAAATTTGGACCATCGGATGGAGGTGTGCCGCCGAGGTGCGGCGGGCATTTTATCCGATATTTTGTTCCATACCACTATTATCATAATAAAAAGAAATGACAATAATTTCCTAAATAATTTGTGTTTTATTCAAAATCAACATCGGCCCTTAAAATTTAACCACCATTTACTAACCAACATGCTTACAATAAGGGGAAGTCTACAGAGTCAGCCCTGCACGACCTTGTATTGGGTCCACAACAGGGTTTGTAAACAGAGGGACCCCACAAGGAGGAGTACTATCTCCATTAATTTGGAACCTAGCGGTGAATGAAATCCTGCTAGATCTAGAACGTTGTGGCTGCAAGGTCGTGGCATATGCGGACGACGTTGCAATCGCAGTGAGTGGCAAATTCCAAAACGTCCTCCGAGACATTCTACAGGTGGCTCTGAACAAATTGGCTAGATGGGCCAGAAGCAGCGGTTTGGGCGTAAACCCAAACACGATAGAATTGGTTCTCTTTACTAGGATGAATAAAGTCCCACATGTGGACCCTCCACGTCGGATAAATGGAACAGATCCAGTATTTTCTGAAAGTGCAAAATTAGGAATAATTCTAGATTTCTATTTAGACTTAACGTATTGGAACGTGTAAGGAAGGCCAACGTCGCCTTATATTCCTGCAAAAAGGCTGCAGGGTCGCGGTGAGGCCTCTCTCCTAAAATCGTCCAGTAGATATATGTAGCAGTAGTTCGTCCTATACTGCTATACGGCATTGTGGTATGGTGGACGGCAACTGACAAACTAACCATCACCAACCTACTAACAAAGGTTCAGAGAACAGCCTGCCTGAGCATAAGCGGAGCCTTAAGGACTACAGCGACCGAGTCTCTACAAGCTAGAGCTCCATATACTGCCGATTAATAATGTGGCGAGAGAAGTTGCAACCAAAGCGGCAATAAGATTAAACTGCCTATCAATGTGGAGGTACAAAAACTACGGTCACATGAGTAGATCAAAGTGTCGTGCTATGGTAACCGACCGAGTGGACTATATACCAACGGTATCCCTTCGAGAGAAATTACATCACTATGATTCCCGCCAGAGATGAATGGGTTGGAAGAATACCAGGTAATAGAAACCATCTCCACTTTTACACGGATGGTTCGAAGCTTGATGAAAAAGTTGGCTTAGGAGTACACTGTGCAGAGCTTAGATTGGATATAGCTCACAGACTACCAGATACCTGCAGTGTCTATCAAGCCGAAATAATGGCAATATGGGAAGTAGCCTAGTGGCTGAGTCGCAACATAGTAACCAACACTGGCGTTGTAATTTACTCGGACAGCCAGGCTGCCATCAATTCTCTGGAGGCAACATCCCTAAATTCACAAACAGCTCTCGACTGCCGCAGATCTCTTAACGAGATGGCTGAGCAGTTTAATGTACACCTCATATGGGTGCCTGGGCATAGGGATATCCCGGGGAACTGCAAAGCCGATGAACTTGCTAGGAAAGGGACGACATTACAAATTCTCGAACAATTTGCATATATTGGTGCGCCACTATCCACGTGCATGCTTTGGCTTAGGCAAGAGGCAATCAGGCAGTCCAACGAGAGATGGACAGAAATCGGCACCTGCAGGGTAGCTAGACAAATCTGGCCAAGGTCTCCTCGCACTAGAGAGGCAAAGATTGTCTACGTTAGTATCAGTTCTGACGGGACAATGCTTGATCGGCGAACACGCCAATAGATTGGGTATTGACTCTAATGACTTCTGCAGAAGCTTTGGAGATGAGGAAGAAGTGGAGAGCATTGAGCACTTGAGGATATATTTATACCCTACACCACACTGTGGTACAGGGTATTATAAGTTTGTTTCACGGCAGATGTTTGTAACACCTGAAAATAACACAGCTAGACCCACCTTAAATTATACCGATCGACTCAGAATCACTAGCTAAGCATGTCCGTCCGTCCATCCGTCTGTCCATGTAAAATTGTTCTTCGACTACAGGTCGCAATTTCACTCCGATCGTTCTGAAATTTTGCAGTTTAGAGTATTTCGCAGCTGTTAAGATCGCTATTGAATTTGGTTGAAATCGGTTCAGATTTAGATATAGCTCCCATATATATCTTTCGTCCGATTTGGCCCTTTAGTCCTATAGAAGCTGTATTTTACATCCAATCGTTTTGAAATTTAGAATGGTAGAGTTTCTTGATCCATGAACCAACATTGCCGAATTTGAAGAAAATCGGTTAAGATTTAGCTATAGCTCCCATATATATGTTTCGTCCGATTTGGCCCTTTAGTCCTATTGAAGCTGTATTTTACATCCAATCGTTTTAAAATTTAGAATGGTAGAGTTTTTTGATCCATGAACCAACACTACCGAATTTGAAGAAAATCGGTTAAGATTTAGATATAGCTCCCATATATATCTTTCGTCCGATTTGGCCCTTTAGTCCTATAGAAGCTGTATTTTACATCCAATCGTTTTTAAATTTAGAATGATAGAGTTTCTTGATCCATGAACCAACATTGCCGAATTTGAAGAAAATCGGTTAAGATTTAGCTATAGCTCCCATATATGTTTCGTCCGATTTGGCCCTTTAGTTCTATAGAAGCTGTATTTTACATCCAATCGTTTTGAAATTTAGAATGGTAGAGTTTCTTGGTTTGAAATTTAGAATAAACAATTTATACATGAACTACAAAATTTATATTTCAGAGTTATTCAATATTACGAGAGTGGTGTAGGGTATTATATAGTCGGCCCCGCCCGACTTTAGCCTTTCCTTACTGGTTTTAAAATGCATTTTGCACATTCAGTGTAATTATATACTGTCCTCTCAAACAACTCCTCATAAAATCCGTTATATTCGAGACCTAACTGCATTACAAACATCTGTGCTTTAAACTTTGAGCTAGAATATTCTTGTGGCTCTAGACAAACCTAGCTCTAAACAATTGTAAAAAGCAATTATTTTTAGATTGCAAAATCCAGAAGAATATTCCACTTCAAATTCGAAGGGTTACAGACCGAATAAAAGGAAGGAACTGACACATTCCTTGTATCTACTTGTATAGATTAATGTGTTTTGGGCTTTAAAAGCAGAAATTTATTTCCTAATTCAAGTGTCAATCTACCGTTTCATGAAAATAATATATTTTGTTCCGTAAAAAAAACTCGAGATCGATAACCTCTATAGAAACAATCCCAAGTTTGTGGCATGTATCATGGTGTTATGGACCAACATAAACTCAGTTTCTAATTACTCAGTATATTAACTCTAGCCGTTGTGTCTAGGCAAGAGTTTCCAAACCATTTTGACTAAGAGGCCGAAAAATATATTTGAAACACTTCGGAACGTAAACTACTGTCTATGTCTCCATGAGAAATAAAAGTTATGAACCATTATTAAAACAGCTCCATCGGTAAGGGGTGGAATAATGAAAATTCATAATTTTATTATGATTTGGTGAAAATTGTGAAATATAAGTTATGACAAGCACTATTGGTAAAACGAAAATGAAAAAAGGGATAGGGATGCTATAGTAAATTTTAAAATTATGGGGAAATGAAATACAACATGATGTGACATTTATTGCAACGAGAAGAATGTAGTCCATTTAGAGCGTGACAAGTAATAATGCGTAGAATTTAAAGTGATGAGGAAGTTTTAAAATTGTATAGTTACTAGAAAAATAAAGTGAATAACAAGTAAGAAATTTCAGTCGGGTAAACAGACTAAGGTATACCCTCACTTTGTGAGCAATGTATGTATATATACACTGATATTTGTACTAATATTATGAGTATATATGTATTGATATTCACGATTTTTGTACAAAATTGTACATTTGTGTGGGAGGTATAAAAAGGGGCATGGCTATAACGCCCATTTTTCACTGGGTGGTAGGTACTATAAAACCATTACACTGTAAAAAAATTCAAGTCTTTGCATGCACTGGTATTCAAGTTATATGCTGTTAACCTTTGGTGCAAAATAGTACAGGGTTTTCCAATAAGAGTGAAATGATTTCTTTAAAAAAAACACACTTATTGTTAAGGAAATTCAAAAGTTTTTTATTTAATGTGAAGTACAATAGATACAATTATAAAACGTCATTCAAAGTGCCTCCACGACTTCTTCTGCAGGAACGAATTCGATGAACCCAATTTTCGAGCACTTTTTCCACTAAATCAAGTCGTCTGTCATGAATGGCACGTTCAATATTGACTTGTAAAGCTTGAAGAGAGTCTGGTTTATTTCGAAAGACCAATGACTTCTAATAACCCCACAAGAAATAGTCTAATGGTGTTAAATCACAACTTCTTGGAGGCCATTCAATATCACAATTTCTTGAAATAATCGAATCTCCAAACATTTCTCGCAACAATTCAATTGTTTCATTTGCTGTGTGACACGTAGCCACAATCGGTCAATGGCAAAAAGATAGCTCTTAACGAGAGCTAAAATATTGCTCATGGATGTCAAGGTCGACTGAAAAGTGTTTGTTTTTGTATTTAAAAAAATGGAAAATGGCATCATTTTCAAATGTGAACGGAAAGTTTATTTTTGATCTAGCTCCTTAATGGTACGTCGGACCGGGAATCGGTCAATGCCAAAAAGATAGCTCTTAACGAGAGCTAAAATATTGCTCATGGATGTCAAGGTCGTAGGTCGACTGGAAAGTGGTCCAACCAAAAGTTGCAATTGGAGACGATTATTTTGATAATAAAATTGAATAATTGAAAAACAAATAACAGATCATGACATATTACAAACGACCGAAACGTCACTTCAAAGTCATATCATCTCTATTGGAAAACCCGTTACATTTTGTGTGGGAGGTACCAAAAGGGAACCTCAACTTCGCCCATTTTTCTCGAGGTGATAGTGACTGATAAACAAATATTATGTGTAGAATTTCAGAGGATTCAATAATCAATAATTCACTAAATAGTAACCCTTGTTAGGGGAGGTACTAGAAGGAGTGGATCAATATGACCCATCTTCGATCTTAGCCGTAGATAGAACAAAATATTACCACATACTAAATTTGAAGTCAATCGGTTACTCCTTTCGAGAGTTATCTAGCGCACAAGCCAGCAGACAGACAGACAGACGGACGGATATTGCTCATTCGACTTAAAATGACCCAAAATGGATATCCGCCGAATAATGTGCCGAATTATCTCATCCTTTAGCTCTTGAATTGTTGCTGGCTTATCGACGTACACCATTTATTTCAAATATTCCCAAAGAAAGATGTCCAACGGTGTCAAATCACATGATCTTGGCGGCCAATTGACATCGCCACGACGTGAGGTAACACGGCCATTGAATTTGTTGCGCAAAAATGCCAGCCAGCCTTTATAAACAAGTAAACTTAAAACAAGAAGGCAAATGGAGTCTGTGCCCCAGAAAGCGAAGAACATTGTATTCTATTCTTACAAAATTTTATTGGATCGACACATCGATTTGGTTCTCCAAAAAAACTGAATTAGTCAACCTGACTTCTCAAGTTGAAAAAAATATTTTTCCTGGTTTAATGATAGAAAATTATAACGTCAATAATTATTCAAACGACCAACCGAAATTGGACCAAAATTATTCCATATGGAATAAGGAAGCTATATAGCTCTAAATGGAAGCTATATAGCTCTAAAATGTTCTATTTTAATAAAAGTTAGTATTTTTTAAAAAAGAGATAATTTATGCTTTAGCTGTTTTTATCCTTAATCAAATTAAATTCTAAGGAACTAAAATGTTTTTACTCCATTTTGAAATATCACATTATTCAGAACGAAAAAATCCCGACATATCCCGAAAAATTAAAAAAATACCGATCTATTCCGAAAAACGGGGTATATCGAAAAATTTTGGAATCCGTAAAAATCCCGATTACACTGGATTTTTATCTTTATCCAAATGAAATTAAAATTAACTAAAATGTTTGTATGCCATTTTGAAATATCACATTATTAAGAATGAAAAAATCCTGATATATCCCGAAAAATGAAAAAAAATCCCAAATTATCCCGAAAATCCCGGGATATCGAAAAATTTCGGGATCCCTAAAAAATTAACTAAAATGTTTGTACTTTATTTTGAAATGTCACATTATTCAGAATGAAAAAATCCCAATATATCCCGAAAAATATCGATGTATCCCGAAAAAGCGGAGATATCGAGAAATTTTCGGGGTTCCGAAAAATTGAAATCTCACATTATTCAGAATGAAAAAATTCCGATATATCCCGAAAAATGAAAAAAATACCAATCTATCCCGAAAAACCGGGGATATCTAAAAATTTTCGGGATCCGGAAAAATCCAAATCAAATTAAATAAAAATTAACTAAAATGTTTGTACTCCATTTTGAAATGTCACATTATTAAGAATGAAAAAATCCCGATATATCCCGAAGAATAAAAAAAATCCCAAATTATCCCGAAAATCCCAAGATATCGAAAAATTTCGGGATACCGAATCCCGGGATTTGTGAAAACCTATCCCATTTGACATCTCTAATCTTGACCCAAAGTGTTTGTTGCCCAAAGCGTTTTCGAAAGGTTTTTTTTCAGTCCTTAAAAAAATAAAATATATTTTTTGTGAAATTAAAACTTGTTTTGATATTTTTGTCACATAATTTTGCGAATTTTAATATTTTTTGGAAGAAACGGTTTTCGAAAACACTTGGGACACAAGTTACTAAATACAATATCAAATCATATCATATTGGAAAAACCATTGTCTAGTGGTTTTTCCAATATGATATGATTTTGAAGTGACGTTTCGGCCATTCGTTAGTGTTTACAATTTCATCATGGAGAGATATACGCAAGAACAACGTTTACAAATTATTCAGTCTTATTTTCAAAATAGTCGTTCTCCAATTGCAACTTTTCGTGCGCTAAGTCCATTTTTTTTTAAATCCACAAAAACACTTTCCAGTTGACCTACGAACTTGACACCAATATTTTAGCTGTCGTTAAGAGCTATTTTTTTGCTATTGACCGATTCCCGATCCGACGTACTGTTAAGGAGCTAGAGCAAAAATAAACTTTCCGTTCACTTTTGAAAATGATGCTGTCCATTTTTTTAAAATAAAAAAAAACACTTTCCAGTCGACCTACGACCTTGACACCCATGAGCAATATTTTAGCTCTCGTTTAGAGCTATCTTTTTGCCATTGACCGATTGTGGCTACGTGCCACACAGCAAATGAAACAATTGAATTATTGCGAAAAAAGTTTGGAGATTCGATTATTTCAAGAAATTGTGATATTGAATGGCCTCCACGAAACTGTGATTTAAGACCATTAGACTATTTCTTGTGGGGTTATTTGAAGTCATTGGTCTTTTGAAATAAACCAGACTCTCTTCAAACTTTACAAGTCATTATTGAACGTGCCATTCATGACATAAGACTTCATAAAGACACCTTATCTGGTTTCAGGATAGGTTGTCTTATGGTTATCTGAAAATTTAAGCTTAATTGAAGTTATTGAAATTGGTAGCCTTTGGTCCTTTAACGATTACCTGAAAGTTCAAGCCATAAAATACCATTCTCTAGAATTCGAAGGTTTAGGCGGTCCGTCCTGCGATTATCTGGAGTGTCGACAAATCAATACCTGGAATTGGAAGTAATCTAAAATCACAAGCACAGAGTCGCCAATATGAAAATGGAGGTCGACGATTATCTAAAACTTAATGCCTTAAATCGTCAAATTCTTGTATGTAATTAAAAGCATTACCCTGCCCTACACTGAAAAAAAATTTTCATAAAATTAAAGAAATGCTCCAAAGACGTCATTAGTTTTTAAAATAAGTACATTTTGTACTTAAAATATAGATAATTTCAATAATATTAAGTAATTTACTTAATTTTAAGTAAATTTTCTTAATTTTAAGTACATAATGTACTTATTTTGAAGACTACGGACGTCTTTGAAGCATTTCTTTAATTTTATGAATTTTTTTTTTCAGTGTACGTTTATCTTGAATTGATGCCTTCACTCATTTCAGGGTTATCTGAAAGTGGAAACGGCTAGTTAAAAGTCAAAAGTTAACTCTTTATCGCAAATTTTAAGACGTTCAATGCATAACTGAAATTTACTATCACAAAAACATCATGGATTCACCCATACACAAAATTCAATTAAATGTATCCGCATGTAAAAATATCATTTCCTTGAAGAAATCTTCACACCATTTGCCAAAATCTAAAAAGAGAATACGAAAACTGCCAACAAAGAAGTACTTTATGCGAATATAGTCGATAATTTACATTAATCCCCAACATATCAATAAGAACAACTTCAAAGTTGTAAAACAAAAAATATAAAATCCCAAATGGCTGAGATAACAGCCGTACAAATTGTCTCATATTTACAGAACAAATATGTAATTGAAATACTCGTACATACATACATTTTTCGGTGTTATCGTTTACATTCATGAATTCATTTTGGAAATCCAAAATGTAATGTTTAAGGGCGATTTTGTCGACGTTTGAACTTTTCGAGATGACGACGACAATGACGAGTGGAACAAATATTTTGGATGTTTTTGAAACATTGGGAAATGGAAGCTAAATGAATTTCTTTTGAATGTGTCTTATTTTTGCTAGATTAGGGGTGAACGATGGGGAGGAAAAGCACAAGAAAAATTCTTGAAAAAAAAAACATTTGGATGATGGACCACAAATCTGTACGTGACAATATTTGATAGAAACGTGTAAAGATTCTAAAAGTGGTGGGTGGTTGGATGGGAAGATAGATGGATGGATGGACGGACGAATGAATATATAAAGTATGGATTTTATGTAATAAATTCTTTAGACGAATTCACAAATATTGAAATTTATATATACATATATGAGTAGATGAGGGGTTGGATGACATTCAGAATGAATTTCATTTAGTTATGACGATATTTTTAGTTTATGCTATTTCATAAATAGACGAGTAAGCACTATGGGGAATTAAGAAAATGGTATATCTAGATGTCAACAACAATACATACATTAAATTAATTTTATTAATATAATAATTAATTGGATATATAAATTGGAAAGATAGTGATTTTCACTAGTTATCAAATTACCTAGACAATAATTCGTTTATTCAGGGAGAACCTTCGTAATGAATCGGGTATTGTATGTGCATACAGTGTAGGCTACTCAGGTTCAACTCCGGATTAAATGCATAGATAATCGATGCAGACACGTGGGAGTTTTGGCCCTAGTCAACAACTTATAAAGAAAATAATTTGTTTCTCTAAAGAGGATCGTCACAATAACTCAGGATAATAAAGAGAAACGTCATAATAACGCAGGTACTATTAAAAAACATTTCCCAGTCGACCTACGACCTTGACACCCATGATCTTAGCTCTCGTTAAGACCTATCTTTTTGCCATTGACCGATTCCCGATCCGACGTTTGAAAATGATGCTAAGTCCATTCGACCTACGACCTACGACCTTGACACCCATGAGCGATAATTTAGCTCTCGTTAAGAGCTATCTTTTCGCCATTGGCCGGTTGTGGCTACGTGTCACACAGCCAATGAAAAATTTTATTGTTGCGAGAAAAGTTTGGAGATTCGATTATTTCAAGAAATTGTGATATTAAATGGCTTCCAAGAAGTTGTGATTTAACACCATTAGACTATTTCTTGTGAGGTTATTTGAAGTTATTAGTCTTTCGAAATAAACCAGACTCTCTTCAAGCTTTACAAGTTAATATTGATCGTGCCATTCATGACATACGACTTGATTTAGTGGAAAAAGTGCTCGAACATTGGGTTCATCGAATTCGTTCCTGGAAATTGAACATATCGGAAAATTAACCAACTGAGTCATCCTTCGAAAATATGGAACTGAAAGTCTGAAATCGTCCTACAAATTTCTGGAATTGGAAGCCTCAAATTGATCGACGGTTATCTAAATATTAATATGTTATGTTGGCATAGCATTACTTAGAATTAGAAGAAGTTGTCCTACTATTAGCAGGAATAGGAAGACTTACCTCAGGCCTAATTATACCCTCACTTTAGTGTGACGAGGGTATATATCATTTGCTACGGAAAAAAGTGTAACATGTCAAAGGAGTGACCTAAGACCCCAAGTATGTTCGGAGGAAATCCGTTTCCGGTCATTTTAAGTGGAATGAGCAATGTCCGTCCGTCTGTCTGTCTATCTGCTGGCTGGTGCGCACGATAACTCTCGAAAGGAGTAACCGATTGACCTCAAATTTGGTATGTGGTAATATTTTTTTCTATCTCCAGCTAAGTTCGAAGATGGGCCATATTGGTCCACTCCTTCTAGTACCTCCCCCACAAACGGTTAAAATGTTGTGAAATATTGATTCTTTAATAACTGCTATACTACTTATTCGAATCTTTTGAAATTCCACACATAGTATTAGCTTATTAGTCGCTATCAACTCGAGAAAAATGGGCGAAGTCGCCACGTCCCTTTTGGTACCTCCCACACAAATGCACCATTCTGCACCAAAAGTTAACAGCTTATAACATTAAAACCAGTGTATAAAAATACTTGAAATTTTGTACAGTGTAATGTTTTTATAGTGTCTATAGCCCTGTGAAAAATGGGCGTTATTGCCACGCCCCTCTTTGTACCTCCCACACAAAATGCCCAAATCATACCACAATTTAATGTCTCATAACGTTTATACCAGAGCACATAAATGCTTATAAGTCGGCACAGTGCAATGAATTTAAAGTATCTAATGTTCAACGAAAAAAAGGTGTATTTGATAAACCCCTTCTGGTACCTCCCACACAAATTGACAGAATAATTCGAGTAATATTCAATATTACATTACTCACAAAGTGAGGGTATAACTAAGTCAGTTTACCCGACTGAAACTTTCTTACTTGTTTAGATCATAAAATGGTATGGTATTGAAAACCTTAAGTTGTCCTACTAACATCTGAAATCTGAAACTTTTAAACAACCTATCTTTATGTGGAATTGCAAATGGTAAGTATAAGTAGTTATACGACAATCTGAAAGTGGAGGTCGTGATTCGTTATTATTAATTAGAAATTTTAAGATTTCCTACGAGTCTGGAACAGAAAGTCTTGCCTTCTCATTCTTTAAGTCGTTCTAAAGTAATATATAATTGAAAGCAATTCCTATTACTAATAGGAATTTGAAGGCTCTGAACGTCCTACAATTATCCAGATGCAGGAATTTAAGCTCTCTGAACCTCCTGAACGGAAGTCTCCCACGACAATCATGAAGTTTAAGTACTAAGTCGTATTACGACTGTATGGAAACAAATATCTTACGGAATTGGAAGCCATTAGTCCAATGGTAAACAAATTACATATAAAATACTCTTACTTCGTTTATTTAGGGACGACCTTCATAATAACTCGGATACTGTATGTGCATACAGTATAGGTTACCCAGGTTCAACGTTTTATGATTGTTTGGAATTCAAAATATTAAGCTGGCCAAATGTTATCTGGATTAGAACGGCAAATATCTGGAAATTGAACACATCGGAAAATTAACCAACTAAGTCATCCTACGATAAAATGGAACTGAAACCCTAAAATCGTTCTACACATTTCTGGACGCTTATCTAAATATAAATTATGTTGACATAAATTTACATGATTAGAAGAAGTTGTCCTACTATTATCTGACTTAGCTCGGCCCTCATTAAGTTCCTAGAATGGTCTGGTATTGAAGCCTTAACTTCCCCTACTAATATCTGAAACCGGAAGCCTTTACACGCTGATTATCTGGAATTGGAAGTCGTAACTTGTTCTACGACAATCTGAAACTGGAGGTCTTGCGTCGTTTAAATTAATTAGAAGCTCAAAGCTATCCTACGATTCTGGAACTGGCAGTCCTACCTTATCATGCATTAAGTCGTCCTAAAGTATCATGTAATAAAGGGTTGTTAAATTTTAAGGACCGATGATTTTGAATAAAACACAAATTATTTAGGAAATTATTGTCATATTTTTTATTATGACAATATTGATATGGTTCAATTATGTATGGAACAAAATATCGGCCAAATGGCCGCCGCGACCTCGGCGGCACACCTCCATCCCATGGTCCACATTTTCGATGACGCTGAAGCATAATTGAGGTTCTATGCCGTTAATGTGCCGAATTATGTCATCCTTTAGCTTGTTGCTGGCTTATCGACGTACACCTTTTCTTTCAAATAACCCCAAAGAAAGAAGTCCAACGTTGTCAAATCACATGATCTTGGCGGCCAATTGACATCGCCACGACGTGAGATAACACGGCCATTGAATTTGTTGCGCAAAAGAGCCATTATTTCGTTATATGTGTGGCAAGTGGCACCGTCCTGTTGAAACCACATATTGTCCACATCCATATCTTCCAAGTCGGGCCATAAAAAGTTCGTTATCATCTCACGATAGCGAACACCATTCACAGTAACTGCCAGACCGGCCTCATTTCGAAGAAGTATGGCCCGATGACGTCGCCAGCCCAAACGAACTGGGCGACCATGCACAGGTGTTTTCACATCTCTTACAGATCCGGTTTGCTGAAATTTGCGCACAATTCTCCCGATTGTTGACACATTTGGTCGATTATGCTGATCAAGCAAACATCACGAAGTGCACGAAATGCATTTTGATTAGAACGTCCATTTTCGTAAAATGCTTAAAAAACATTAACGCGTTGCTCGATTGTGTATCTTTCCATGGATCAAATTGAGTTAGTCTGAAAGTGAGAAATGTCAAATGAAATGCAGAAAAAAAACTTGACGTTTAGGTGTGG
This sequence comes from Eudasyphora cyanicolor, assembly GCA_963930755.1. Classification (NCBI taxonomy): domain Eukaryota; kingdom Metazoa; phylum Arthropoda; class Insecta; order Diptera; family Muscidae; genus Eudasyphora; species Eudasyphora cyanicolor. Next base: position 247,376,518 of record OZ005735.1, read on the forward strand.
TTCATATTCAACATCGGCCCTTACAATTTAACCACCCTTTAAAAAGCAATTCCTACTAATATCAGGAATTTGAAGTCCCTGAACGTTCTGCAATTATCCAAGTCTCCTACGATTATCAAACTTTATGTCCTAAGTCGTCATATGACTGTCTGGAAACTAATGTCTTAGAACTAATTAGAAGCATGTAGTCCTTCTAAGAATATATGAAAGTGGTAAACAAATTACATAGAAAATACTTCGTTCCGAGAACCTTCATAATGAATCGGGTATTGTATGTGATACGGTCTAGTATACTCAGGTTCAACTCCGGATAGAATGTTATGTCTTTACATGGGACAGACAATTGTTGTGACCCTAGTAAATAACTTGCTTCTCTAAAGATAGCCACAATAAAAACTCTGATACTACATATACATAGTTACAGTCTAGAAGACTCACGTTTAAGCCTGGATCAGCCTTTGTTCAGTGGCGGCATTAGTTTTTTTAAATTCCACTTTTATCCCTTTTTTAAAAAAAAAGTTTCTCTAACAACAGTTTTCTAAAAACATGAAGTAATTGAAAGCCTATGATTAATCTATTTTATGATTAATTGGAAACATCAAATGCTATCTGGAATAGAAGGGCGGTAATATGAAACTGGAAACCTAAAATCGTTATTTAATGATTATCTAAATGTATTATGTTGTCATTAGATTATTTTGAATTAGAAATAGTTGTCCTGCGATTATCTTAAATAGGAAGTCTTACTGGGTCCGGCGAATAGGTGGAATATGAATCCATTAAACGACGTGTGTCTGAAAATAGAAGGTTTAACTCGGGGAACGACTATCTTAAAGTAGAGGTATTAGATCGTTATAATTAATTAGAAGCTCTTTAAGCAGTCCTGCGATTTGTTGGACAGAAATACTTACTGGAGTTTTGTAGTTCGCGAACGAACTTCTTCAATTGGAGGGGTCACTTTACCGAACGATCCATTCAGGTTCCGAATGGAGTTAAATGGAATCGATTCCTTTAATAGCGGCTGATTTGAACTGGTTTTATACTGATCGCAATGAGCTGGTGAACTGAGGTGAGCTGGTGAACTGCAGTGACCTGGTGAAATAAAGTGAGCTTGTGAACTGAAGTGAGCTGGTCAACAAAAGTGAGCTGGTGAACAAAAGTGAGCTGGTGAACAAAAGTAAGCTGGTGAACTGAAGTGAGCTGCTGAACTGAAGTGAGCTGATGAACTAAAGTGAGCTGGTGAACTAAAATGAGCTCCCAAAGTTCCCAACTCTAAGAATTTATTTATCATAACTTAAGTCGTCCTATAATATGGATATCTGGATTTGCAATTCTGTAGTCCTCCTACGATTATCCGGAACAGAAATTTCATAGTCGTCCTATCATTATCTGTGTTTCTACGATTACCGGGATTTGCACGCCTTAAGTTTTTTTTTTACATAACCTGTAGTTGTAAGTCTTAAGTCGACCCATGACGATTCAGAAAAAAATCGGACATACATTGATTTCCTGGATAACTGCTTTAAAATTGTTTATATCAGCCTAAAACTGTCTTATGATTATCTGCAATATATATAGGGTGGCGCAGAATGAGCTATATGGTTTGAATTCTTTATAAGTTTTTTAATTGTTATTCTTTCTTTTTTTCAGCATTTTGTGAAGGAGAGAGACTTTATAAATCGAACAACGTACAAAAATAATTGAATTATTCCGAAAGGTTGCGAAAAGTTATGGAAAATATGCTAAAAAGAGCACGTATGTGTGAAGCAGAAAATAGACATAACTTACAGGATATAATTTTTCAAAGCTAATTGGTATTCGTAGAACTGTCTTCAGAAGTTCTACGAATACCTGGAAATTTAAACCTAAAGACGTCCTACACATAGTTGGTATTGGAAGCTTCAAATGTGTCAACGATTATCTTAATCTGAATATACTTATTATGTTGCCATAAGATTGTTTGACATTAGATGTTTTAAATTATCCTAAGATTATGAAGAAAAGGCTGTCTTACCTAATCATTCCTTAAGTCATCCTTAAGTCAATTATAGGAATTGAAGGTCCTACGAGTATCAGCATTTTGAAGTCATTTAAACGATCTACGATTAGTCGTCTTACGATTATCCCGATGCCAAAAACTTTTATAAACCTACGATTGTCTGGAATTAAATCCTTACCTGAATATGAATGTTTAATGCTGTCATAAGATAAACTCGAATTAGAAGACTTACGATATCCTATGATAACCTGGAAAAGGAACTGTAACATCATTGTTCCTTAAGTCGTCCTTACAATTATCTAGCGTTAGAATCCTTTTGTCGTTCTATGAATATGTGAAATGTGAAGCCCTTAATCGTCACACAAACTTATCTGAAAAGGGAAGCCTTCCTACTATCATCTGGAACAGGAAGCCTTAAATCGTCTTCCAACTATCAGAAGTCTATTGAACTGAATATCTTATCTTGCCCTACGTTTATCCCGAATTGGAACGGATTGTATAAAGTTGTCCTACGATTATCGGCATTAGAATGTCTTAACTAATACTTCCTCAATTCATGTTAAAATTGTCTAGAAATGAAACCCTTAATTCGTCCTTCGAATATATGGAATTTAAAGCCGGACGCACAATTATCTGGAAGTGGAACTCTAGAGTTGTTCTACAATTTTCTAGAATTGAAAGTCTTTAGTCATTCTACGATTATACAGTAGAGCTGTGTAGTTCGTGAAAGAACAAGTTCAATTGAACGGGTCACTTTACTTAGCGGTACGAACTAGTTCACACAACTCGTTTATTTCAACTCAGTAGTTTACCATGTCTTTTTATTCTTACATTTCGTTCTCTCCTCTCATCTGTTATGTGTGTTGTTTCAATTTGTATGTCATCATGAATGTATGATTCTACCTAAACAAACGCCTTTGTATATTCTACTCATTACATTCCTGTTCCAATCTGATTCCTTTAATAGCGGCTGTTTTGAAATGATGATCTACTGAACGAAATGAGGTGTTAAACTACAAAGCTGATGAACTAAAGAGCTGGTGAACTAAAAACATGGTTAACTAAAGACCAGGTTAACTAAAGAGCTGATGAACTAAAGACCTGTTTAACTAAAGAGCTGATGAACTAAAGAGCTAGTGAACTATAGAGCTGGTGAGATAAAGAGCTGCTGAACTGAATGTGCGAACTAATTCACTGAATTGAACTGAACTAGAATGAGGAATTACTTAAAAGAATTAAAGTGCTTAACTCTATTATACAGATGTCGAAGACCTTAATCGAGCTACGATTATCTGGAATTGGAAGCCTTAAGATGGTCAACAAATAATCATAGGACTATAGCTGTCCTATGATTATTTGGAATATGTAGAAAGTCTTACCTCATCCTTCCTCAAGTCATCCTTACAATTACATGACATTTGAAGCCCTAAGTCGTCTTACAGATATCATACAATTATATGAAAATGAAAGTTTTGTCTTCCTTCAAAGTGGATCTTTAGTCTTGCTATGCAACTGAATGTCTTATGTTGTATTTCGATTGTCCCGAATGGGAACTGAATGTTAAAAGTTGCCCGTCGGTTATCCCGAATTGAAACTGAAGTTGTGCTGTGGTTACCCAAAATTGGATGCCTTATGTATTCCTACGAATACCTTATGTCTTACTACGATCGTCTGGAAGTGGAAGCTTTCAATCTCCTAAGGCTATCTGCAAGTGAAATTCAAAAGTCGTCCTATGGATTTGAATGAGTCTTGTTAAACTTCGGTTCCGAATTGGAATTGAGTGTCATAAGTTGCCCGTCGGTTATCCCGAATTGGACGTGGAATTGTCCAACGGTTATGCAAAATTGTAAGCCTAACGTCGTCTACGAATACCTTATGTCTTCCGACGATCGTCTGGAAGTGGAAGCTTTAAGTAGTCCGACGACTATCTGCAAGTGAAGTCTAAAGTCGTCCTATGGATCTGCATGAGTTGCCCGTCGGTAATCCCGAATCGGAACTGAATTTGTCCAACGGTTAGCTAAAATTGGAAGCCTTACGTCGTCCTACGAATACCTTATGTCTTCCTACGAGCGTCTGGAAGTGGAAGCTTTAAGTCGTCCTACGGCTATCTGCAAGTAGAAGTCAAAAGTCGTCCTATGGATGTGAATGAGTTGCCCTTTGGTTGTCCCTATTTGGAACTAAAGTTGTCCAACGGCTAGAAAAAATTGGAAGCCTTACGTCGTCCTACGAATGCCTTAGGTTATCCTACGATCGTCGCAAGTGGAAGATTTAAGTCGTCCTACGACTATCTGCAAGTGGAATTCAATATCCGTCCTATGGATCTGAATGTGTTCTGTTATACTTCGGTCCCAAATTGGAATTGAGTGTCATAAGTTGCCCGTCGGTTATCCCGAATTGGAAGTGAAATTGTTCAACGGTTACACAAAACTGTAAACCCAACGTCGTCTGCGAATACCTTAAGTCTTCCTACGATCGTCTGGAAGTGAAAGCTTAAGTCGTCCTACGACTATCTGCAAGAGGAAGTCTAAAGTCGTCCTATGGATCTGAATGAGTTAGTTTATACTTCGGTTATCCCGAATTGAAATTGAATGTCTTAATTTGTCCTACGGTTACCTTCAAGTCTCCAATCCTCCTACGATTATTCAGAAGTGAAAGACTTTAGTCGCCCTACGGTTAACTGAAATTGTAAGCATTCTTCGATAACCTGGAATGAGAAGTATAAAGCCAACCCGCGACTGTATTATACTGAATGTTTTCAGTTGTACTACGAGTATTCGAAGGTGGAAATCCTTAGTCATCCTACAATTATCCGGAAGGAAGACTAGTAAATTTTTAGCCCTTCTATGATTAGCTAAAATTTCATGCTTTAAGGCTTAAGAGGTTCTACGATTTCGACATATGAATACCCAGGTTTAAAATCTGATGATACCTTAAACATTTATTCAGTGGCGGCATAGTCAAATACTTCATATCTTATAACTAAACCTGTGTATATCAACTTTATTTTGATCTAAGCGAAAGAGCTAAACTATACTCGTATGTAGTATTTTATCACTTCCCTATTGAATCTTTAATCTCAGATTATGATTGATTATTATGTGCTATAATAAATAACACTAAACATAAGTTATCAGAAATCTAAACAAAATACAATAGCCGACCACTGTTCCAATTATTTTATGTTACCTTCTTTATTATTACAACCTTCCGCCGACCAACCGAGATATTTTCCAAGAATCTCTGTCAGCCAACAAACGCAGTAATCACTTCAATACACACAATAGTAATAAACATTTAACACTCTTTGAAACGATTAGGCATTGTATAAATCACAAAACATGCGATTACTAAATTTTTCAATATCGATAAACCTAGAAAAACTATTTTTTCCATGGAATAAATAAGTGACAACATTGTTCCTTCAAGTTTTATGTGTCAATTGCATTTGTACTCATCGTCGTCGTCGTCGCCGTAGTCGAAGTCGTCGTTGTTGGATACATGATCGTCGCAAAATACCTTCAAGTACGATATACAACAAATATTATAGTGGAATTACGATTAAAAATGTTGTTTTAAATGGAATTATTTGTGCAACTTCATCAACCCACCGAGCAAATGTTTACAGTGCCTCTTTCTCGTCCTCCTGGCTTCCCTTAATACTTTCGCCACTGGTTGTAAAACTGCGAGAAATGCGTATGCGCCACAATATACCTCCAAGAAATCATATCCCGCTTGCAACATTCCTACGCATATAACTGGCACATGGACAGAGAAGCAAAGGTATGTTATCATAAGAACACTGCTAAGATATTTCCTTCCCACCATTATTGCCATAAATCACATGAAAAACTATAGACTACAAAAACATCAATCCTAGAGAATCAGTGTTTGATTTAGGGCTTCCAATTCCAGGCAGTCGAATAAAATCTTTGACATCTATAATTTTATTCATAATAAATATAACTTTAATTTCCTGACAATCCAGCAGCAACCGGAGAAAGATCTATAGCTATTGATATAGGTTTTCAAATTCCCGACAAAATAAGAAAGATGTAAGACAATCAGGAAATAAGAAGAACTCCTAACGCTTCCATTTCCAAGCAATCATTGGCAAAGTCGGACTATCTATTTTCACGCAGATCATACGGATAATATAGAGGTGGAAATCTATTGTCTTCTTACGCATATCAGAGATTGGAAGCCTTAATTTGTTGAACCATTATCTGAACATTAAGACATTGTCGCAAGACTATCTGGAACTGGAAGATTTAAGCTATACCACGATTATCTATAATAGTTAGTATAACATCACTCTTCCCTATTTCATTCTAAAAATACCTAAAAGTCCCACAATTATATGGAATTGAAACACCTAAAGCCCTTTGAAGCCCTTTACGTTCTACAATTATATGGAATTTGTAGCCTTAAGACTTCTACGACTACCTTCAAGTGGATTTAGTGCCCCTATCATCAAAGACCCTTGTCAAAGACCTTGGTCGTCCAATGATTATGTGGAATTGAACCCCTTACGCTTTCCACAACCACCTGGATCTGCATGCCTTTTGTCTTTATAATTATATGGAATTGAAAGGCTTCGGTTGTCCTACAATTATATGAAATGCATTTCTTCCAATTGCAAAGAATTATATGGGGAGAAAACGCAAAATCCCGTCGATGCTGATATGGTTCAGAACTTACAGTAATTGCCATGAGTGAGATGACATAAGGCTTCCTTAAGGTTTATATTCCATTTCCCAAAAATCGATGGAAGTTGGCGAACAAAGTCAGACAATTTCTTTTCTTGTAGATCATAGGGTACATATGCAATTGGAAACCTAAAGTCGTATACAAATCTGCAATTGAAAGTCTTAAATTATTCAACGATTATCTAAATATGAATGTCTTATGTTGTCACAAGATCACCTGGAATTAGAAGATTTAATCTGTCCTATGATTACCTGCAATAGGAAGTTAGAGAACTCAGCCTTCACTAACTCGTTCTAAATTATTTGGAGTTGAAATACTTAAGTCGTCCTACAAATACCTGCAAATTGTAGGCCTTAAACATCTCAAAAATTTCAAGAATTTTAAACCCTTAAGCGTCCCACTAGTAATCTGCAAGACTTAAGTCTTCCTACGATACTATCTGGAATTCACCTACGGTTGTATGGAATTGGAAGCCTTTAGTGTTCGTACCATCATCCAGATGCTGAAGACTTTAGTAGTTTAGTAATTATTTTAGAATTGGAACCCCTTAGTGGCCCTACGATCATCTGGATGTTGACGATCTGGATGAATTTGTCACAAGGTTACCTAGAATTAGAATATTTAAGCTGTCCTCCGATTGCCTGTAACAGGAGGTTATACACCTCAGCTTTCACTAACTCGATCTATATTATATGAAGACGAAATTCTCAAGTCGTAATACAAATATCTGCAAACTGAAGGGCTTTAACGTTCCACAATTTTCTAGAATTTGAAGCTCTTAAATATCCAACAATTACTTGAAATTAAGAGTCTTAAGTCGTCCTACGACTAAGTATCTGGAAGTGGAAGTCTTAAGTAGGGATGTAACGAAAGTGACTTTAGCGAAAGCGAATATTGAAATATAATTCTTGCAAATGCGAAAGCGAATAGTAAAATATGCATTTTTGCGAAAGCGAAAAGTGAAATATTCATTTTTGCGAAAGCGAATAATAGTTTGACCCTTTAGTACCAACAAAATTAAGAACTTTTCCAGAATATTCAAGTATCAAGGATATTTTCTATATTTTGAGCACCTGTTACCACAAAGACAAACATATTTTTTGCAACTTTTTTGAAGAGAAGTATTTATTATTGGTATTAATATCTTCAAAATGTGTGAAGCCGTTAAAATGATATGACAAGCGAATACTGAAATACATTTTTGCGAAGGCGAATGCGAAAGCGGATATTCCAAGGATGGATTCGCGTTCGCATATGCGAATATTCGTTACATCCCTGGTCTTAAGTACTCCTACGACTATCTAGAAGTTGAGGTCTTAGGTCATTATACCAATGTCTGGAATTGAAATTTGTCCTACGGCTGTATGGAATTGGAAGCCCTACAATCAACCAGATGTCGAAGGCTTTAGTCGTTCTAGTGGCCCTACGATCATCCGGTCGTTGAAGACCCAAGACGTCCTTCTACATACCTTCTACCTGGTTCTACATGCCTTTTGCCTTTATGGTTATCTGGAATTGAAAGGCTCAAATTGTCTTACGATTATTTGAAATGCAATTCCAAAGAATTAGATAAGGAGATAATACAAAAGTCAAACGATTCTTATATGATTCAAAGCTTTTAGTTTTTGGCAACGGTGAGATGACCTAAGGTTTCTAGTAGTTGGATAATTCCATTCAGTGCCAATTGTTGGATATTTCAAAGCTTTCATTTCCCAATCATCGATGGAAAGATAAATGAGAGGTCTGGAATTCTCCCTTTCTTGCAGAACTTCCGAGTTTAAAGATCTTCGATATTGCACATCATCGAAATTACAGATCACTGGGTTTGCAGGTCAAGCTGTAATAGCGTCTTGTTACTAAAGATCTTAAGTTTTACCAAAGAACGACAAGGAGTAAACGTAAATTACTGTTGGATATCAACGAGAATGTAGATCATCAAGGTTTGCAGATCATGGCAGATTATTCAGGAATGCTACACTAAATTTGTATCATTATAGGTAATCCTGGTTTTCGAGTCCCTTACGTTCTCGTATTGGAAGTCTGCGCCACACTATCCTGACAAGTACGAGTTTCCAGTAGCTGGCTACGGTAGGATTCCCAGGAGTCTGCCAGTAACAAACAGTTTAGATGCTGAAAAATATCCGGATACACATCATCGTAGTTTGAAACTAGGACAATAGTTGCCGATTTTCCTGCGATGGCTAGAGACTTTCACTACATAGAAATCCTTCTTCACCACTTAGACCCTTTGGGTGCCGACTATACAAGGCTGTGTTAATGTGCAGTTTGGAGACTGTGTTAACGCTTCCAGCTGCTTCGACTTGAAGAAAAATTGGGGTTCTATAAATGATGCAATTCGAAATTATCTTGATGTGTCGGTTATAGGGTCGAAAAAGGGGTCATAGCTACTGACTCTCCTGAGTTCTCAATTTGAGCCTATCCTCCTCGGCAAGGTAAAATGGGTTAGAAGCGCTTAGTGTCTCTTGCTGCCGACTATCTAAGATTCGCTTAAGGTTTTAGAAACTGTCTACTCTGGTATAACTAAACGCTTTCAGATGTAGATTGATGAGGCGTGTCTAACTTATTTGATTTGTAGGGAACAGCTCGATTTGCTGGTTGTAGTTGACATTTGAGAGGGGTTTGAGCGGAGCATCTGCTAGGTCGTCTAGGTTTTCGAAGAGATTGTGCCCTAAATTGGCCAAACGGTATTCTTGCAGTTCTTTGCAGGAGCATAGCAAGTGCTGTACTGACTCCGCTTCTTCTTCATCCAAGCAGCTTCTACACAAGTCTTCGTAAAGAAGCTTCATGCGTGCAGCCATATTGCCTATCACACAGTGCCCTGTGATGACTTCTGTGAGGATGCTAAGTGTGTTCTTCCTGAAGGGCATCAGTTCTTTTGTACGGTCACATCAATGAATAGCCAAAGGGTTCTTGCAGTCCTGCAGATTTGTATGGTATCCCACCTCGATCTGATTAGTGCTGCTCCCCGTTCGTCGATTTGGTTTTAAAGTTCCACGAACGGAGTTTGCTAGTCCAGGGTCGCGGTTTCATTTCGCGCACCGGATGCTATCCTGGCACATTCGTCTGCTAATTCGTTGCCCTGTATGTTGCTATGTCCTGGCATCCAGCAGAGCGTGATTTCATGCGCCTGAATATGGGTTAAGGATAGAAAGCAGTCCATCGTGCAACGTGATTTGATGGTTCTTGAGTCCAAGGCCTTGAGAGCTGCCTACTGTCGACGTAGATCTTGAATATTTTCGGAGAAATATTCCGTTCCAAAATCTGTTTCGCGGCAATGATAATGGCATAGATCTCTGCCTGGAAGACCGTGCATTCATCTGGGAGTCTGGTGGAGATTCTGAGATTAAGGGTATCGGAATATATTCCTGATACCATGCCCGTCTCCATTTTCGATCCGACCGTGAAGATTGAAATTTCATCGTCTTCTATGACGCTATTTGACGCCCAGTTTTCACGGCTAGGTATTATTATACATATTAAATTTTCGGTTGCAAGCCCCATTTGCGTCCAAACATTTGCTTGCAGGCATAGAAGGCGCATAACGCTTTCAAGATAAGTTCACACATCTACTATTGCAATGGCCAAAATCAACGAATTAAAGTTCACATTGCTTCAGCACACACCTTATTCTCCAGTTTTGCTCCCTCGGATTATATTTGGTTTTTGGCAGCAATGAAGAGGTGGTGGTTGCGGTTGATGGCTACCTGTGCGATCTTAATATATAAACAGGGTATCGAAGCTATTGAAAATCGCTTGAAAAAGTGTATCGAGCTAAAAGGAGATTATGTTGAGAAATAAAGAAATAAAGAAATAAAGAAAAAACACAGACAATTCAAATTAAATGGGGAATGTTTATTATTATTTGAAAGAACATTCTTTGGCATTTATTTTTTGAAGATTATGTCTATCAAATGTTGGCCGCGGCTACGTCTCAGATGGTCCATCCGTTGAGTCCAATTTTCGATGACTCGTTCGAGCATTTCGACTGGTAACTGGCGAATGACACGAGTGATGTTTTGCTCCAAGGTCTGAATCGAAGCGGGTTTGTCCGCATACACTTTAGACTTTACATATCCCATAGGAAAAAGTCTAACGGTTTGATATCACACGATCTTGGTGGCCAATCGACCGGCCCAAAGCGTGAAATTATCTGCTCACCGAAGTGTTCGCTCAATAAATCCGTTGATTGATGCGATGTGTGTGAAGTGGCGCCGTCTTGTCGAAACCAAATGTCGCCGAGATCACGAGCTTCAATTTCAGGCATCAAATAGTCGGTTATCATGGCACGATAACGGTAGCCATTGACGGTTACGTTCTCACCGGCATCAGTTTTTAAGAAATATGGACCGATGATTCCGGTACGTCGGATCGGGAATCGGTCAATGGCAAAAAGATAGCTCTTAACGAGAGCTAAAATATTGCTCATGTGTGTCAAGGTCGTGGTCGACTGGAAAGTGTTTTTTTTGGGATTTAAAAAAATGGACTTAGCGCAATTGTCGAACGATTATTTTGATAATAAAACTGAGTAATTTGTAAACGTTGTTCAGGCGTAAGTCTTTCCATGATGAAATGCCAACAATACTTAACAAAAATAGCATGACACGACTCACACGTGATCTGTCAAAAAAAAAGGCTATTTAAAAAAGGATCACCCAAATTTCCCTAATTTGTTGTTTTTTCTTTGCTAGGTCGCCTAATTTTGGGACCACCTTCGTACTTATGAGAGTTTCTTAAACGCTTCGATTTGAAGTGATATACATATAGTTTCCATTAAGTCTGAAATTCCATATTCGAACTGAAATATGATACTTAGTTACTGACATTATAGTCTATTCTGCTCGAATGATTAAAGATTATTGAAAAAGTTTGTGCCTCTTTCTGTATCTTCTGTTCTAGAGACAGTGTCGATTCTCTCTATCTGTCCTCTATCTGGCGAATTCACTAAGGTTAACTGAATGTTCAAGATGCAGCATATTTTGGTATAACTGAGAACATTCAGTTCAGATTTGGAGTGAAATTAGGGTCCCATAAATTCGGAAGTGCTGCGTAACCACATCGATTTGAAGGGAAACGTGGGTCTACAAATGATGTAAGACCTAACGATTTTTAGTTAGCAGCCTATAGTCGAAATAAGGCTAATAATTATTAAATCTTCTGAGTATACTTAATATAACCAGCAGTACGTAGTACATCCTCGTACCGATTATCCAAGGTTGGTTAATGGTCCTTGTATTCCATAAATCCTACGATTACAAATGTTTAGAGTATAAATAATGATCCAATGTGCAGACTCTCCAGATTAGAACTGGATCCACCGAAGATTTTCAACAGCATTTTTGCCGCTTCTGCTATCTAAGATTGTTTATCAGGGTTACCTAGATACCTCGATTTTAATGAAAATGCAGGCTAACTAATGTCCCCAATTATAGGTTACAGTACTGGGCCGACTGAAGATTTTCAACAGCATATAATGCTTCCTTCTGCCGCTTATTCCACCCAAGATTGGTTTAAGGACACATGGTTTAACTAGGAGCTTCCAGTTGTATACGGGTACTTATCAGGGTTACCTAACTAACTATTACTAAACCTTCTTAGTATACTAAATATACCCAGCAGTACGTAGTACATCCTCGTACCGATTATCCAAGGTTGGTGTATGGTCCCCGTGTTCCATAAATCCTTCGATTAGAAAAGTTTATAGTATAAATAATAATCCTAAGTACACACTCTCCTGATTTTAACTACAGTCCCAATTACATGTAACCTTACTGGACCCACTGAAGGTTTTCAACAGCATATTCTGCCGCTTCTGCTGACAAGGCTTGGTTGTATACTTTTCAGGGTTACCTAAATACCTCGATTTCAATGGAAAAGCAGGATAACTAATGTCCCCAATTACAGGTAACCGAACTGGGCCGACAGAAGATTTTCAACAGGATATAGTGCTTCCTTCTGCCGCTTATGCTATCCAAGGTTTGTTTAAGGCCACGTGTGCAGAGGATTCTGGTTTAACTAGGAGCTTCCAGTTGTATACGGGTACTTACTTATCAGGGTTACCTAACTATCTCAATTTTAATGGAAATGCAGGTTTTATTTATTTATTTGAATATTTATTACAATTAAAATTATAATAAACTTAAAAAATAAGTACTAGCAACTAAGGCTATCGACTTAGCAGGTTAACTAATGTCCCCAATTACAGGTTACCCCACTGGCCCCACTGAAGATTTTCAACAGCATATAATCCTTCTTTCTGCCACTTCTGCTATCCAAGGTTGGTCTAAGGCCGCATGTGCAGAGCATCCTGGTGTAACTAAGAGCTTCCAGTTGCATACTTATCAGAGATACCTAAATAAATACCTCGATTTTATTGGAAAAGCAGGTTCAAATAATGCTTCACATCCAAGATATGCTGTGTTCAGTTATAATCTCCTGGATAGACTGAATGTCTATAGCTACCTGTTTCCACTTAGAGGCTATCCTTCTGGTAGTGACTAAATGTTATCAACAACACGAATTCTCTCTCAGTGAAGAGTATCCAGTTAAGGTTCTCAGAAGCAGGCAATTCAGGTATAACTAAGCGCTTCCAGTTGCAGATGTTTGAGGGTTGCATAACTGATTCTAGTTCCAGATGTATGAGGGTTACCTGAATGCTTCGTTTTTAAGTGAAATTTTGGTTCAATTCCAAATGCTGCAATTTCCTGATCTTCGTCTATTATCCAAAGAATTTCTAAGTCTAATTATTTTTAACAATTCTGCAATTGCTTTTAAAGTTTTTTAAGGTAAAACTTACTGTATAACAAGAAAAATGCAAGCAACAATGAATGCATTCCTTTAGAGATATTCTAAAATAAATGCATGCTGAATTCCAAGCAGTTAAATAAAATGTTTATTTGAAATTAACAAGGTACGAGAACATAAGCGCATTAAAAGATAGTATATCCGAGAATTCTTGTAATAAAGAGTATAGTATTCTTCGAAAAAAACAGAAATGCGATTTCTCACTATGTCTCCGAGCAATTTCCGCGAATTGATAATAAAATAATTGATTAAGGAATTTTTTATTTTTTAAGAGAAATAACAAATTCTACAGAGAGAAGTGATACTTTTTTTCCAGAATTTGTGCATAGCTTTTTAATTGATACGCATAGCTTATATGTATACTTATAACTGTATAAGTATACAATATAAGCAATTTATATTTTTTGTCGTATTTAAGAGAAAGAAAACAAGAGAATTCCATTTAATTTGGAATTTAAAGATTATCTTAACATTTCATGTCTACAGTTATTGCGACTTAATGACGGGGATTTAATTTTGTTGGTTCTGCCGCTGCTGCTGCTGGTTCTACAACCTCTCTCTCATACATAGAATATAATTAATTATTTAATAATAACCAGACATTGTTCATATTTGCACTTTATGATTAAATTAACGTCATGATTTAATTGAATTCCTCCTCGCCAAGTGAGGTGGCGCGTGAACATGTATCGCGCCCTTTGCCCGCACTTACAGAGAACGCTGTTGATGACCAGAGTCCAGCAGGGCGAACGCGAATGAGCGAGTGCAACAGAGTGTGTGTGGTCATCCCTGAAAGGTTACCACCCCCCCCCCCCCCGCACCAATGTAATGAACTTGGATGGATCGTTATAATCTCACATATTACACACATTGCGTTGCGTCCGGAGCCCAACTGCCCTGAACTGGGTACGAGTATGTGTCCAGAGGCTATGAATGTTAGCACCGTTGTAATTTAGTGGGGTTCATCACCTCCTGCGGTGCTTTGGAGTGTGGAGCGAGAGAGAGAGAGAGAGGAAGAAATGGGAGTTTGGAGTATTGTTTGCCTTTCATTGGAGTAATTTGGTCATTTTTGTTTGAGAACAAATTCAATTAGTTGGCTACTGGCATTGTAATGGACATTGTTCATAAGGATGTGGTCGGACACAGAATGTAGAGGAATATTATTGCGGTTCATGTGTACATTCCACCGTAGAGTCTAGGAGAAATAACCAAAAGAAATTATTGTGATTTCGTTTTGCCAATATCTTTGTTTTGTTGCTTCGAAAGAAGCTAAAGAGTCAATGACCTTTATGACATGGGGACTGGAGGAGGAGAGGAGGGTCTAACAAAAAATAATTAACCAATCTGCAAATGCATGAAGCAAGTCAGGACAACGCATAAAAGCAAACCAATAGCTATAGGAAAAAAATCGTTAAATTTTCCAAATATTAAACATTTACTGCAATAAGTTTATTTTGTAAAATGATTTAAAGTGAACTTATACACAACGAAGTTCAATTCCGTTGAAGAAAGAAAACGTTAACGAGTTCTGCAGAACTGAGTTTCCTTTTGAACGGAAAGAACAAGATTTCTGATTCCCTCAGAGGAAGCAGCAAACTGAAAGACATTTTACAGAACTGCGATTCCATTTAAAAAAAACATACAATGAAAGAAATTTTGTGGAATTAATTAGGCTTCACTCCCTCAAAGAAAGTAAACTATTACAAACAAAGAACAAAACTAAAGTAATTCAGAATAATTCTTGTGCCACAAAAGAAAGATGCATGTGAAGAGCATTTTTTTTAATTTTAATCGCAGTCACTTTTCCACTGAACACCAGTGGCTTATAAAACTGGACGTAGTGTAACGAGATGTGAAAAATAAGGAAATTAGAGTAGCACTCACAGGGCTTTCTGTATATAGGGTGATCTAAGTAGAGATACTTTTTTCAATAGACTTTTTTGACAGATCACGTGTGAGTCGTGTCATGCTGTCATGTTATTTTTGTTAAGTATTGTTTGGCATTTCATCATGGAAAGACTTACGCCTGAACAACGTTTACAAATTATTCAGTTTCATATCAAAATAATCATTCGCCAATTGCGCTAAGTCCATTTTTTTTAAATCCAAAAAAAAAACACTTTCAATTCGACCCACGACCTTGACACCCATGAGCAATATTTTAGCCATTGGCCGATTCCCGATCCGACGTGCCGGAATCATCGGTCCATATTTCTTCAAAAATTATGCCGGTGAGAACGTAACCGTCAATGGCGACCGTTATGTGCCATGATAACCGACTATTTCATGCCTGAAATTGAAGCTCGTGATCTCGGCGACATTTGGTTTCAACAGGACGGCGCCACTTCCCACACATCGCATCAATCAATGGATTTATTGAGAGAACACTTCGGTGAGCAGATAATTTCACGTTTTGGGTCGGTCGATTGGCCACCAAGATCGTGTGATATCACACCGTTAGACTTTTTCCTGTGGGGATATGTAAAGTCTAAAGTTTATGCGGACAAACCCGCTTCGATTCAGGCCTTGGAGCAAAACATCACGCTTGTCATTCGCCAGTTACCAGTCGAAATGCTCGAACGAGTCATCGAAAATTGGACTCAACGGATGGACCATCTGAGACGTAGCCGCGGTCAACATTTGATAGACATAAACTTCAAAAAATAAATGCCAAAGAATGTCCTTTCAAATAATAATAAACATTCCCCATTCAATTTGAATTTTCTGTGTTTTTTCTTTAAACAAGTAACAAAGTTTCAGTCTGGTAAACCGACTAAGGTATACCCTCACTTTGTGAGTAATGTAATATTGAATATTACACGAATTATTCTGTCAATTTGTGTGGAAGCTACCAAACACACCTATTTTTCGCTGAACAGTATATACTTTAAATTCATTGCACTGCACCGAATTTTAAGCGTTTATGTGCACTGGTATAAACGTTATGAGATATTAAATTGTGGTATGATTTGGCCATTTTGTGTGGGAGGTACAAAAAGGGACGTAGCGATAACGCCCATTTTTTACAGGGCTATAGGCACTATAAAAACATTACACTGTACAAAATTTCAAGTATTATTATACACTTGGATTAATGTTATAAGCTGTTAACTTTTAGTGCAAAATGGTACCTTTGTGTGGGAGGTACCAGAAGGGGCGTGACGATAACGCCCATTTTTCACAGGGCTATAGGCACTATAAAAACAATACACTGTACAAAATTTCAAGTATTATTATACACTTAACTTTTGGTGCAAAATGGTACCTTTGTGTGGGAGGTACCAAAAGGGGTGTGGCAACAAGGCCCATTTTTCTCTGGACTGTAGGCAATATAAAACCATAACACTGTGCAAAATTTCAAGTATTTTTATACACAGTTATTAATGTTATAAGCTGTTAATTTTTGGTGCAAAACGGTGCATTTGTGTGGGAGGTACCTAAAGGGACGTGGCAACTTCGCACATTTTTCTCGAGTTGATAGCGACTAATAACCTAATACTATGTGTGGAATTTCAGAAGATTCGAATAAGTAGTATAGTAGTTATTAAATAATCAATATTTCACAACATTTTAACCCTTTGTGTGGGAGGTACTAGAAGGAGTGGAGCAATATGGCCCATCTTCGAACTTAGCCGGAGATAGAAAAAAATATTACCACATACCAAATTTGAAGTCAATCGGTTACTCCTTTCGAGAGTTATCGTGCGCACCAGCCAGCAGACAGACAGACGGACGGACATTGCTCATTCGACTTAAAATGACCCAAAACGGATTTCCTGCGAACATACTAAGGGTCTTAGATCACTCCTTCGATGTGTTACACTTTTTTCCGTAGCAAATGATATATACCCTCGTCACACTAAAGTGAGGGTATAAAAAGTAGGGAACCTCGAAATGGATCTCGCTATACTAGATCCCACCTCTGAGGTCGTCCTCTATACCAGATTTGACCTCTGAGGTCTTTCTCTATACTAGAGTCGACCTCAGAGGTCTTCCTCTATACTAGAGTCGACCTCACTGAGGTCTTCCTCTATACTAGAGTCTTCCTCTATACTAGAGTCGACCTCACTGAGGTCTTCCTCTATACTAGAGTCGACCTCACTGAGGTGTTCCTCTATACTAGAGTCGACCTCACTGAGGTCTTCCTTATTACTAGAGTCGACCTCACTGAGGTCTTCCTTATTACTAGAGTCGACCTCACTGAGGTCTTCCTCTATACAAGAGTCGACCTCGCAGAGGTCTTCCTCTATACTAGAGTCGACCTCACTGAGGTCTTCCTCTATACTAGAGTCGACCTCACTGAGGTCTTCCTCTATACTAGAGTCTTCCTCTATACTAGAGTCGACCTCACTGAGGTCTTCCTCTATACTAGAGTCGGCCTCACTGAGGTCTTCCTCTATACTAGAGTCGGCCTCACTGAGGTCTTCCTCTATACTAGAGTCGGCCTCACTGAGGTCTTCCTCTATACTAGAGTCGACCTCACTGAGGTCTTCCTTATTACTAGAGTCGACCTCACTGAGATCTTCCTCTATACTAGAGTGGACCTCACTGAGGTCTTCCTCTATACTAGAGTCGACCTCACTGAGGTCTTCCTCTATACTAGAGTAGACCTCACTGAGGTCTTCCTCTATACAAGAGTCGACCTCACTGAGGTCTTCCTCTATACAAGAGTCGACCTCACTGAGGTCTTCCTCTATACTAGAGTCGACCTCACTGAGGTCTTCCTCTATACTAGAGTAGACCTCACTGAGGACTTCCTCTATACTAGAGTCGACCTCTCTGAGGTCTTCCTCTATACTAGAGTCGACCTCACTGAGGTCTTCCTCTATACTACCTCACTGAGGTCTTCCTCTATACTAGAGTCGACCTCACTGAGGTCTTCCTCTATACTAGAGTCGACCTCACAGAGGTCTTCCTCTATACTAGAGTTGACCTCACTGAGGTCTTCCTCTATACTAGAGTTGACCTCACTGAGGTCTTCCTCTATACTAGAGTCGACCTCACTGTACTAGAGTCGACCACTAGAGTCGACCTCACTGAGGTCTTCTTCTATACTAGAGGAGACCTCACTGAGGTCTTCCTCTATACTAGAGTCGACCTCTCTGAGGTCCTCCTCTGAGGTCTTCCTCTATACTAGAGTCGACCTCACT
The DNA here is from genome assembly GCA_963930755.1 of Eudasyphora cyanicolor. Taxonomy (NCBI): domain Eukaryota; kingdom Metazoa; phylum Arthropoda; class Insecta; order Diptera; family Muscidae; genus Eudasyphora; species Eudasyphora cyanicolor. The sequence goes on from OZ005735.1 coordinate 247,395,196, forward strand.
GAGGTCTTCCTCTATACTAGAGTCGACCTCACTGAGGTCTTCCTTATTACTAGAGTCGACCTCACTGAGATCTTCCTCTATACTAGAGTCGACCTCACAGAGGTCTTCCTCTATACTAGAGTTGACCTCACTGAGGTCTTCCTCTATACTAGAGTTGACCTCACTGAGGTCTTCCTCTATACTAGAGTCGACCTCACTGAGGTCTTCCTCTATACTAGAGTCGACCTCACTGTACTAGAGTCGACCACTAGAGTCGACCTCACTGAGGTCTTCCTCTATACTAGAGTCGACCTCACTGAGGTCTTCCTCTATACTAGAGTCGACCTCACTGAGGTCTTCCTCTATACTAGAGTCGACCTCACTGAGGTCTTCCTCTATACTAGAGTTGACCTCACTGAGGTCTTCCTCTATACTAGAGTTGACCTCACTGAGGTCTTCCTCTATACTAGAGTTGACCTCACTGAGGTCTTCCTCTATACTAGAGTCGACCTCACTGAGGTCTTCCTCTATACTAGAGTTGACCTCACTGAGGTCTTCCTCTATACTAGAGTTGACCTCACTGAGGTCTTCCTCTATACTAGAGTTGACCTCACTGAGGTCTTCCTCTATACTAGAGTCGACCTCACTGAGGTCTTCCTCTATACTAGAGTCGACCTCACTGTACTAGAGTCGACCACTAGAGTCGACCTCACTGAGGTCTTCCTCTATACTAGAGTCGACCTCACTGAGGTCTTCCTCTATACTAGAGTCGACCTCACTGAGGTATTCCTCTATACTAGAGTCGACCTCACTGAGGTCTTCCTCTATACTAGAGTCGACCTCACTGAGGTCTTCCTCTATACTAGAGTCGACCTCTCTGAGGTCTTCCTCTATACTAGAGTCGACCTCACTGAGGTCTTCCTCTATACTAGAGTCGACCTCACTGAGGTCTTCCTCTATACTAGAGTCGACCTGTGAGGGTTCATTTATACTAGAGTCGACCTATGAGGTCTTCCTCTATACTAGAGTTGACCTCTGAGGTTTCCCTCTATAATAGAGTCAATCTGGCTGAGGTTTTTATTTATACTATTTAATTAAATAAGATAGTACTTTTGGGATTCATATATTCGCTATTCCTGCAACCCCGAATGCTTTCCATTTAGATTAAAGTTATTACTGCAATAAAGTCAAGCTTTATCATTCTCAATTCATGACAAAAATATACCAATGATATATGTATTTGAAAACATTGTATGGGTAATATATTATTAAAAACCACAATTTGCTTTTTAATAATAACATAACGATCATACTGGTGGTGGTGGTGGTGTTGGGGGTCGTGCATAAGTTTTTTCCCAACCCCAAAAGCAAAACCCCATCGAAAAATTCCCCGAATTGAATTGACACACGCACATTTTTGCGGCCTTACAAGAATCATTGAGTGCACCCAACAAAACAAATCGAGACAGAAAAACAAAAAAACCCACTTTGTAACCGCAGTGCCAGAGCGCGCCAATGCATTGCCGTAATACGTCAAATTCGCATTTGACGCCAATGATTTCTCAGACGACGGCCTATGGATTCCATGGAAATAATGACGTAAACAATAACATTGTAAATATTTGTGGCAATTTTTTTATTATTTTTTATTATTGCTAATTTTGTGGAGAAGCAGAAAACAAACATTGAGTCGACATGTCGACACGTCGTTTTCACATGCATTTATGATGTTTGAACTTCTCATAAACGCTTCAAACGTGAAACGAAACAACAAAACAATACATGGGTGTATTCCAAGTGAGGCGTTGGATGAGTTCTTAGAAATAATGATATTAATAGAGAATTGTCATATTTGCCATAAAATGCAAAAAAATATACAATAATAAGAAAACAATATTTCCGTGAAAAGCAGATGTTGTACATATAACGTAATGGAATCTCAGAATGCAATTGATACTAATAAATATGACAAAATGTGTGTTGAGGTAAATATTTTTAAAAATGTCTGTCCGTCGCCTATCGTTATAAAGAGTAATCTGCATTTCACTCATTGTCATTTTCAAATTCTTCTACAATATCCGGACAATACAGTAACAAATGATGTACATGGAAGATGTACATTAATTAGCTTTCTTCTTATATTTTGCTAGTAGAAAACACAGTGACTTCAAACGAAAAAATGTATGTGAACCATTATATGTACTTTCGAGGGATAATATTTTATTACTGATGGGTTATTGTACTGATTTTACTTTGAGCGAATTACAAGGAGAACGAGTGTAGCTATTTATGGATAGTTGTTGAATCCAAAAAAAAAACACTCTCCAGTCGACCTACGACCTTGACACCCATGAACGATATTTTAGCTCTCGTTAAGAGCTATCTTTTTGCCATTGACCGATTCCCAATCTGACGTTCCGTTAAGGAGCTAGTTCACATTTGAAAATTATGCTAACTAAATATTTTTAAACTTAAAAAAAAAAAACACTTTCCAGTCGACCTGCGACCTTGACACCCATGAGCAATATTTTAGCTCTCGTTAAGAGCTATATTTTTGCCATTGATCGATTGTAGCTACGTGCCACACGGCAAATGAAACAATTGACTTGTTGCGAGAAAAGTTTGGAGATTCGATTATTTCAAGAAATTGTGATATTGAATGGCCTCCAAAAAGTTGTGATTTAACACCATTAGACTATTTCTGGTGGGGTTATTTGAAGTCATTGGTCTTTCGAAATAAACCAGACTCTCTTCATGACATACGACTTGATTTAGTGGAAAAAGTGCTCGATAATTGGATTCATCGAATTCGTTCCTGCAGAACGAACGAATTTGGCAGACGTTTTATTTAGAACTTAATTATATCAATTGTACTGCACATTAAATAAAAAACTTTTGAATTTCCTTAACAATTAGTGTGTTTTTTTTTTCAAAGAAATCATATCACTCTTATTGGAAAAACCTGTATATATAATCTAAACCGTAATAGTCAAGCTCGAGCTCCTCGAGCTTGTCTATTACTTAAAACAATTTGGATATTAAAAAGGGCGAATAAAAACAAACTTATGAATAATCTAAACTGATATCATACCTTTTCAAAAATATTCCTCTGAATTAAACCAAATGACATTTTGACAAAACCACCGATCTCAAAACAAAATTATTTTTGTCAAAAATGACCTCAAAGTTTTTCCAGCTATTGCTGGAAGAATGCTATAATTAGAAAGATAAAGGTACAAGAATATCTACAAAATAGATATCTACAAAGAAGATATGTCTTGCCAGGTTTTGTGGCCCCATAAAATGTCCGCTCCCTCTAAACTTTTTGTTTTTGAGATCGGTTCTTTTGTCAAAAAGCTCACTGATATATAGTAGGTGGATCGAGTTGTAGAGGGCCGAAAAAACTGTACAAAGGCGTGTCGCGATTCTTGTTTTATGGGTCATTCCAAGGAACTTTGCCGAAGAAACCATTGCTCAAAAAATAATTTCGAGCCTTCCTACGACTTTTGGTATATCATTATTTCTGGTGTGGGAGTTTTAGGGGTAAGGGGATGAGCAGGGGTTCCGGCTGTTTTGTAAAATATACTTCCTAAAGGATTTCCTTTATTTTGTTCTTTGACATGAAACATCTATTCCAAAGCCTTCTGTACTAAAATTGAACCTGAATTTACTAACAATGTGTTTACGCCGCCAACTTTGTAGATAAATGTGATAAGGATGTATATGATACATGCAACAAACCCCTCGGTTTCCATTGAAGTGCATTGCGGGGACCTATAGTGATATTTTTCAAAGAATCTTTTTGTCGAATACTTCATTAAAAAATTCCGTCGATTTCTACGACTATTGAGATAACATTATTTTTAGAAGGGGATTTTCAGGGGTAATATGATGAGCAGGGGTGTAGGGTGTTTTAGGAGAAATACTTGTAGAAGTGTATCCTTTATTTTGTTTTTCGATATGGAAAATATATATTCCAAAGCCTTATATACCAAAATTGTGTTTTAATTTATTAATCTCGTTGTGGCTAAATATCTCGAAAACGCGATGTTACAGCAAAAAACGGCTGTCATTCGATTTATCGATCTGAAATTTTGCGGAGTAAGTTGTTTTCATCGAGGATACATTTTTAAAGTACATTTTTCCCACATAGTGTAATTATGTAATAATTTATTTGTAATACGCATTAATTGAAAATGCATAATTTATGTATAATGACCCAGTATTAAAAATATATATAATTTATCCAAAATAAATTTACAGGAGTATTTCTATGATGCAGAAAATCTGTGATTCAATCTCGTTGTTCTATGGTTTATTCACGATGTTCTATAGGGTATTCGCGATGTTTTATAGTTTATCCACGATGTTCTATAGTTTATCCACGATGTTCTATAGGGTATTCGCGATGTTCTATAGTTTATCCACTATGTTCTATAGGGTATTCGCGATGTTTTATAGTTTATCCACGATGTTCTATGGTTTATCCACGATGTTCTATAGGGTATTCGCTATGTTTTTTAGTTTATCCACGATGTTTTATAGTTTATCCACGATGTTCTATAGGGTATTCGCTATGTTTTTTAGTTTATCCACGATGTTTTATAGTTTATCCACGATGTTCTATAGGGTATTCGCTATGTTTTTTAGTTTATCCACGATGATTTATAGTTTATCCACGATGTTTTATAGTTTATCCACGATGTTCTATAGTTTATCCACGATGTTCTATAGGGTATTCGCGATGTTTTATAGTTTATCCACGATGTTTTATAGTTTATCCACGATGTTTTATAGTTTATCCACGATGTTTTATCGTTTATCCACGATGTTCTATAGTTTATCCGCGATGTTCTATAGTTTATCCACGATGTTCCATAAATTATCCACGATGTTATATAACTTATCCAAGTTGTTTTATAATTTATCCTCATTGTTGTATAATTTATTCACGATGCTATATAATTTATCCACGATGTTCAACAATATATCTACGAGGTTTTGTAATTAATCGACTAAGTTAGATAATTTATCCACGATATTCTACAATTTATCCTCAATTCTATATATATTATCCAGAAGGTTCCATATTTTATTCACAATTGTGTATAATTTTTCAACGACACTCTGTAATGTATCCACAATATTATACAATCGATTTAGGGCGAACTACATTTAATCCAAAAAATGTTTATGGTAAATAAAAAAAAATCTTTAAAATTTCCATTCTCTTGGAAGGTGTTTAGTATTTGGAACATATTGTGAGGACTACAAATGTCAGTAATGACACTTTTACGTGGAAACAGAAGTTTAGTAATTGTCGTTAAAATAATTAGAAAAATTTTTTTTTTTTTTTAAAAAAAATCTTTTTTGCTGGGACGGAAAAAACCATAACACAGAAAAAATTAGCAAAAAAATGTTTTGTTCCAATTTTTGGAAGCTAGCATTCTAGCGAAAAAAACAATGCCTATTTAAAGAAAATCTATGGATAAATGTAGAAATCATAGCACTTTTGCTAGAAATAAGATAATTTCAACATAAACCGGTTTTTATACACCCACTATTGTGAACAAGGGTATGTATCAGATGCAGTAAATCAAAAGTGTATATATCGATGGAGTGACCTAAGAGACCCCAAGAATATTTGGCGGAAATCCATTTTGGGACATTTTAAGTCATTTAAGCAATGTCAGCTCTTAGTTTCTGGGTCGCTATCATCCTGAGAAAAATTTACGAAGTTGCCACGCCCCTTTTGATAACTCCCATACAAATGGATCATTTTCAACAAAAAGTTAACGGCTTATAACATTGATTCCAGTCCATACAAATACTAAAAATGTTGTCGAGTGTCTTGTATTTACAGTAGAAAAAAAAAGCCGAACAAACCTACCCGAAAAAAGTTCATCGAGTGCCTCATAAATCGCAAAAATGCCCACAAGTTATAAAATATCTGTCAGTAAAATATTGAAAAATACGTATATGTAAACGTAATACCTATAAAACAGAACATTATGATACAGAACAGAACATGTTTGCGATTTTTAAGGCACTTGAAGCATTTTTTTCGGGTAGATTTGTTCCGCATCTTTTTTCTCCTATTCAATATCTATCATATACAAAAGAGATACTCCGTACGGTATACAGAGAAAAAAATATAGAAAAAGTGCTAAAAATCCAGCTTGAGCAAAAAAATCGTATGGCCATTAAATTATTAATTGAGCCAACTTGACTATACGAAAGATGTTTTAATTTTTGGGGCTACTTTCACGTCCAATTCTCAGAATTAAGTCCCAAATTAATGAGCTGAATAATGATGTACAGTGTTATGCACGATGTTCTTTAATCAATCCACGATGTTCCATAAAATCGATAGCTCCATTCTAATATATGCTAAGACGATTTAGCATGTTTCTAGGGAGATTTCTAAATATTCCAAATTATATTTAGTCAAAATTTGGTGTTTATCGGTCAACCCAATTATAAGTTATTCACCACAAGTAAACCGACTAAAGTATACCCTCACTTTGTGAGTACTGTAATATGAAATATTAAACGAAATAATCTGTCAATTTGTATGGGAAGTAGCAGAGGGGGTTTAACAAATACTCCTATTTTTCGCTAAACTGTAGATATTTCAATTATATTGCACTGTACCGAATTGTAAGCGTTTATGTGTACTGGTATATTAAAGTTATGATCTATTCAATTTTAGTATGATTTGACCATTATTGGCGGGAGGTACCAAAAAGAACGTGTTGATAGCGCCAATTATTCATAGGGATATATACATATGTATATATGTATTATTCATAGGGAATACAAAATTTGGTTGTATTTTCCTGCATTGGTACTCACGCTCTAAGCTCTTAACTTTTTGTATAAAATGGTACCTTTGTGTGGGAGGTACTAAAAGGGGCGTGGCAATAACCCACGTTTTTCACTGGACTGTAGGCACTATACAAGCATTACATTGTACAAAATTTGAAGTATTTTTATGCACTGGTATTAAAGTTATAAGCTGTTTAATGGTTCATTTATGTGGGAGGTACCAAAACGGGTGTGGCAACTTCGCCCACTTTTCTCTGGATTGTAGGTACTATAAAACCATAACACTGTACAACATTTCAAGTCTTTGTTTGTAAAGGTAATCAGGTTATAAGCTGTTAAGCTTGTGGCGTGGCCTCCAAGATCGTGCGATTTAATACCGCTAGACTATTTTTTGTGGGGTTATGTGAAGTCGCTTGTCAACGCAGATAAGCTCGACACAATTAAGGCCTTGGAAGTTAATATTCATCGCGTTGTTGCTAACATACAGCCTTAAATGCTGTAAAATGTAGTCGAAAATTGGGCCGCTCGGCTGGAATTTATTCGGGCCAGCCGCTGCGGCCACTTGCCGGCAATTATTTTTAAATCATAATGGCAGACCATAATCTTTATAATAAAACTAAATTCTTGGCCACAACACTAACAACAGGTCCAAAAAACACCCTTTATAAATTATCTACAGCGTTTTCCAATGAGAGTGATATGAAAAAAAAACACACTTAATGTTAAGGAAATACAAAAGTTCTTTATTTAATGTGGAGTCGATGAAATCGATACAATTATGTTATAAATAAAACGTCATTCAAATGGCCTCCACGACTTCTTCTGCAGGAACGAAATCGATGAACCCAATTTTCGAGCACTTTTTCCACTAAATCAAGTCGTATGTAATGAATGGCACGTTCAATATTGACTTGCAAAGCTTGAAGAGAGTCTGGTTTATTTCGAAAGAGCAATGACTTCAAATAACTCCACAAGAAATAGTCTAATGGTGATAAATCACAACTTCTTGGAGGCCATTCAATATCAGAAATATCAGAAACTTTTCTCGCAACAATTCAATTGTTTCATTTGCTGTGTGGCACGTAGCCACAATCGGCCAATGGCAAAAATATAGCTCTTAACGAGAGCTAAAATATTGCTCATGAGTGTCAAGGTCGTAGGTCGTCTGGAAAGTGTCTTTTTTTGGATTTAAAAAAAATGGACTTAGCGCACGAAAAGTTGCAATTGGAGAACGATTATTTTGATAATAAAACTGAGTGATTTGTAAACGTTGTTCTTGCGCGTATCTCTCCATGATGAAATTGTAAACACTACTGAATACAATGAAAAGCAAATTACAGATCATGACATATTACAAATGGCCGAAACGTCACTTTAAAATCATATCATCCCTATTGGAAACCCCATTATATATCCCCACGATGTTATATAAATCAAATATCTTCTTATATATTTCTCTACGATGTTATATACATTATCCTCGATGTTATAAACATAATATGTATATCAACGATGTTCTATACATTACCCACGCTGTATTATAAGCTATGCACGATGTTATATGAGTAAAATTCCTACACGATGTTCTAACAGATGTTTATAGGTCAAATGAAATCATTCCTCAAAGCAAGATCGAAAATACATGGCTCACATGGAGAAACATACTATATGGGGGACATGTCGAAATATGAATAATGGCAGGTGAACTGATTTGATGCTAATATTCTCGCATAATCGAATACATACCTTTTCTTAAAATTAGAAATGTTTTCAAAACATACAGAGTTTTTAAATAAAAAATAAAACTCTACAAAATTACAAAATTACAGCATTTTTAATTATATTTCGTCTCTTTATATTTCGGCTCTAACTACTGTTCATACGACTAGTATAATTAAAAACATTCAAATAAGAACTGACAAGAAATATAAATGTATTAAAAGTCATTGCCAATAAAAATAAGTCCAAATGCGAATACATCCTCAAAGGGAGATGTTTCGATTCCATTTTACAATGACTGCCTTCAAATGTGTTTATTCTTTTGTTGTTTTGTTTTTATACTTATTAAATTCAATTATAATTCATTTACATTTTTGTTTTGTTTTATTTTGTTTCCAATTTAACATTTCAAATGACCCTGTCGCCGCTGTCATCATTAAAATTGGGAAAATACCAAAGCCCTCAAATGTAAACAAATTGAAAAACAAAACGTTAAAAAACAACTCAATTTAAATTATTATTGTTGACGATAATAACAATAATTATAGACCGATTTAAAAAAGAAGCAAAGCTTTCAAATGCGGGAACTGAAAAATATATAAAAGATAAGTTCAACCTTTAGTGTTGAGTTTCACAAAAAAAACGTACGGAAAACATATCATAACAAACGCAATTGTTTACGTTTTTCTTGTTTTGTTTTTTTTTGTTGTTTCAGTTTAATGGAGCAATCAAATTGAATTACAGGGTGACAGTGTTTAACGTACTTGAGGGCGCATGCATGGAATCAATTTGCATGCGAAATACATTTATCACTACGATACGAATCACTTTTAAGTACTACTATTCAATACGTTGTAATGCCTTGTAAGGAGGTTTAGGGATATAATAGGTTGAGAAATTGTTATAGCCATAAATTAAGATTCAATGAAGTAATTTACAAAAGACTAAAAGGAAAATATCAATACTTTATGTCAAGCGTTTGAAAAATTACCACACCTAAAGAAAGAACTACAAAAGGCGTGTTTTCGTTACACCATAAGTGCTTAATTTGTATGGGGAGCTAAGCACTTTTAAGAACTATTAGTTCCCGATGAAGTTTGGTGCTTGTGTTCCTGTCTTAATCGAGTATGATGTTGCCAGATTGGGCACCCTATATTTAGCAATATGGCATCCCATTTTGGAGAGATTGTTATCAATTATTGCAAAGTGCTAAACTAAAATTGCTAGCTTGTAACGAAAACATGCCTAAAGTTGTCATGATAACTCATCTATGATAAATTTAAAAAAATGTAGTTTATGTGTAACAAAAAAAAAAATCGGGTCTTAAACAACAAATTCAAAAAATAAACAATGTAAAGCCGCCGTATTATTATTTCATTTATAATTGTTTCACATTTTGTTATACCCTACACCACACTGTGGTACAGGGTATTATAACTTTGTGCATTTGTTTGTAACACCTAAAAGGAGAAGAAATAGACCCATCGTTTATTATACCGATCGACTTAGAAGCACTTTCTGAGTTGATTTAGCAATGTCCGTCTGTCTGTCTGTCCGTCTGTCTGTGCATGTATTCTTGTAATCAAAGTACAGGTCGCAATTATGGTCCAATCTCGACGAAACTTTACACATATCTTTTTTTTGGCCCAAGGACGATCCCTATTGAATTTGGTTAAAATCGGTTCAGATTTAGATATAGGTCCCATATATATGTTAGCTCCGATTTGACATGTAAGCGCTGTAAAAACTTTATTTTATATCCGATCAGTATGAAATTCGGCAGAAAGAGGTTTCTCGTTATATGAATAAACACTGTTAAATTTGGAAGAAATCGGTTCAGATTTAGATATAGCCCCCATATATACGTTACCCCCGATTTGACATGTAAGCGCTGTAAAAACTGTATTTTGTATCCGATCAGTGCGAAATTCGGCAGAAAGAGGTTTCTTATTACATGAAGGAATACTGCCAAATTCGGAGAAAATCGGTTCGGATTTAGATATAGCCCCCATATATATGTTACCCCCGATTAGACCTGTAAGCGCTGTAGAAATTGTATGTTATATCCGATCAGTGCGAAATTCGGCAAATAGAGGTTTCTTATTACATGAAGGAATACTGCTAAATTCGAATAAAATCGGTTCAGATTAAGATATAGCCCTCATATATATGTTAAATTTGGAAGAAATCGGTTCAGATTTAGATATAGCCCCCATATATACGTTACCCCCGATTTGACATGTAAGGGCTGTAAAAATGTTATTTTATATCCGATCAGTGCGAAATTCGGCAAAGAGAGGTTTCTTATTACATGAAGGAATACTGCTAAATTCGGAGAAAATCCGTTCAGATTTAGATATAGCCCTCATATATATGTTACCCCCGATTTGACATGTAAGCGCTGTAAAAATGTTATTTTATATCCGATCAGTGCGTAATTCGGCAAAGAGAGGTTTCTTATTACATGAAAGAATACTGCTAAATTCGGAGAAAATCGGTTCAGATTCAGATATAGCCCCCATACATATGTTACCCCCGATTTGACATGTAAGCGCTGTAAAAACTGTATTTTATATCCGATCAGTGCAAAATTTGGCAGAAAGAGGTTTCTTATTACATGAAGGAATACTGCTAAATTCGAAGAAAATAGGTTCAGATTTAGATATAGCCCCCATATATACGTTACCCCCGATTTGACTTGTAAGCGCTGTAAAAATGTTATTTTATATCCGATCAGTATGAAATTCGGCAGAAACAGGTTTCCTCTTATATGAATGAACACTGTTAAATTTGGAAGAAATCGGTTCAGATTTAGATATAGCCCCCATATATACGTTACCCCCGATTTGACATGTAGGCGCTGTAGAGACTGTATTTTATATGCGATCAGTACGAAATTCGACAGAAGGAGGTATTTTTACATGAATGAGTATTCAGGGAAGATCGGTTCAGATTTATATTGATTGTTCCTCCTGATTTGGTATCAAACCGCTATAGAAGTTGCATTTTACTTCCGATCATTAAAATTTTCCAGAAAGATGTTTCTCAATTTAGGAACGAATATTGCTTAATTTAGCGATTATCGTTTCAGAATTAGATAATATGTTTCTACCCATTTACCAATTATTCCAAATTATTATGGCAATGACCCTTATCGCATTGTTAGGGAGGTGTAGGGTATTATATAGTCGGCCCCGCCCGACTTTCTGCCTTTCCTTACTGGTTTTTTATTTGAAAATTCCACGATGCTCCTTAACCTGCAAGTTATTTATTAGTCATATTATTTGTTATACCCTCCACCATAGGATGGGGGGTATATTCATTTTGTCACTCCGTTTGTAACACCTCTAAATATTGATCTGAGACAGGGCTAAATCGTCGTAAAATTCTAAGACGATTTAGCCCTGTCCGTCTGTTGTAATCCCGCTATAGTCCGTAATAATAGAGCTAGGTTGATCAAATGTGCTAGAAGTATTTCTTATAGTTGCTGGTTGTTTGGGATTGCAAATGGGTCATATCGGTCAATGTTTTGATATAGCTCTCCTATACATAGAGGTCCCTCCAAAATACGAGTTTTGAGCCATAGATACCACATGTTTAAAGCAATTTAGCAAAAACTTTGCAGTTTGACAAGAATTCATCCCAGCAAAAATTTTACAAATCGGTTCATATTTTGTTATAGTCACCCTATAGAGGTCGCTCCAAAATATATGTAACGGGTTTTCCAATAACGGGATGATATTATTTTGATGTGACGTTTCGGCCATTTGTAACATATCATGATCTGTCATTTGTTTTTCATTGTATTCAGTAGTGTTTACAATTTCATCATGGAGAGATATACGCAAGAACAACGTTTACAAATTATTTAGTTTTATTATCAAAATAACACTGTACAACAGTGAAAAATACAACGGACTTGACAGTATAGGTTCGATTCTACAATCAAAGGGTAGTATAACCCTATACTCGGTTTGGCAAAATTGGTGACCAATATTTTTATGGGCTTCTGAAAATCAGTGAGCCCCTCGAAAAAGGTGTAATCAGCTTTTCAGCTAATTCATATATGGCAATAATGTACCTAAGATTATTAACATTTAACAAAGCTTCTTAAAATTTTTTGCGAAAAAAAAATTTTTCCCTGTACTTTTTTGAAAAAGTGGAGAAAAAAAATATTTTTTTTCACTTTTTCCAGGACTCGTAATTTGTTACTAACAATGCTTGGCAAAATTGTAGCCAACGTAAATCTGAATAACTTTTGTGAACATATCAATACAATCTGAATGCGTCTAGGCACCCTAAATAGCTCAAAAAACCACATTGTACCCCAAACATGTTAGTATTTCACTATTCTGTAACACAAATATATTTTTTTAGTATAGGGTATGTTCAACAACTTTATAGAAAATATTAAGGCCAATATTTTTGTGGAACATATTAGCCGTCTAGCTCCCACACATAACTGTAATTTTGGGCCCCATTTTAACAAATCGTAAAAAACACCCCTTAAATTGGGGCGGGCGGGGATGAAATGTTCTACAAAAATGTTGGCCATAAAATTTTACTATATGTGTCAGAACACACCAAAGCTCAAAACTTAACACACACACCAAAAAAGGTCAAATTCCTGATCGTGCAGCAATGTTAGTAATACGATATAGTGGTTGAAGCAATAACGATACAAGTAAAGGGCGTTTGGGACTGGAATTTTACCGTTTTTTTGGTTTTTATGTGAAGTTTTGGGCTTTGGTGTTTTCTGACACATATAGTTAAGACGGATTCCCGATCCGACGTAACGCTAAGGAGCTAGCAAAAAAACTTTCCGTTCACATTTGAAAATGACGCTAAGTCCTTTTTTTAAATCCAAAAAAGCCACTTTCCGGTCAACCTACGACCTTGACACCCATGAGCAATATTTTAGCCCTCGTTGAGAGCTATCTTTTTGCCATTGACCGATTGTGGCTACGTGCAACACAGCGAATGAAACAATTGCATTTTTGCAAGAAAAGTTTAGAGATTCTATTATTTCAAGAAATTGTAATATTGAATGGCCTTCAAGAAGTTGTGATTTAACACCATTCGACTATTTCTTGTGGGGTTATTTGAAGTCATTGGTCTTTCGAAATAAACCAGACTCTCTTCAAGCTCTACAAGTCAATATTGAACGTACCATTCATGACATACGACTTGATTTAGTGGAAAAAGTGCTCGAAAATTGGGTTCATCGAATTCGTTCCTGCAGAAGCGGCATTTTATCTGAATCTTTGCAGTTTGTATTTAATTAAGACAAAAATTCATCGCAGTAAACATTTTTGAAATCTGTTCATATTTTGTTATAGTCCACCTATAGATGTCGCTCCCAAAAATGCCTTTTTAAGACATAAACACCACATTTTCTACGAAATTTAGCAGAAACCTTGAAGTTTGTATTCTATTTTGGCAAGAATTCATCTTAATAAAATTTATACAAATCAGTTTTTATATTGTTGTGGTCCCCGTGTAGATCTAGTTCTCACAAATGCTAATTAAAGCCATAAATGCCACATTATTCAGCGTTCGTTTTTGTACCCTACACCACACTGTGGTCCAGGGTATTACGAGTTTGTGCATTTGTTTGTAACACCCAGAAGGAGTAGCGATAGACCCATCGTTTATTATACCGATCGACTTGGAAACACTTCCTGAGTCGATTTAACCATGTCAGTCTGTCTGTCCGTCCGTCCGTCCGTCTGTAGATGTATCGTTGTAATCAAAGTGTCGGTCGCATTTATGGTCTGATTGTGATGAAATTTAGCACACTGCGTGCCAAGGACGATCCCTATTGAAATCGGTCAACATCGGTTCAGATTTAGCCATAGCCCTTATATATATGTTACACCCGATTTGACATGTAAGCGCTGTAGAAATTGTATTTTATATCAGATCAGTATGAAATTTGGCAGAGTGAGTTCTTTTATTACATGAATGAACTCTGCCAAATTCGGGGAAATTCAGTTCAGATTTAGATATAGCCCCCATATATATGTTTCAACCGATTTGACATGTAAGGCTGACCAGTACGAAATTCGGCAGAGAGAGCTTTCTTATTACGTGAATGAACACTACCAAATTCGGAGAAAATCCGTTCAGATATATCCCCCATATATATGTTTCACCCGATTTGACAGTACAAAATTGGCAGAGTTTTCTTATTACATGAACAGTGCCAAATTCTTCTCGCAATGCCCATTTTCGCATTGTTAGGGAGGTGTAGGGTATTATATAGTCGGCCCCGCCCGACTTTCTGTCTTTCCTTACTGGTTTTATGATGAATTTAGCAGTATTTATCTAGTTATCCCATAATGTATACACGATATTCTATAATTTATCAATATACCACGATTTTATAGAATATATCCGGGATTTTCTATAATTTATCCACGATGTTCTATAATCTATCCACAATATTCTATAATTTATCCACGCTGTTCTATAGTGTAATTTAATACAGCAAACAATTTAAACTCGCAATTAATAGATTTAAATTACTCAAAACTAATTTTAATTGCATATAATACGAGTACTCACCCCACTTAAGGGAAGCATTATGATACAGGCAATAAGTACCACAGACCTTAAATTATACAGATGTTCCGTCCGGACGAAACGCCAAAATCTATCAGTTACGAACGAATAGGAATGAAATGTCACACACGAAAAAACAGGTTTCCGCGAACATAGTTTGGACTTTTTTTTGCACTAATCGATTGATATTAATTTTTTAATTGTGACAATTACAAAAAATTCGGGAAAATCGGTCCGAAATCCGCGGAAAAACTCACTCTTTGAAGTCCTACTCGTTGAAATTTCTATTCGTTCGTAACTGACAACTTACTCGCTCAGGGATGACATATCTTATTATTTATTATTTTTGATAAGTACGTACCTGAAAATAAAGAAAAAAACATTGAATAATTTCCATAAAAAAATAATATAACAAAAAATAAAATAAACAAAATACAAATGAAATACATCTGTCAATATTTTTGCTTTTCCTTAAAAAATAAACAGTCGATCAATCCCACAATAAAAACAACTACACTACAATACAGCCATTTGATTTCTTTATAACTTCTGGTTCACATCGTTTAATACTTATTTTTAGGTCACGTGTTTGTGTAGTTGCATTCACATTTACTTTAAAATGAGGAGAAATATTACAAGACATTTGCATTTCGCACAGAAAACGAACAGAACACACCAGACAAATGGACGGAGACGGACGGATGGATGGGCGGTTGGACAGAGACAATACAATATTTTAATGAGAAATAAATTACGCCTGAACTTTGCCTGTCTGTCTGCCTGGGTTTGGTGCGAAAGTATGACAAAGATTTTATAGTGCGCAGAGAAATAAATAAAACAGAAAATAACTGATACATAGACTGACTGTCGGGACGGAGTGACATAGAAAAAGAAATCTAAATGTCGAAGTGATTGAATTTAAGTCAATGCAAAGCAAATGCCTGAGGCTGAGGCTGACGTGTTGTCCGTCCAGAAGCAGCCAGAGAACGACAAAGTACAACTCTGATTGCTTGTCATTCCATCAAGTATTGATTCTGCGGCACAAACGCCAACGCCGTAATGTCAGACATCATGAGAGGTAAATAAGTCTTTAGAAGGTGTAGCAAAACCACCACCGGCATTACCACCAATGAACCTAATACTTCCGATGTCTGGCATCGGAATCGATGCAAATTGTTGCGGGTGATATCTATTGATTTTTTTTTACATCGATGATTTGCAGTTGCAGTGTGACTTATGAGGCATCAATTCAATAAAAGCCATCATCATCTTTGGTAGAATAGCTTAATTCCGCGGATAAAATGTTCAGCGGAACACTTATTTAAATTTAATAGAGTTGGGGAGGATTTCGGAAAGAAGGGAAATCATGTGTTAACCTTATCAGCAGACCGACAGCAATTGCAATCACAAGACGTAGTGAACAAAGTGTTTTACAAAGTCATTATTTTTATATAAAGCGTCGAATATAGCAGTTGAAGAACTGACAATAAAAAGTAGTTTTTATATGAATTTCGGTTTCGAGTGATAGATTTTTAAAATTAAATGTCAGATATAAAAGTTTTCTTGTCGCGGGTTTTGTAATTTAAGTCCAATTTGTTTCTTTCTCCATTCTGAAATAAGCTCGCCTGATACTCCTCAACTATTGTGTTTCTTTTATCTCTCAATTTTTCTTAATTATAAGTCGGCAATTTATCCATGACTTACTACTATTATCCATATGGTTAAGGTTGACAATTTTAATGAGCCATTCTATATTTTCTGTGAGTAATGTATACACTTTAATTATAATTTCATATTGGTATATTATTAAATATGATTATCCGTTATTTGAATGTAATAGTTTATATATGATAACACTGTCCAACAGAATAGCAACCCTATAATTTTGAAAGGGCATGTTGAGTAGATAATTTTTGTAGAATAAACTTATGATCCAGCTGGTCTGAGTTTTTTTTTACAGTGGGACAAAGTTTTAATTTTTTGGTCGAAAGGAGCATTACACTAAATAACAAAATTATGTAATTTGATGTCTGAGAGATTTCTTATTGTCAGAGTTATATAGTGGAATTTTATGAGGATCATTTTTGTGGAAGATCTTAACCCTCTAGCTTCTCTCCTAATGGGTCAATTTGGGTCAGTTTTTGGCATCCATCGATTATGGCTTATTTCATCGCGTTATCCATTCAGCCATTATTTCATACAGATATTCAGTTGCACAGCATTATACTCTATTTCGTTCAACATTCAGAATTATACCAATTACCCGTGCTATCCATTTATTTTCATCATCTTGTATGTCCTTTTGTTATCCATCTGCCCAAGATTATTTTCACTCATTCATCCGTCTTTAAACAATTATCTTTATTTTAACCAGGTATCTATTTACGATTATACATTTATGTACTTCTTTATCACCAGTTTACTAATATCCATTATCCGTTTAACTGGGATTATCCTATCCACGTTTATCCTATACTATACTTATTTATCCTTTGTTTCATCTTGGTATTCTTTTATCCGAGATATGTCACCCTGTTAACCAGGGTTATCTGAAAGTTATCCACGTTGTTCTATTATTTATCCACGATGTTCTGAAAGTTATCCACGTTGTTCTATTATTTATCTACGATGTTCTGAAAGTTATCCACGTTGTTCTATTATTTATCCACGATGTTCTGAAAGTTATCCACGTTGTTCTATTATTTATCCACGATGTTCTGAAAGTTATCCACGTTGTTCTATTATTTATTCACGATGTTCTGAAAGTTATCCACGTTTTTCTATTATTTATCCACGGTGTTCTGAAAGTTATCCACTGTTATATTATTTATCAAAGATGTTCTATTATTATCCACAATGTTTTAAAAGTTACCCACGATGTTCTATTATCTATATATATATATATATATATATATATATATATATATATATATGTGTTCTTAAAGTTATCCACGATGATCTCTTATTCATCTACAATTTTTGTTATTTATCCACAATGTTCTAAAAGTTGTCCAAAAAATTTTATTCTTTATCCACGATGTTCTAAAATTTATCCACGTTGTTCTATTATTTATCCACGATGTTCTAAAAGTTATCCACGTTGCTCTAAAAGTTATCCAAAATTTTCTAAAAGTTATCCACGATGTAATATTATTTATCCACGATGTTCTATAAGTTGTCCACGATATTCTATAATTTATACACAATGTTATGTAATTTATCCATAATGTTATATAATTTATACAAGATTTTCAATCATGTATCCATGATGTTATGTATAATCTATCCACGACGTATTTTCCAAGGTTTTCTATAATTCATTTACGTTGTTTGTATGCTTTGTGTGAAATAGTTTATCCGATACAATTTCTTTATTCCATCTTGTTTATTAGGATTTCTACGGTTTCAATTTCAATTTTTCAATTTATAAATTCATCTTTATTACTTTTTGTTTATATTTACATATTTACATAGTTTGAGATTTTATACTCCGATATTACAACAAATGAGATCATTATTTTTATAAAATTTTTATGGATTTTACATATATAATGGGTTTGAAGGAAAAATAGGGAAAACCTTCATTCGAATATAAATGATTTCAAATATTATTAGAAAACAGAAATGTATAGGAATAGATTACATGGGTGTAAACGATTTTATACATATAGTTTTCAATTTGGTAATTGTTGTGTATCTTTACAATTAAAATGAAATTTCTCTACAAGCCCTTATCAGTGGATAAGTAGACTGTGCGTTAGCGCTATAATAGTTTTGACTAAGCCTGTACATAAAATCATGGATTTTCTCGTAACCGCTTCTGCTGTGGAGAAGGTCCGTGGGGTATCTCCAACGTAGGTTATTGATGATTTTGAGGCATTTATTTTGGATAATTTGAAGCTTTTTAATATGTGTCTTAGCAGCCTTATATCATAAAGGACAAGCGAAAGTTAAAGATGGTCTGATTACTGCTTTAAAGATGAGGTTTTTGTTTTTTACGTTAAGAGAGGAGCGATAACATATTAGTGGCCAAAGAGCTTTCAAAACTTTTGAGCATTTCTTAGACGTCTCGTCGATATGTTTACTAAAATTTAGTTTTTTGTCCAGAAAAACTCCTAGATATTTTACGTCATTACGAATTGGTAGGATTTCTACGGTGTTCTATTATTTATCCACGAAAATTATCCATAATATCTATTATTTATCCACGATGTTCGAAAAGTAGTCATCCACGTTGTTCTATTATTTATCCAAGATGTTCTGTTATTTATCCACAATGTCTATTATTTATCCACGGTGTTCTAAAAGTCATCCAAGTTGTTCTATTATTCAACCAAGATGATCTGTTATTTATCCAAAATGTCTATTATGTATCCACGATTTCCACGATGTTCTAAATATTATCCACGTTGTTCTATTATTTATCAAAGACTTTCTATCATTTACCAACGATGTTCTAAATGTTATATTTTATTATTTATCCACATTGTCTATTATCTATCAACGATATTCTATTATTTAGCCACAATGTCTGTTATTTATCCACGACGTTATTATACATCAATAATGTATATTATTTAACCACGATGTTCTGTTATTTATCCAAGATGTTATTAAAGTTATCAACGTTCTCCTATTTATCCACAATGTTTTAAAATTCATCTACAATTTTAAAATGTTATCCACGATATTATATTATTTATCCACAATGTATTCATCCACGATGTTCTATTATTTATCTACAATATTCTATTATTTATCCACGATGTTCTATAATTTATTTACGTTGTTCCATTATTTATCGACGATGTTCTAAAATCTATACAAGTCTATATTATTTATCTACAATGTTCGGATATTTATCCACGATGTTCTGAAATTTATCCATGATGTTCTATAATTTACCCTGATGTTTAATCATTTATCCATGATAGTCAATAGTTTATCCACGATATTATATAGGGTGATCCATTTCGAGGTTCCCTACATTTTTAAAGAAAAAAACACAGAAAATTCAAATTGAATGGGGAATGTTTATTGTCATTTAAAAGATTTCGAAAGAACAATGTTGGCCGCGGCTACGTCTCAGATGGTCCATCCATTGAGTCCAATTTTCGATGACTCGTTCGAGCATTTCGACTGGTAACTGGCGAATGACACGCGTGATGTTTTGCTCCAAGGCCTGAATCGAAGCGGGTTTGTCCGCATAAACTTTAGACTTTACATATCCCCACAGGAAAAAGTCTAACGGTGTGATATCACACGATCTTGGTGGCCAATCGACCGGCCCAAAACGTGAAATTATCTGCTCACCGAAGTGTTCTCTCAATAAATCCAATGATTGATGCGATGTGTGGGAAGTGGCGCCGTCTTGTTGAAATCAAATGTCGCCGAGATCACGAGCTTCAATTTCAGGCATCAAATAGTCGGTCTTTACTGCACCTTGGAAACCGTTTATTTGCCATTTTGCCTTTATTTCATATTGTTACTCGTATCTATGATTACACAGTGCGACAAAATAAACTGAAGTTGAAAAGCATGGGACGCAATTGTATTTTTCCTTTTCTGTAAGTCTTGCAGAGTAACACATGAATCTGTTTTTGAAATTCCCCGAACTCCCCCAAAATCTGGATTTTCAATCTCTAAAGATATATGTATCGCTCACTCACTTCAAGAGTGGCATAACTCAAAATTTAAAATTGTTGAGGTTGCCTTACAAAAATGCGAATTTTGCAAATGTCCATTAATTTATCTCAGCGAAATTTGGTCTATAAGTAAACAACCATATTTCGGATTATTCAAGCGTATTTAAACATCTTATTTCATTTTACTTATCTTTTAATGCGGACTTAAAGTTACACATCCTGACAATTTTCAATTTTGAGTTATGTCGCTCTTGAAGTGAGTGAGAGATATGTTGTTTATATAAAAATTCAGTAATATATGTTTTTTTTTTGTCCTACAAACATTTTTTCTTCTCATTTTTTCGACATTTAGGCAATGTGTTTACCAAGTATTTTGTAAGATAACCGCACGATTATTCAATTTACATAAATAGTATATTTTGTAAGGAACAAAACGCAACCAGTCTCTTAAAAATACGTTTGTAATTGACTGAGATATTCAAGTTTTATTAAAACTAAATGTGTACATAAATAATAGTGTCTTTTTTAAATTATTTTTAATTTCACATCAATATTTTTAATATTTAAATTTCTTTGTAATTTTTCTAAATTTTAAGTCGATCAGTTACACAAAAATATCATTATCTGAGAGACATTTATCAACTATAGGTTTTTTTATTTGTTCAAATTATTTTAAAATCAAATCACGCCGAATGAGGCCCCCATTTTCCAGCAAATTATGAACGACATTCCGTAAAAAGAAAAAAATTGCAAGTACTAAGACGAGAGTGAGAACGAGAACGGTAGCAATAGGTGAGAAACGTGACTTTTTAGAAAAGCTGTACAGATCATGATCTATTAACATTTGTTTAAGGAGAGAAACTGGAAAAAAATTATATGTAATAAGTACACAACGAGAAATATTTGTAATCGAATGACTATAATCATTTTTAATGGATGAATATAAAAAATAAACATAGTTCCTACCGATAATAATCTACCAATCGAGGAGATTATATTGCGAATTTTATAAAGACTAAAGGTCATTTAATTTGAGGAGATTGGAAGAATTTATGTAGATGTCTAGGGGAGACAGCAGACGTTTTTAGACATCCTGTATTATGGACTTTTTTTAAGACGGATTAAGAATCCTTCTCTTGATATTATCCTCATCGTCTGTGAACCTTTCCCATCCGGGAGCTGACTGGGGTTGCCGACTCTGCACTCGGCACATAGCATCCATCCCAGAGATGCAAATTAATAAATAAATAGCGTAGAAAATTATTATTTGCATTTATTTATTCCATTCGGATGCGACGGTGTCTACTACAGTATCTTCGCCAAAATTGTTGACTACACTCAGAAGAGTGCATACATTAATGCGAAATTGAAAATAAAATATTCGCAAATGTTAATTATCTTTGCAATTGTTAAAATGAAATTAACATAAACAATACTTTAAAAGAGATACTGAAGAGAAGAGGTATGAGTGAGTGAACGATCGAACGAACGAATGAACCAATGAATGAATTTGTATTCACATAGACAATTTAAGCGGGTAAATTTTTTGCTTATTTTTCTGGTTTTTTATTTTGGAATATTTAAAGCTATATTATTATTATATATAGCAATTAATGTAAAAAAATGATAATTAAAAAAAATTATTGGACTAAAAACTTTTATCACGTGTTCGAAGGGTACAAAAAACAATCCAATTAAATGAAAAAATCAATATAAAAAAGGATTGGAATGAAAGAGAATAGGGATGAAATTGATATTAGATTTCCCAACGGCTATTATAGTTAACCGATGGGAATTTTGATTTAAGGCCCTGAGCACAATTATAGGTATAGACTGGAAGAAAAAATAAAACAAACTGGTTTAACAAAATAGCATCCAGTGCTTCAAAATCGCAAAATTGTCGAGAAATTTACAATTTATTGCAAAAAAATGTCATCAGCTTTTGTTCAACAACTAATTCAGACATGGTGATACCGCTTAACTATACTTGGCAATAATGTAGCTAAGAATATGCTAAATGAAAAAGTGAATGAAAAAAATATTTTTTTCACTTTTTTCAACATAACTTTCAGGGACTCGTAATTTTTCACTAACAATGTTTGGCACAATTGTAGCCAACGTAAATCTGAACAACAATACATTCTGAACGTGTCTAGGCACCCTAAATACCTCAAAAAACCACCTTGTACCACAATTATGTAAAAAAAATATTTTTCCTTCACTTTTTCAAAAAAAAGTACGGGGAAATTTTTTTTCGCAAACAATTTTAAGGAACTTTGTTTACCATATTCTTAGCTACATTATTGCCAAGTATAGTTAAGCGGTATCTGGATTAGTTGTTGGACAAAAGCTGATGACACTTTTTTTGAGGGGCCCACTGCTTTTCAGAAACTTTGGAGGCCTATAAAAAAAATTGGTCACCAATATCGCCAAACCGAGAATAGAATCGAACCTATGTTGTCAAGTCCGTGTATTTTTTTCACTGTTGCACAGTGTAATTTATCGTAACTGGGAAACAACTTGTCCGATTTGTTGCAAATAAATTTAGGTATTGAAATTTGCATTACCCTTAACGGATGCCCATAAAATAATAGCAATTTTATAGGGTTTTTACAAACTGTAAAAAACATCGCTAATAATGATCCATTAGGTGGGAAGGAAATCTTCTAGAAGGAACACGACAAAGAAACACCAAAAAAAACAGTCAAATTCCAGTCAAAACCTCTCTATTTTGCCTGTTCGTGCAGAAATCTTATCCATATGGCCACTTAGTTGTATGAATAACATTAATTATAACGTTAATTCACATTCATACGATCTAGTGGTCGAAACAAAAGCATTACCAGTAACCATTTTATACATAGAAAAAATTATCCATAAGATTTTTTTCATTGACACTCGGTTAGTTGTGGTAACCAATTTAAAACTTTCAGTACCTTATGATCGATTTTTGTTTGTTACAACCAATTTTTTATTCTTGAAAACAGAAATTGTATCAATTGACCAAAGATTATTATTGCAACGAATAATTGGTTACTACAACAGAAAAAATATTAATAAATATTCATTTTTGGTTGACTCTCAGTTAGTTATGGTAACCAATTTAAAACTTTCATTATAGTACCATATGATCGATTTTTGGTTGTGACAAACAATGTTTTATTCTTGACAACAGAAACTGTATCAATAGAGCAAAGATTATTATTGCAACGAATAATTGGTTACTACAACAGAACAAATATTAATAAATAATCGTTTTTTTTGTTTATCCCAATCATTTCCCAAATTTAGAATAATTAAATGTTTTTTTGGGAATACAACCGAAAGATTTGTAGCTGTTCTTTTGCTGATATATGACAAAGAAAAAATAAAATTATTCGACATCAATAAATCTTCAACATTTTGTTCAAGAACGGTATATACTCGTATAGTCAAATAAAATGTCTTGTGCATAATAATGTGTGTAATGCAAAAAATGTTGTGCAAAATGTTTTACATAAATAAACCAGTAAGGAAAGGCTAAAGTCGGGCGGTGCCGACTATATAATACCCTACACCACTCTCGTAATATTGAATAACTCTGATATATAAATTTTGTAATTCATGTATAAATTGTTTACATAAATTTACTTTTGGGACATTTTATACTTAAAAAATACCCTGTGCCACAGTGTGGTGTAGGGTATAAAAACGATTGGATCTAAAGAGCCAAATCGGATGAAACATATATATGGGAGCTATAGCTAAATCTTAACCGATTTTCTTCAAATTCGGTAGTGTTGGTTCATGGATCAAGAAACTCTACCATTCTAAACTTCAAAACGATCGGATGTAAAATTCAGCTTCTATAGGACTAAAGGGCCAAATCGGACGAAACATATATATAGATTTGTTCCTTTACTTTTTTTATAGTAAAACAAGCAAAAGAGAAATACTTCAAAATTCTCTCTGAGTAAATATGTTTTAAAAAAGTACGGGAACGGAAATCTGGTAAAAATAGCAAGCACACACAAATTTCTTCCATTTGAAGTTTCTGTTATATTCCTTTCAATGTATTTTGAATGCTACTACTTTTACTCGGAAAAATTTGTCGAGTAAAAACTAGTAAAAAAGTAGTAAAAGAGAAAGACATTTTGAAAGTTCTCTCTTAAATTTGTATACTATTTTTACTAGTTTTTTGAGTAAAGGAACGCTTTTTGGAGTAAAACTGGTAAAAATGGTAAAACTAGTAACTTGTAGTAGGTAAAGGAACAAAGCTTATGGGAGCTATAGCTAAATCTTAACCGATTTTCTTCAAATTTGGAATGTTGGTTCATGGATCAAGAAACTCTACCATTCTAAATTTCAAAACGATCGGATGTAAAATACAGCTTCTATAGGACTAAAGAACCAAATCGGACGAAAGATATATATGGGAGCTATATCTAAATCTGCACCGATTTTCTTCAAATTCGGCAATGTTGGTTCATGGATCAAGAAACTCTACCATTCTAAATTTCAAAACGATCGGATGTAAAATACAGCTTCTATAGGACTAAAGGGCCAAATCGGACGAAACATATATATGGGAGCTATAGCTAAATCTTAACCGATTTTCTTCAAATTCGGCAATGTTGGTTCATGGATCAAGAAACTTTACCATTCTAAATTTCAAAACGATCGGATGTAAAATACAGCTTCTATAGGACTAAAGGACCAAATCGGACGAAAGATATATATGGGAGCTATATCTAAATCTGAACCGATTTTCTTCAAATTCGGCAATGTTGGTTCATGGATCAAGAAACTCTACCATTCTAATTTTCAAAACGATCGTATGCAAAATACAGCTTCTATAGGACTAAAGGGCCAAATCGGACGAAACATATATATGGGAGCTATAGCTAAATCTTAACCGATTTTCTTCAAATTCAGCAATGTTGTTTTATGGGTCAAGAAACTCTACCATTCTAAATTTCAAAACGATCGGATGTAAAATACAGCTTCTATAGGACTAAAGGGCCAAATCGGACTAAAGATATATATGGGAGCTATATCTAAATCTGAACCGATTTCAACCAAATTCAATAGCGATCTTAACAGCCGCGAAATACTCTAAACTGCAAAATTTCAGAACGATCGGAGTGAAATTGCGACCTGTAGTCGACGAACAACTTTACATGGACGGACGGACGGACATCGTTAAATCGACTCAGCTAGTGATTCTGAGTCGATCGGTAAACTTTAAGGTGGGTCTAGCTGTGTTATTTTAAGGTGTTACAAACATCTGCCGTGAAACAAACTTATAATACCCTGTACCACAGTGTGGTGTAGGGTATAAAAATAAAAGCAACAATCATGAAATTGAAAGCACAGGGTTAAGCGATTTTTGCATAAAAGTTTTGTACTCTTGTGTACTAAAATTTGTGACAAATATTTCCACATCTCATAATAGGGATGAATTTTTAATATGGGATTTTTAATTTTGTTTTGAATAGTTTGGTTTTTTGTTCAATAAATAAAATAAAAATTAATTAAAACTGGTTTTAATTAATTGTCGGTAGTATATGACCGACAAATTGTCAGAACAATAAATAAAATAAAAATTAATGAAAACTGTTCTTAATTAATTGTCGGTAGTATATGACTGACAAATTGTTAGAACAACCAATTTTTTAAAACAGTTGGTTGTGGCAACACACAGCAGATAATTTTAGCCACCATTTTCGTAGTTGACGCAACCAAATATGATTGTTGTCAACATGGAAGCAGAAGTATACCACAACCAAAATGTTGGTGGTCGTGATGGAATCGCATGATAGTAGACAGAACTACCAAAATTCAGTTGGCAAATAATTCGGTTGTTGCAACAAAACTGTATTCTGTGTGTATAATTTCACGTAATGCTCCTGTTAATTGGACATCGAGATCGTGTGATTTAACTGCATTGGAAATTTTTCGTTGGGATTATGTAAAGTCACTCGTCTACGCCGATAAACCAGAGACAATTATGGTGAAAATGCAGCAAAAATTGTGTGAAAATTGGAGTTCTGATTGTTAAAAATATTTTTCTTTGCTTTATTTTAATTTAAAGTTTTGTGACTCCAAATAACACATAGTATTTTTATACCCTCCACCATAGGATGGTTCATTTTGTCACTCCGTTTCTAACACCTCTAAATATTGATCTGAGACCCCATAAAGTATATATATTCTTAATTGTCGTAAAATTCTAAGACGATTTAGCCATGTCCGTTTCTTATAGTTGCAGGTTGTTTGGGATTGCAAGTGGGCCATATCGGTCAATATTTTAGTATAGCTCCTCTATAGAGGTCGCTCCAAAATACGGCTTTTGAGCCATAGATGCCAAATTTTTAAAGCAATTTAGCAGAAACTTTGCAGTTTGTTTTCTATTTCGACAAGAATTCATCACAGCAAAAATTTTACAAATCGGTTCATATTTCGTTATAGTCACCCTGTAGAGGTCGCTCCAAAATATACGTATTTAAGCCATAAATACCATATTTTCTAAGCATTTTGTACTGAATCTTTGCAGTTTGTATTTAATTGAGACAAGAATTCATCGT
This sequence comes from Eudasyphora cyanicolor, assembly GCA_963930755.1. Classification (NCBI taxonomy): domain Eukaryota; kingdom Metazoa; phylum Arthropoda; class Insecta; order Diptera; family Muscidae; genus Eudasyphora; species Eudasyphora cyanicolor. The sequence goes on from OZ005735.1 coordinate 247,422,497, forward strand.
ACAATTTTTTGAAATCAGTTCAAATTTTGTTATAGCCTACCTACAGATGTCGCTCCCAAAAATAAGCTTAAGAAATTTAGCTGAAACTTTGCAGTGTGTATTCTATTTTGGCCAGAATTCATCTCAATAAAATTTATACAAATCAAATGTCCTTCCGTCTGTCTGAATGACTGGACTGCACGATAAATCTCGAACTCACGGATTGACTTAAAAATAGATATGTGAAAATATTTTTTCCACATCAGTCTAAGTTCGAAGATGGGCCATATTGGTCCACTCCTTCTAGTACCTCCCCCACAAAGGATTTAGTGAAATATTGATTCCCTTATAACTTCTATACTTCATATCCAAATCTTTGGCAATTCCAAATTACTCAGTTTTATTATCAAAATAATCGTTCTCCAATTGCAATTCTTCGCGCGCTAAGTCCATTTATTTTTAAATCCACAAAAAAACACTTTTCAGTCGACCTACGACCTTGATACCCATGAGCAATATTTTAGCTGACGTTAAGAGCTATCTTTGTGCAATTGACCGATTTCCGACCCGACGTACCGTTAAGGAGCTAGAGGAAAAATAAACTTTCCGTTCACATTTGAAAATGATGCTGTCCATTTTTTTTTTAAATCCAAAGAAAAAACCCTTTCCAGTCCACCTACGACCTTGACACCCGTTAGCAATATTTTAGCCCTCGTTAAGAGCTATCTGTTTGCCTTTGACCGATTGTGGCTACGTGCCACACAGCAAATGAAACAATTGAATTGTTGCGAGAAAAGTTTGGAGATTCGATTATTTCAAGAAATTGTGATATTGAATGGCCTCCAAGAAGTTGTGATTTAACACCACTAGACTATTTCTTGTCGGGGTATTTGAAGTCATTGGTCTTTCGAAATAAACCAGACTTCAATTAAGCAATATTGAACGTGCCATTCATAACATACGACTTGATTTAGTGGAAAAGGTGCTCGAAAATTGGGTTCATCGAACTCGTTCCTGCGGAAGAAGTCGTGGAGGCCATTTGAATGACGTTATATTTAGAACTTAATTGTATCGATTGTACTTCACATTAAATAAAAAACTTTTGAATTTCCTTAACAATCAGTGTGTTTTTTTTTTTCAAATAAATCATATCACTCTTATTGGAAAACCATATTCCATATTACATTCCTTAGACGGTTTACTCGACTGACATTATCTTACATGTTTCATACCTGTTTTGGCTCTAGACTTTTCATCCCTATTTTATAAACAAATTTTCGAAATTATTTGTTTCCTTTGCATGGATAATAAGATTTAGATACGACCATTAAGTATAATTACACTGAAACTCAAGGGAATTCGATCCAAGCCCTCAGAGCCAAAAACTTCTTTAATTTTTTAACAATTTCGAAATTACCTCCATAAAAAAAGGTCATACACAGTAAATGTCTTGGCCCTCATTTTGAAAGAGACAGGCCATTAAAGCACCAAGTAAGAGGTCGATTAATTTTTAGTACATTTCCATCACATAAAATCAGTTTGGAAATATTTGGTCTTCGCCGGCCGCCTCCGTCGAAACTGCCCTTCATCAGTATTCATAGATACTTTTTGTTATTTATTTTTCGTATCTAATTTTTATGATTCATTTCACCTGAATTATGGCGCTAAGTCTCCCGTCCCAATGTCTGACTATACAGGGTGTTTTGTTTCACAACAGCTGCTCATTCCAACGTTTTATTGCCTCTTTGAAGAAATGACTGAATGGAGCTGTAGGTGGAGGTGGAGGCCTATTAAATGCTATATAAAAGCAGAACTTGTGTGGTCATAGTTTTGTTTTTCTCATTTGGAAAAATATCAATTTAAATAAACAATTTAATAAATTAATTTCAAATAAAAAAATGTCATTTGTACAAAACATCATGAACAAAACATAAAAACAAAAAACAGCCAAAAAGAAAAAGAACAACAATTTGTTTTAGAGAAAAGCTACATAAAAAGTTTGTTTTTATGACAATATCAACACAACCGAGTGAACGAACGAACGAACAGACAAAACAAACAGCTGCATTAGAGAGTTAACCGCGGATGGATGGAAGGACGGACGGATGGACAGTCTTACAAAAAACATAGTCTGCCACAGTGGGTTGTAGTGCTATTTGAGCAATAAAATAAGTCATTACAAATGAATTACATTTAAAATACTTCAAAAACATAAGCATAAAGTTGTGGCCAATGGCAGAATGATAAATGTACATCCTAAGGATGTACATTTTAAGAGCTCCTAAAGTAATACAAAGAAAATGGAATATGAAATGCGATCTACGCTGAACGAAAGTACAAAGATGTTCCACTGATGCTAAATCCAACAAGGAAGAAAATTCCGGTTAACCGACTAAGGTATACCCTCACTTTGTGAGTAATGATTTAATATAGATAGGGTCATAGGGAACTCTTTCGATGTGTTACACACTTGGCCCGTAGCAAATTACATACATATATATACCCTCCTCCACTAACGTGAGGGTAAAAACTGGCGTGGATTGGAAAATTGTATAAAACAATCGATTAGAAATGTTCCTGGTATTATTCAATAGTTTAATATAGGGCAGGACTTCCCAGTCCTTTCAGCCATATGGCTCCCCACAACCACATAAAAAATGTCCCCTAAAAAAATTATCGAAATTATACTTCTTTTTTGCTTTGATTTATAAAATAACTTTTATTTTAATTGTATTATTTCTTAAAAATGTCCTCAAAATTGTTTTTTTCTGCAGAATTTCGTTGAAGTTACATATTTCTGCAAAATTTCATTGAAAATTGAATGTCTCTAAAAAAGTTTATTACAATTACATTTCTCTACAAAATTTCATTGAAACTAATTTTTGTAGAAAATTTCATTTTTAAAGAAAATTATATATTTTATCATAACATTTTACTTAAAAAATCTTGATTTTTTTAGAAAATTAATTAAAATTTGCATTTTTTAAAAAATTCTTTCAAATTTTTATTTTTCTTAAAAAAAATTAATTATCTAATTTTTGTACATAATTTCGTTGAAGTTGCATTTTTCTTGAAAATTTCGTTTAAATTGTATTTTTCTTAAAAACTTCCTAGAAATTACTGGTCTCTAGAAAATTTAGTTAAATTGCATTTATCTACAAAATGTAGTTAAAATTAAACTTTTCTAGAACATTCTATTTTTATAGAAAATATATATATTTTATCATAATTAAATTGTTTCTTAAATAATTCTTGCAATTGATTATTTTAAAAAAATTATGGAAATTTGCTTTTTTTCAAATATACTTTCAAATTAGTATTTTTCTATAAAAAATTTGTAATGACTTATTTTCCTAAACAAAATGTTGAAGTTACATTTTTCTTCAAAATTTTGTAAATTGTATTTTTTTTTTCAAAATTTCCACGAAATTTCATTTTTCTGCGAAATTCTTTGAAATTGATTTTTTTTTTTAGAAAATTTCTTAACATTTTTCTTTAACAATTCTTGATTTTTTGATTTTTATTAAGAAAACACTTCGTCAAAATTTGCATTATTATTAGAAAAAATTTTCAAATTTATATTTTTCAAAAGCTGAAGTTGCATTTTTCTTGAAAATTTCGTTGAAATTACATTGTTTTCTTGAAACTTTCGTTTAAATTGTATTTTTTCTTAAAAATTTACTAGAATTTTAATTTTTCAGCAATTTCATTTAAAATCAATTTTTCAGGCAAAGAAATCATAACTACTTCTTCAATAATTCGTTGAATTTTTTTTTTTTAATTCTTTCAAAGGTTTGTTTTGTAGAATATTCTTTCAAATTTTTGTTTTTCTAAAAAAAATCTTATTTTGCTACAAAGTTTTGTTGGATTTTTTTCTTGAAAAATTCGTTGAAATATATTTTTTGTAAAAATTGCGTCGAAATTGATTTTTTTTTTTGGAAAATTTTGTTCAAATTGCATTTCTGTAGAAAATGTTGTTAAAATTACATTTCTCTACAAAATTAAAAGTATTTGACAAATTTTTTTATAAAATAAAGATGCAATAAGTTTGAAAAAAAGATTTGTTAAAATTGTATTAAAATTTTCTCAAAATTTAATTTTTCTGCAAAATTTCGTTAAAATTACACTTCTCTACAAAACTAATTTTCTATAAAATTTTTTTTAAAAACAATTTCGTTTAAGTTACAGTTTTATTGTTAAAAATGTCCTCAAAATTTAATTTTTCTGTAAAATTTCGTTATATCATAAATGTTTTCTTCAATAATTCTTTGAATTTTTAGAAAATTCTTTCAAATTTGCATTTTGTAAACTGCAAATTTGTATTTTTCTAACAAAATCTTTAAATCTTATATTTCTACAAAGTTTCGTTGGAGTTTTTTTCTTGAAAATTTCGTTGAAATTGATTTTATCTTGAAAATTGCGTCGAAATTGATTTTCATTTTGGAAAATTTTGTTGAAATTGCATTTCTCCAGAAAAATTTGTTAAAATTACCTTTCACTACAAAATTAAAGGTCTTTGACTAATTTTTCTATAAAATTTGGGTGAAGTTGCAATAAATAAAAAAATTGTATTAAAATTTTCTCAAAATTTAATTTTTCTGCAAATTTTTGTTGAAATTGCATTTCTCTAGAAAATGTTGTTAAAATTGCACTTCTTTAAAAAATTTCGTTAAAATTAAATGTTTCTAGAAAAGTTCCTTTTTATAGAAAATTTTATAATTTATCATTATTAAATTTTTCTACAATAATTCTTAAAAATGCATTTAGAAAATTCGTAAAAATGTTTAGAAAATTCTTCAAATTTTTATTTTGCTAAAAAAAATCATAAAATTTAATTTTTCTACAAAGATTTTTGGAGTTTTTTTTCTATTCTTTCGTTGAAATTGGATTTTTCTTGAAAATTTCGTCGAAAATAGACTTTGGCAAAATTTTGTTAAAATTGCCTTGCTCTACAAAATTTAATTAGTTTTTCTATACATTTCGTTGAAGTTGTAATAATTGTTAAAAAAAATTTGATTAAATTATATATTTCCTCAAAAATTTTCTCAAAATTGAATTTTTTTTTTGCAAAATTTGGATGATTTTGTATTTTTACCAAAAATTTCGTTGACATTGTATTTCTCTAGAAAGTTTTGTTAAAATTGCAATTTTCTACAAAATTAAATGTTCTGATTAATTTTTCTATAAAACTTTTTTTGCAACTTTAAAAAAAAATTAGTAGAAGTTGTAATTTAAAAAAAAAATTCGTTTAAATTATATTTGGCCTTAAAAATTTCCTCGAAATTTCATTTTTTTGCAAAATTTGGTTGAACTTGCATTTCTCTATAATTTTATTTTAATTGCATTATTTCTCTGCCAAATTTCGTTACAATTATATCATAATTAAATTTTTCTTATTTTATCATAATTAAATTTTTCCACAATAGTTCTTTAAATCTAATTTTTTTTTTTAGAAAATTCGTTTGAATTTGCTTTTTATAAAAAAATTTTTCAATTTGTATTTTTCTAAATAAATTGTTAATTTCTAATTTCTCTACAAAATTTCGTTGAAGTTGCATTTTTGCTTGAAAAATTCTTTGGAATTGCGCTTTTCTTGAAAACGTCGTTTAGATCTTATTTTTTTTTAAAAAGGAAATCAAAATTTATTTTTCCTGCAAAATTTCGTTGAAATTGTACATTTTTTAGAAAATTTCGTTGAAATTACATTTTGTAGAAAATATAATAAAAATTGCATTTTTATTTTTTATTATTTCAAATTTGTAGTTTTTAATATTTTACGTTGATGTTGCATTTTTCTTGAAAAATCCGCTCAAATTGTATTTTTTTAACAAATTTCTTCGAATTATATTTTTTTTTTAAAATTTCATTTTTTTAGAAAATTCTTTCAAATATAAATTTTTTAAATTAGAATATAAATTTACTTTGTATTGTAATTCATATAAATAAATAAATAAATAAATAAATTTTTCAAAAAAATCTAATTTTTCTACATAATTTCGTTGCAGTTTCATTTTTGTTGAAATAGCATTTTTCTTGAAAACTTCATTTAATTTTTTTTTTAATTTCCACGAAATGCTAAATTTCATTGAATTATATTTCTCACAAAATTTTGCCAAAATTGTATTTCTATAAAAAACTTCGTTAAAATAAAATTTTTCTAGAAAATTTAATGAACATTTCATTTATATATTTTTAAATTTGGATTTTTCTAAAAATAATTTTATATCTAATTTTTCTACAAAGTTTCTTTAAAACTACATTTCTCGCAAAAAATTTGCCAAAGTTGTATTTCTCTACAAAATTTCGTTAAAATTTAATTTTTCTAAAAAATTAATTTTTATAGAAATTATATTTCAATTTGTATTTTTTTAAAAATTATTTAATATTTATTTTTTTTACAAAATTTCGTTGAAATTACATTTCTCACTTAAATTTTGCTAAAATTGTATTTCTCTACAAAACTTCGTTTAAATTAAATTTTTCTAGAAAATTTAATAAAATTTAATATTTCATGATTTTTTTATGGAAAATTCGTTAAATTTTGTCTTTTTCGCAAATGCTTTTAGTTTGTATTTTTCTAAAAATAATTTAATATCTTATTTTTCTACTAAGTTTCGTTGAAAATGAATTTCTCTAGAAAATTTCGTAAAATTGCATTTCTCGGAAAAATTGTGTTAATATTAATGAAAATTGCATTTTTATAGAAATTTAATCATAATTACATTTTTTACAATAATTCTTAAAAAATAATTTTTCTTCAAAATGTTGTAGAATTTGAATTTTTTTGTGGAAAATTTCGTTAAAATTGCATTTTGATTGAAATTGATTTTTTTTCTTAAAAATGTTCTCAAAATTTAATTTTTCTGTGAAATTTCGTTAACGTAACACTTTTTATAAACAATTTCGTTTATCTAGAAATTTTTGTAAAACAGAGATACATAAAATAAAATAGATAGAAAATTTAAAAAAAATTTAATTCTTCGTTTTTTTTTCTAAAATTCTTGAAATTTAATTTTTTAAAAAAAAAATTATGAAATTGAAAATTCTTTAAAAAAATGTTTACAAAAATAATTGTTAATATAAATTTTTTCTACATTTCGTTTAATGTGTTTTGTTTTATTTGTATCTTTTTTTCTTAAAGATTTCGCCGAAATTAAGTTTTTCTTCAAAGTTTTGATACAATTGATTCTCTTATGAAAATTTCGTTGAAATGGCATTTATCTGGAAAATTTTGTTAGAGTTGCATTTCACTAATTCGTGAAATATTCGTTATTATTAAACTTTTCTAGAAGATTTCATTTTTATAGAAAATTATATATTTTATCATAACATTTTCTTCAAAAACTTTAAAATTATTTTTTTTTGTTAACATTTTTTTTAAAATTTTTATTATTTGTAGAAAATTTTTTCAATTTTATATTTTTTTTTTTTTGTATTGTATTTTCCTTGAAAAAATCGTTTAAACTGCCTTCTTTCTTTAAAATTTCCTTGCAATTTCATTTATCTGTAAAATTTCGCTTGAATTACATTTCCGTAGAAATTTTTTTAAAATTGCATATCTCTAAAAAAAAAATTCGTCAAAATTAAATTTTTCTAGAAAATTGTATTTTTATAGACAATTCTTTATTATTTATTTATATGAATTACAATACAAATAAAATTTATATTCTAATTTTACAGGGCAACAATACTATTTGACTAGATGTTTATAGCGACAGAATCGAACCCATCTCTGGTGGGAATCGAACCCACGACCCCCAAACTCATAGGCTAGTACGTTACAAACTTGCTTACTGGGGCCCTCTATGGACAATTATATATTATATCATACAAACAATTTTCTTCAATAATTCTTCGTTTTTTTTTTCATTTAGAAAATTTGAAAAAAAATTAAAATTTGCACGTTTATAAAAAAAAATTTAATATCTAATTTTTCTACACAATTTCATTGAAGGTGCATTTTTCTTGATATTTCTTTGAAATTGTATTTTTTCTTCAAAATTTCCTCGGAATTTAATTTTTCAGCAAAATTACGTTGAAATTATTTTTTTTTGTTCGTAAATTTTGTTGAAATTGCATTTCTCTAGAAAATTTTGTTAAAATTGCATTTCTCTACAAAATTTCGTTAAAATTAATGGATTTCTACAAAAAAACAATGTTACCCGTCTATGTGAACTACCAAAAAATATCTGCCCTTTTTATTTCGAACTGATGGGGACCCCCGAATTAGATATAGCCCATTTTTCAAATTTGCAAAATGTGGTATAAAAGTCCAGTTATCGGGAAAAGGGCAACGAAAATTTTGCACTTTTTTGCAGAAAATAATTAGCCATAAAATTTGCCTTATTTTTAGAAAATTCTTTCAAATCTATATTTTTCTAAAAAAAAAATTAATATCTAATTTTTATAAAAAAAAATTACTTGGTCATTTAGAAAACTTTTTAACATCTAATTTTTCTACAAATTTTCCTTGAAGTTGCATTTTTCTTGAAACTTTCATGTATTATATCATAACAACTTTTTTCATCAATACTTCTTGAAATTTATTTTTTTTATGAAAATTCGATCAAATTTCAATTTTTTTACAAAATTTCTCCTTTGAAATAATTTTTTTTGTTAAAAAAAATCTTTAAAATTTTTATTATTTTTAGAAAGTTCTTTCAAATTTATATTTTTTTAAAAAAATAGTTAATACATTTTTTTTTACAAAATTTTGTTAATTATTGTTAATTGTTATTGTTATGTTAATTGTTATCATTTTTCTGCAAATTATGTTAAAATTTAATTTTTCTAGAAAATTTTATGAAAATTTAATTTTATAGAAATTTATACATGTATTATATCATAATAACTTTTTTCATCAATACTTTTTGAAATTTATTTTTTTATGAAAATTCGTTTAAATTTCAATTTTTTTAGAAATAACATTTCTCTACAAAATTTCTTCAAAATCTTTGAAATTAATTTTTTTGTTAAAAAATATATTTAAAATTTTTATTATTTTTAGAAAATTCTTTCAAATTTGTATTTTTTTTTTAAAAATAGTTAATAAAATTTTTTTTTACAAAATTTCGTTAAAATTGCTTTTATCTTGAAAATTTCGTTCTTATTTTTCTTGAAAATTTCGTTTAAACTGTCTTCTTTCTTTAAAATGTCCTTGCAACTTCATTTGTCTGTAAAATTTCGTTTAAATTGCATTTCCTTAGAACATTTTTTAAAATTTCCTTATTTTCCATAAAAATTTCGTTGAATTTTTTTTCTTGAAAATACCGTTTAAATTGTATTTATCTTCAAAATTTCCTCGAAATTTCATTTTTCAGCAAAATTACGTTGAAATTCCATTTTTTTTTTCGTAAAATTCGTTGAATTTGCATTTCTCTGGAAAATTTTGTTAAAATTGCATTACTCTACAAAATATCGTTACAACCAAAAATTTGCAATATATTTAGAAAATTATTTCAAATATATATTTTGTAAAAAAAATTCAATATCTAATTTTTCCACAAAATTTTCCTGAAGTTTTCTAAAAAAAATCTTAGTGTCTAATTTTTCTAAAACATTTCCTTGAAGTTGCATTTTTCTTGAAAATTTCGTTAAAATTTATATTTTTTTGAATTTTTTTTTAATGAAAGTTTTGTCTGCCGCAAATTAGAAAATAAAAGGTCAACAATACAAATACATTTTTTTTAATTTTTCTTGAAAATTTGTTTAATTTTTCTTGAAATTTTTTTGAAAATTCCAATTAATTTTTCTTAAGAATTTTCTCGAAATATAATTTTTCAGCAAATTTTGATAAAATTTAAATTTTTCTAGAAAATTTTATGAAAAATTTATTTTTATAGAAAATTATATATTATATGAAATTTAATTTTTTAAGAAAATTCGTTCAAATATTTTTTTAGAATTTTTTTTTAGAAATTTCGTTGAAAAAAATATTGTGAGTTTAGACAAAATGAAATAAAAATGCAATTTCGACGAAACTTTATTGAAACCTTCAAGCCTCTAAAAACATTGATATTATTATATTCCCAGCTAGACTTTATTTATTTATTAAATTGAAGTGGCAACCCCGTATTTCTCTTCCTTAAATAATCTGCGAAAGATACCACTACTGCAGGCATATATATTTATAAATGTTACTGCACAATTCAGCAAAAGGAGAAGTCAAAGCGCCATACCACACCACCCCACCCTCCTCGCCGGACGAACACCATCATCCACATCCAATCGCGCCCAACATTTGGCGGTTGGTCGGAAAACATCTGAAAACTAAACAAAATTTTGAACAACTCCCACGCTAGGTACTAAGCCGACAGACAGCACCACCGCCGCCGCCGCTGCTCTTGTGGAAATTTTGCTGGAAAATATATGCATAATTTTTGGCTTTGTTGTTGTTGCTGTTGTTTTTCATTCGCCTCCACCAAAATTCAACAACAACAGTCAAAGTTGTTTGTCTGTCTAATAATACTACAAAATAAAACGCGATATCGGAGCGATTTATTTTGGCGGTTTTCTGTTTTCATTTGCCACAGCAGCGGCAGCAGACGTCGCAGCAACAACTGCGGCATTGGCGAAAATAAATGAAATGCAATGGTTTGAAATCATTATGAGGAGGCGCCCAAGTGTGCACCTCCGCATAGCAGACGTAAGGCAGCCAATTCATGCAACAAATGTTCCTCGACAACTCTTACGCCGGCGGTGAAATGAAAATGGATTTTTTTTAATTTGTATTAGTAGTATCTGCACCATTTCGCTCCTCAGGATCGTGTATCGTTTGTAACATCTTTTGGTTGAATGAACACCACTGGTAGATATGCTCATAGTAAATAATAATAAAAGAAAAAAAAAAACAATATTTATTCAAAACAAACAGATGTAGCAAAGAGTACCATGCAAACTACACAGGATAGCGAGAGTTAAGTGGTCTCCGTAAAGTCTGTTTTTGGTGTTATTCCGCAAACGTTGTGGTTAAATCTGGTCCGAAGGACACCATTTTTCACCAGGTTCAAGGGACAAACATTTCACCAAGATCGAAGGACCAATGTTTGCATAGGTCTTCCGCTTTACTAGAGTCGAGCTTAAGTAATCTTCCTCTATACTAAAGTCGACCTCTGAAGTCTTCGCTATACTAGAGTCGACATCTGAGGTCTTTCTCTATACTAAAGTCGACCTCTGAGGTCTCCCTCTATACTACAGTCGACCTCTGAGGTCTTCCTCTATACTACAGTCGACCTCTGAGGTCTTCCTCTATACTAGAGTCGACCTCTGAGGTCTCCCTCTATACTACAGTCGACCTCTGAGGTCTTCCTCTATACGAGAGTCGACCTCTGAGGTCTTCCTCTATATTAGAGTCTACCTCTAAGGTCTTCCTCTATATTAGAGTCGTCTAACAGCGATCTTTTCCTGTATGAGAGTCAACCATTAAGATCTTAGTTAGCATATTTTTGCTACCCTGTGTAGCACAGCGACCACGGCAATACTATGAGTTTTAGTAAAAATGATAGCTCGTATTTGTAGTACTATATATCGACTGTTTGTTTTGTTGATTTTCATTCATTCATTTTTTTCTATTTTTGGTGGGCGCACATGCAAAAGTTTTTCCTTTGCGGTTCGAGTAGAAACGCCAACTATCTAAAAGCACACCAAACAAAAAAAATACAAATGAATTTTTGCATTTTTTCTCCTTTACCACTTTTAATTGACGCCGCTGCTCTTTTTATGACATAATCATAGTTTCAAACCGACGACGACGACGACAACAACGACGTCTGCGACAGGGGGTTAGCGGTGGGGGCGGCGACTTCTTTGACTTCCTGTGTATGAGCGTGCGCGATCGGCTCTAATGAAAATTGAAAGATTGTGGGGGCTTTCGATTTAGCCCCCTCCCCCCTCTCATTTACAGACTGTGGTCGTTTCTTTGGTGTTGGTTTGATTTACATTTGGTTTTCCACTCGTGGAAATCCATTGCATATGCAGCTGTTCCGAGATTTTCTTCGGTGATGTTAAAGAAAATAAATGAATTGGTTTGACTTTTTTGGTTTCTGGGAGGAAAATTGCTTTATCGGGGTGGAAAGTCGATAATTTATGGTGGGAACTATTTTTGTGAGTTGAGCCTACTACACTCTAGGTGATTACTTTTGTACGGAATTGGGTCAAATTCAAAGTATTATATTAACAATCTTTCATATTAAGAAATATAGACAGATACGTATGTGGGAATTGTGACATAAAATTAAAAACAAGGGAAATATGTATGTTTAAAAAAGTTTGGAATGAAAACTAAAATAAAACAGAAAATAAATGTTATCGAACAAATTTTTCATATATATTTTATTGTAATTATTACACCGTGCGACAAATTCGAACTTTTTTTCCCTCCCAAGAACGGGACTGTATAGAAATAAAACTATAGGCCAACAGTAGATAAACAGCATACTCAGTTTTTTATTTCGTGATCGTTTGTCCTTTTTACAGGATTTTGAAAATTTCAATGATAACAATTTTAAAATATTTTTATTTGCACTTAACACAATGCGAATTGATAAATATGGGTATCCAATAAAAGGGGAGAATTCCCGCTATTTAATAAAATTTTTGGAAAATATTCCAAGGACGAAGGCTACAAAAAATGTCCTTTTAAACTTTAATCCTTTAATATCCTTCAAAGTTGTGCAATTAAAAATCGTAAAAAAATACATGTTACGGAACTCTAACTGACACAACACATATTACAATTTCAGCCAATAACAATTATTTGCATTTCACAGCCTATTTAGGACACCGATACAAAAAAAAATATTGTATTCCCTCCCACAAAAGGCACTATATAAAATTTAAAATATAGGGCATTAGTAGGAAAATAACGTACTACCTTCCTTATTTCGTGATCGTTTGTCCTTTTCACAGGACTTTTAAAATTACAAGGTTAACAATTTTGATATGACTTGTTTACACATTTTAAAATGTGAATAACATCAATATGCACATCAAATGAAAGGGGAAAATTCCTGCTGTTCACTAAAATTTTTGGAAAAAATTTCCAAGGAGCAAAATCGGACGAAACATATATATGGGAGCTATAGCTAAATCTTAACCGATTTTCTTCAAATTCGGCAATGTTGGTTCATGGATCAAGAAACTCTACCATTCTAAATTTCAAAATGATTGGATGTAAAATACAGCTTCTGCAGGACTAAAGAGCAAAATCGGACGAAACATATATATGGGAGCTATAGCTAAATCTTAACCGATTTTCTTCAAATTCGGTAGTGTTGGTTCATGGATCAAGAAACTCTACCATTCTAAATTTCAAAACGATTGGATGTAAAATACAGCTTCTATAGGACTAAAGGGCCAAATCGGACGAAAGATATATATGGGAGCTATATCTAAATCTGAACCGATTTCAACCAAATTCAATAGCGATCTTAACAGCTGCGAAATACTCTAAACTACAAAATTTCAGAACGATCGGAGTGAAATTGCGACCTGTAGTCGACGAAGAACTTTACATGGACAGACGGACGGATGGACATGGTTAAATCGCCTCAGCTAGTGATTCTGAGTCGATCGGTATACTTTAAGGTGGGTCTAGCTGTGTTATTTTCAGGTGTTACAAACATCTGCCGTGAAACAAATTTATAATACCCTGTACCACAGTGTGGTGTAGGGTATAAATATCGTAAAGAAAACGCAAAGTATTTAAAACAGAAAGGAAAATACACGCGCACCGTACAAAGACAATATGCTACGTGCGTTTATTCAATACAATAATATTTTTCATGTTTACATATATTGTATGTATTTTATATATTTTAAAAGTTTATGTTAAATAATATTCTTTCGTACTGATCGGATATAAAACACGGTTTCTACAGCGCTTACATGTCAAATCGGGTGAAATATTTATATGGGGGCTATATTTAAATCTGAACCGATTTGCCCTGAATTTGGCGGTGTTCATACATATGATAAGAAACCTTTCTCGGTTGAATTTTGTACGGATCGGATATAAAATATGGGTTCTACAACGCTTACATGCAAAATCGGGTGAAACATATATATGGGGGTTATATCTAAATCTCAACCAATTTTCCCTGAATTTGGCAGCGTTCATACATATGATAAGAAACCTTTCTCTGTTGAATTTCCTACTGATCGGATATAAAAAAGGGGTTCTACAGCGCATACATGTCAAATCGGAAACATATATGTGGGGGCTATATCTAAATCTGAACCGATTTTCCCCAAATTTTGTATTGTCTCTAAGTGTATCATAAGACTACTCTCTGTACAAATCGGTTCAAAAATGTTGCTTATACAGTGCATATATGCCAAATCGGAGGTACATATTTATGGGAGCTATATGTAAATCTTAACCGATTTGAACCAAATTCAATAGGGATCGTCCTTGGGCCTAAAGAAAGATATGTGCAAAGTTTCGTTGAGATCGGACAATAATTGCGACCTGTACTTTGATTACAAGAATACATCTACAGACAGGCAGACAGACAGACAGACGGCCAGACAGACAGACAGACGGACATAGCTAAATCGACTCAGAAAGTGATTACAAGTCGATCGGTATAATAAACAATGGGTCTATCTCTTATCCTTTTGGGTGTTACAAACAAAGTCATAATACCCTGTACCACAGTGTGGTGTAGGGTACAACAATGATGATGAATTTTTTAAAGCTAAAGCTAAAGCTAAAGCTAAAGCTAAAGCTAAAGCTAAAGCTAAAGCTAAAGCTAAAGCTAAAGCTAAAGCTAAAGCTAAAGCTAAAGCTAAAGCTAAAGCTAAAGCTAAAGCTAAAGCTAAAGCTAAAGCTAAAGCTAAAGCTAAAGCTAAAGCTAAAGCTAAAGCTAAAGCTAAAGCTAAAGCTAAAGCTAAAGCTAAAGCTAAAGCTAAAGCTAAAGCTAAAGCTAAAGCTAAAGCTAAAGCTAAAGCTAAAGCTAAAGCTAAAGCTAAAGCTAAAGCTAAAGCTAAAGCTAAAGCTAAAGCTAAAGCTAAAGCTAAAGCTAAAGCTAAAGCTAAAGCTAAAGCTAAAGCTAAAGCTAAAGCTAAAGCTAAAGCTAAAGCTAAAGCTAAAGCTAAAGCTAAAGCTAAAGCTAAAGCTAAAGCTAAAGCTAAAGCTAAAGCTAAAGCTAAAGCTAAAGCTAAAGCTAAAGCTAAAGCTAAAGCTAAAGCTAAAGCTAAAGCTAAAGCTAAAGCTAAAGCTAAAGCTAAAGCTAAAGCTAAAGCTAAAGCTAAAGCTAAAGCTAAAGCTAAAGCTAAAGCTAAAGCTAAAGCTAAAGCTAAAGCTAAAGCTAAAGCTAAAGCTAAAGCTAAAGCTAAAGCTAAAGCTAAAGCTAAAGCTAAAGCTAAAGCTAAAGCTAAAGCTAAAGCTAAAGCTAAAGCTAAAGCTAAAGCTAAAGCTAAAGCTAAAGCTAAAGCTAAAGCTAAAGCTAAAGCTAAAGCTAAAGCTAAAGCTAAAGCTAAAGCTAAAGCTAAAGCTAAAGCTAAAGCTAAAGCTAAAGCTAAAGCTAAAGCTAAAGCTAAAGCTAAAGCTAAAGCTAAAGCTAAAGCTAAAGCTAAAGCTAAAGCTAAAGCTAAAGCTAAAGCTAAAGCTAAAGCTAAAGCTAAAGCTAAAGCTAAAGCTAAAGCTAAAGCTAAAGCTAAAGCTAAAGCTAAAGCTAAAGCTAAAGCTAAAGCTAAAGCTAAAGCTAAAGCTAAAGCTAAAGCTAAAGCTAAAGCTAAAGCTAAAGCTAAAGCTAAAGCTAAAGCTAAAGCTAAAGCTAAAGCTAAAGCTAAAGCTAAAGCTAAAGCTAATGCTAATGCTAAAGCTAAAGCTAAAGCTAAAGCTAAAGCTAAAGCTAAAGCTAAAGCTAAAGCTAAAGCTAAAGCTAAAGCTAAAGCTAAAGCTAAAGCTAAAGCTAAAGCTAAAGCTAAAGCTAAAGCTAAAGCTAAAGCTAAAGCTAAAGCTAAAGCTAAAGCTAAAGCTAAAGCTAAAGCTAAAGCTAAAGCTAAAGCTAAAGCTAAAGCTAAAGCTAAAGCTAAAGCTAAAGCTAAAGCTAAAGCTAAAGCTAAAGCTAAAGCTAAAGCTAAAGCTAAAGCTAAAGCTAAAGCTAAAGCTAAAGCTAAAGCTAAAGCTAAAGCTAAAGCTAAAGCTAAAGCTAAAGCTAAAGCTAAAGCTAAAGCTAAAGCTAAAGCTAAAGCTAAAGCTAAAGCTAAAGCTAAAGCTAAAGCTAAAGCTAAAGCTAAAGCTAAAGCTAAAGCTAAAGCTAAAGCTAAAGCTAAAGCTAAAGCTAAAGCTAAAGCTAAAGCTAAAGCTAAAGCTAAAGCTAAAGCTAAAGCTAAAGCTAAAGCTAAAGCTAAAGCTAAAGCTAAAGCTAAAGCTAAAGCTAAAGCTAAAGCTAAAGCTAAAGCTAAAGCTAAAGCTAAAGCTAAAGCTAAAGCTAAAGCTAAAGCTAAAGCTAAAGCTAAAGCTAAAGCTAAAGCTAAAGCTAAAGCTAAAGCTAAAGCTAAAGCTAAAGCTAAAGCTAAAGCTAAAGCTAAAGCTAAAGCTAAAGCTAAAGCTAAAGCTAAAGCTAAAGCTAAAGCTAAAGCTAAAGCTAAAGCTAAAGCTAAAGCTAAAGCTAAAGCTAAAGCTAAAGCTAAAGCTAAAGCTAAAGCTAAAGCTAAAGCTAAAGCTAAAGCTAAAGCTAAAGCTAAAGCTAAAGCTAAAGCTAAAGCTAAAGCTAAAGCTAAAGCTAAAGCTAAAGCTAAAGCTAAAGCTAAAGCTAAAGCTAAAGCTAAAGCTAAAGCTAAAGCTAAAGCTAAAGCTAAAGCTAAAGCTAAAGCTAAAGCTAAAGCTAAAGCTAAAGCTAAAGCTAAAGCTAAAGCTAAAGCTAAAGCTAAAGCTAAAGCTAAAGCTAAAGCTAAAGCTAAAGCTAAAGCTAAAGCTAAAGCTAAAGCTAAAGCTAAAGCTAAAGCTAAAGCTAAAGCTAAAGCTAAAGCTAAAGCTAAAGCTAAAGCTAAAGCTAAAGCTAAAGCTAAAGCTAAAGCTAAAGCTAAAGCTAAAGCTAAAGCTAAAGCTAAAGCTAAAGCTAAAGCTAAAGCTAAAGCTAAAGCTAAAGCTAAAGCTAAAGCTAAAGCTAAAGCTAAAGCTAAAGCTAAAGCTAAAGCTAAAGCTAAAGCTAAAGCTAAAGCTAAAGCTAAAGCTAAAGCTAAAGCTAAAGCTAAAGCTAAAGCTAAAGCTAAAGCTAAAGCTAAAGCTAAAGCTAAAGCTAAAGCTAAAGCTAAAGCTAAAGCTAAAGCTAAAGCTAAAGCTAAAGCTAAAGCTAAAGCTAAAGCTAAAGCTAAAGCTAAAGCTAAAGCTAAAGCTAAAGCTAAAGCTAAAGCTAAAGCTAAAGCTAAAGCTAAAGCTAAAGCTAAAGCTAAAGCTAAAGCTAAAGCTAAAGCTAAAGCTAAAGCTAAAGCTAAAGCTAAAGCTAAAGCTAAAGCTAAAGCTAAAGCTAAAGCTAAAGCTAAAGCTAAAGCTAAAGCTAAAGCTAAAGCTAAAGCTAAAGCTAAAGCTAAAGCTAAAGCTAAAGCTAAAGCTAAAGCTAAAGCTAAAGCTAAAGCTAAAGCTAAAGCTAAAGCTAAAGCTAAAGCTAAAGCTAAAGCTAAAGCTAAAGCTAAAGCTAAAGCTAAAGCTAAAGCTAAAGCTAAAGCTAAAGCTAAAGCTAAAGCTAAAGCTAAAGCTAAAGCTAAAGCTAAAGCTAAAGCTAAAGCTAAAGCTAAAGCTAAAGCTAAAGCTAAAGCTAAAGCTAAAGCTAAAGCTAAAGCTAAAGCTAAAGCTAAAGCTAAAGCTAAAGCTAAAGCTAAAGCTAAAGCTAAAGCTAAAGCTAAAGCTAAAGCTAAAGCTAAAGCTAAAGCTAAAGCTAAAGCTAAAGCTAAAGCTAAAGCTAAAGCTAAAGCTAAAGCTAAAGCTAAAGCTAAAGCTAAAGCTAAAGCTAAAGCTAAAGCTAAAGCTAAAGCTAAAGCTAAAGCTAAAGCTAAAGCTAAAGCTAAAGCTAAAGCTAAAGCTAAAGCTAAAGCTACAGTTAAAAAAAAACAGTGTTGCCAACTTCATAATTCTCCGCCTCCAAAGGCAACACCCGACACAAGCAAGCATACTTCATAATACAACAGGCTTTTTAACAAATTACTAATTTACATCATCAATTGATAACTGATGTAGATGCTGCACAAACATGTAACAGACATCGTAACACACTCATTTCTCATCTCATTTTCCATCAGACATAACCAGAGATAAAAAAACGAACGAAACAGAAATATTTTAAAAATAAACATAGAACAAGGTTGTCGCAATGAAATGTTTTGTCAGCCATGTATGTATTTCTATGACAAATTCTTCTATGTCTGGCAGACAATTGTTTGCTTTGCTTTTTTTATCAAATATTTAATATTTACAATAGCTTTCCAATAATGTGACGTTACGTCTGGTCTGGGGTCTGGCGTTGTGTAAAAGAAAACGTTTTCAACTGGTTAGACCAAAGTCGATGTATCTTTATCAAATTTGTAAGAAAAAAAGGTTACAAGTAAATCAATAAATACGATTTTGATTCATTGTCTAAAAATTGTTATTCAATTTTGATCAAACAATAAATTTTTTGCAGAAACACTATCTTATATGACTATAGCAAAGACCAGAAACACGCGAATTTTTAGATGAAATCAATTAGGTGCGCATTAGATATCCAGTTTAGTTTAAAGATATCGCATAAATCAATTTCTCACTTTTAGGAAATCTCCATGTTCAATTTCGAATATAAAAAAGATGGAGGATTGATCTACCGCATCAAAAAGTTATCAAACGAAAATTGGAAATTCTTTTGTTTCGGTCCATTTCGTTTTTTGCGCATCCCCCTAGAATATCTACCATCTGGTATCTGATGGTTGACCAAAAAGCCACGCCTACAAAAAAAAAATATTTGTCGCGTTAATCATCACTTCGGTCTGGCCATCTGTTGAATTGTTTTCGACAGGAGTTAAAAATACACAGAAGTACAAGGGGAACACAGTGGGCCAAATCATCAGAAAAGGTTGTATTTTATAAGTTTTTTGTCTATCGCTGATCGCGCATAACGTAATAAATAAATAAGAATGTTGAATTTTATGGTATATATTTCAAAAAATTAAATTAATCACTGTAGACTGTGTCATAACTACCCAGTTAATACATGGAGGAATATGTAGGAGCTATCAAATCATTATTATTATGAATTGTGACAGCTTAAATATAGTATATTTTTAAATTTCAGCCACATCGGTTGAAAAACGTAGGATATATACCAATCAATAAGTCCAATTCGTGTGTAAGCTTCATAAGGGGATTATATCAAAACATGGATAGAAATGCTCCATTTTCGCTAGGGACGATTTGAGGCAATATAAAGTATTATTTACTTATTTATATCAATTACAATACAAAGTAAATTTATATTCTAATTTTACGGTCCAGGGGAAAGCCGGGTTACAAAGACCATATGGCTAGATTTTGCAGCGACAGACCAGAGCCTCTGGTGGGAATCGAACCCACGACCCCCAAACTCATAGGAGGGTACGCTACCAACTCACCTACTGGGGCGCTCGGCAATATAAAGTAATAATACTTTATTTCAGCCGGATCAATTGAAAAGTGAGTTCTCTACAAAGTTGTTACAGTTCTTGCATTAGAGATAACAATATGAACTGAAAAGAATTGTTGGATGTTTTATAGTTTCCTTTTCTGGGTTCGAACCTAGACCCTAGTGATGGAAAACGCATACACAACGTTCAATCTACAGGTAAATTAAATTATCGAAATAAGTTCCAAACTTTGGGAAATGCTAAATTGTTTACGCTTGATCGTGAAGTCGTTAGGAGCGATATTTTTCTTTATTGCCTTATTATCAACCTTGAGTTCATTAATCTTGTCCACGACTCTTACTTATCACTCATATTCGCAGGCTTCCGTTTATTATTCTTGATAGATTACCTGCTTAGTTCTGAAGTTCTTCACTGCGCTGAGATTCTTACTCTATATGTGAACTTTTATGGGATTTCGATTCTGAAAAAAATGTTGCCCAGTCGTCGCGAAATTCTGAAAAATATTTGCCCATTTTAGGTGGAACTGATGTAGTCCCTCGAATTAAACTTAGATCATAATTCAAAATGCCTACATGTGGTAAAAAAACTCCAGTTTTCTGCAAACAAAAAAGCTGCGAAGATGTTGCACTTTTTAGCGGAAACGAAATCGCCATTACTTCTGATGTTTTTCTTGGCCTTGAGGTTCTTGCTCTTATTTGTAAACTTCTAGATATTCTTCTCAGCCTTGCGTTGCTCAGATCTGCATCGTGGACTTCTTAGTCCAGATGTTCTGAGTCTTAATATTTCTCTCATTCGTCGTCGACTTATAAGTCGTGAACATCTTTTTAGCCCTGAAGTTTATACTCCTGGAATGGTACTGGAATGTCCCGATGCTCTGGAAATCGTTAAAACACTACATGCTGAATAAAGCAAAATCCACGATTGCATTTCTCTAAAACTTTACGTTGGAATTGCAAATTTCTACAAAATTCGTTGAAATTAAATTTTGTTAGAAAAAGCAATGAGTATTGCACTTTTATAAAGGGTGGTTAAATTTTAAAGGCCGATGTTGATTTTGAATAAAACCCAAATTATTTAGGAAATTATTGTCATTTCTTTTTATTATGATAATATTGGTATGGTTCAATTATTCACATCCATATCTTCCAATTCGGGCCATTAAAAGTTCGTTATCATCTCACGATAGCGAACACCATTCACAGTAACTGCCTGACCGGCCTCATTTCGAAGAAGTATGGCCCGATGACGTCGCCAGCCCATAAGCCGCACCAAACGAACTGGGCGAGCATGCACTGGTGTTTTCACATCTCCTACAGACCCGGTTTACTGAAATTTGCGCACAATTCTCCCGATTGTGGACACATTTGTTCGATTATGCTGATCAAAAACACATCACGAAGTGCAAGAAATGCATTTTGATTTGAACGCCCATTTTCGTAAAAGGATTAAAAAACCTTTAACGCGTTACTCGATTGTGTATCTTTCCATGGTTCAAATTGAGTTAGTCTGAAATTGAGAAATGTCAAAAGAAATGCAGAAAAAAACTTGACGTTTAGGTGTTGTTCACATTCAACATCGGCCCTTACAATTTAACAACCCTTTAGAAAGAAATTCCTTCAAAATTGCATTTTTTCTAAAAAAATGTTGTTGAAATCAACTTTTATTTGGAAAATTTCGTTGCAATTTTTTTGCAAATTTGCATTTCTCAACAAACTTTTTTGAAATTAAATTTTCTATGGGAAACGAAATTTCAAAGTTCGATGAGTGTATCCGATGCGGGTCCGTCAATAAGAGCGCTACAAAAGTTTTTTTTAAATAAAACAAAAACGGTTTTGGATATCAATGAAATGAAGCCACACAGGAAATAGGCTAACGGCGTCAAATCGCACGACCGAGGCGGCCAATCGACTGGACCATTTCGTGAGATAACACGTTCTCCAAACTTGGTTTCCAATAAATTGATTGTGGCATTCGCTGTGTGGCTTGTGGCGCCGTCCTGTTGGAACCACATGTCCTCCAAGTCCATATCATACAATTGAGGCCAAAAATATTCGGTTATCATTGAACGGTAGCGATTCCCATTCACAATAACGTGCCGGTCTTGATCATCACGGAAGAAGTACGGCCCAATGACGCCGCCGGCCCATAAACCGCACCAAACCGTAATTTTTTCGGGATGCAATGATGACTCATGGAGTACGTGTGGATTGCTGTCTGACCAATAACGCATATTTTGTTTATTGACGAAGCCATTCAGCCAGAAATGAGCCTCATCGCTGAAGATGATTTTTCGATTTTTCGCGCTCTTAACGTTGAGGCCACTGACTCCGAATTTCGTTAGTAAATTTTAATAATTTCGACTCGTTGTTGGCTCGTATATCTTTCCATCATGAAATGGCAAAACTTACTGAAGAGAAATGTCAAAAGAGCGGCAAAAAATATGGCGTCGTTTGCTGTCCCTGTCGGTCTACTTTTGTAGCGTCCCTGTTGATCGCTGAGTCCTTTAAAACGACGATGACTCCTGATTAGTGACCACTGCCCAGATTAAAGATCATTTGCATTATTATTATAATATTTACATTATCAGGTAGAATTTTTTAGAAATTTTCAAGGAAAAATTAATGTTGATATAATTTTCTTGAAAAAAAAATAAATTTTCGATAAAAATTTATTATCGACAAAATTTTAATTTCTATTCGATTTGGCTGACTTTGCGGATACCATCAACTTATCAACGATGTTCCACATTTATCCACAATGTTCTACAACTTATCCAAGATGTTCTACATTTATCCAAAATGTTCCACAACTTATCCAATATATTCTACATTTATCCACAATGTTATATAACTTATCCATAATGTTTTATAACTTATCCACGATGTTCTACATTTATCCACAGTGTTATGTAACATATCCATTATGTTCTATAACGTATCCAGGATGTTCTACATTTATCCACAATGTTATATAACTTATTGATAATGTTCTATAACTTATTCACGATGTTTTAAATTTATCCATAGTGTTATGTAACTTATCCATAATGTTCTATAACGTATCCAGGATGTTCTACATTTATCCAAGATGTTCTACATTTATCCACAATGTTATATAACTTATCCATAATGTTATATAACTTATCCACGATGTTCTACATTTATCCACAATGTTATGTAACGTATCCATAATGTTATACAACGTATCCAGGATGTTCTACATTTATCCATAATCCACGATGTATAATAAGTTACCGTTGACGTTTTATAATCTATGTAATTTTCTGTAACTTATCCACGATGTTCTACATTTATCCACAATGTTATGTAACGCATCCATAATGTTCTATAACTTATCCAGGATGTTCTACATTTATCCACAATGTTATATAACTTATCCATAATGTTCTATAACTTATCCATAATGTTATATAACTTATCCACGATGTTCTAAATCTATTCACAGTGTTATGTAACATATCCATAATGTTCTATAACGTATCCAGGATGTTCGACATTTATCCAAGATGTTCTACATTTATCCACAATTTTATATAACTTATCCATAATGTTCTATAACTTATCCATAATGTTCTATAACTTATCCACGATGTTCTACATTTATCCACAATGTTATGTAACGTATCCATAATGTTCTATAACTTATCCATAATGTTCTATAACTTATCCACGATGTTCTACATTTATCCACAATGTTATATAACGTATACATAATGTTCTATAACTTATCCAGGATGTTCTACATTTATCTATAATATTCTATAACACGATGTATTATAAGTTACCGTTGATATTCTATAATTTATCCAACGTTCTACAATGTATCCACCATTTCTACAAACTTTTTAACGGTGTTCTACATTTATCTACGTAGTTTCATAATTTATCCAGGTTGTTATAATTAATTATAATCTGATAGAATTATGTAATAACAGGTAGAATTTTTTTTTCGAAATTTTCAATAAAAATTAGTTTTGTTATAATTTTCTAGGAAAAAAAGAAATTTTCAATAAAAATTTATTTTCGACAAAATTTTAATTTCTATTAGATTTTGCTGATATTGTCAATAAAAATTTAACTTCCGCTAAATTTACTTCCAATTTTGATTAAATTTTAACATTACAGAAAATTTATTGGTAACACTTTGAGTGCAGACACCTGCAATCATATACATACAAATTCGTCTTTTAAAGAACAAAATCGATATTTCACAGTTTTCATTTTTGCATATTACCAAACACTGTGCAAATATGCAAATAGTTCAGTGCTCTCGAGTCTAAAAATCACTAAAATTTATTTTGTTCGTACAATTAAAATGCAATTGACAATGAAAATTCAAGTCAAACGAAACGAAACAAAGCCATTCAAAAAAAACAAATTACAAGATCTAAATACCACAAAAAGAGAGATACCCAAAAGGACAAAGTGATGAAATGATGAGCTAGAAATGTATCACACATCACATGTTTCAACAAAATTAAATGTATTCCCTCACTCAGTCAGTCACTGACACCCTCTGTCTGAGGTTCCGAAGAGGTGAAATGAGAAATAAATGGCGGGAAATGGTTACGAAATGTAATAGAATGACTTGTTTTTGCGACGTTCGCAAAAAGAAATGAAAATGTAATGAATGAATGACAATGTGAAAAACAAACTGTGTCTCTAATTAAATGGATGGATGGCCGCCTCTCTGTGTTGTAGTATAGCATTACCCTCCGTCCTCGTCACCCCATTTACACGATACTCGAATATATACTCTCGAATGCGAGTAATAAAGCTAATGATTATTATAATGATAATGGCGGCAACAGCTACTACCGACTGCCGGCGGCAGAGAGGCATTAGCGACGACGGCGGCGACAATGATTCCCTACAATGCAATAATGCAATTTGCAATTATGAACGTCATTTCGTCGTCGTCGTCGTAGTCGATGCCGACCAAACAGTAGTAGTCAGCTGTCGAATAGATAACACTAGTTTACGAGAAATATTCAAAATTTATAGCAAATCCGATTTTATTTAATTTTCCATGTATATATTTTCATTGGATACGAGTATGATTTGTTTTGTGCAAGCAGTAGTCAGCTGTCGAAAATATAGCTCTAGTTTACGAGAAATATTGAAAATCTATGACAAATCAAGTCTAATTTTATTTAATTTCTACAAGGATATACACATTAGATAAGTATTTTTTTTCATTACGATATGAACTACTTAAAAATGAACACAAAATGTATTTACTATTTTAATTTGTTATTAATTGATGATTTTTTACACTGGAATAAATTTTCAATAATTTATCTAAAATTTTTGTTCACGATATTCTATCATATATCCACGATATTCTACATTTTTCACAGTGTTAGTCACGATAGAATGTAGTTTATATACGACATTTTATACTTTTCACGGTGTTCTATAATTTAGCCACGATATAATATCATTTATCCCCGATGTTCTGGTATATATCCACGATTTTCTATAAGTTTCAACGGTGTTCTATAATTTATTCTCGATTTTTTATAATTTATCCACTATAATATATACTCGTAAATTAGCCACTATGTTCTGCAGGACGTTCCACAATCCATTTCTAAAAATTATCCATGATGCTCTACATGTATCCACATTGTGTTGTAACTTATCCAAGTTATTATAAAATGTATACACGTTGTCCCGCATTTATCCCAGATGTTTTTATAATTTATCCACGAAGTTTTATAATTAATCGATGATGCTCTATAGTTTATCCACGAGTTTTAATAATTTATCAATGACGTTCTCTAATTAAAAAAATTATCTATAGTTATCCACAACCTTATACAAAATTTTTCTATAATTTATAGATGGACAATCGTTTATCCACAATGTTCTATAACTTATCCACGATGTTCCACATTTATCCACAATGTTCTATAACTTATCCACGATGTTCCACATTTATCCACAATGTTCTATAACTTATCCACGATGTTCCACAATGTTCCATAACTTATCCACGATGTTCCACATTTATCCACAATGTTCTACAGCTTATCCACGATGTTCTACTTTTAACCACACTGTTCTATATCTTATCCACGATGTTCTACTTTTATCCACAATGCTCTATCACTTATACACGATGTTCTACCTTTATCCACAATGTTCTATAACTTATCCACGATGTTCCACATTTATCCACAATATTTTACAAATTATCGACGATGCTCTAAATTTATCCACAATGTTCTATAACATATCCACAATTTTCTATAACTTATCAACGATGTTCTATATTTATTCATAATCTTCTACATTTATCCACAGTGTTCTACAAATTATCCACGATGTTCCACATTTATCCGCAACGTTCTATAACTTATCCATAATGTTTTATAAATTATCCATAATGTTCTATAAATTATCCATAATGCTCTACAACTTATCCATGATGTTTTATAATTTACCTTTGATGTTCTATAATTTATCCGCAACGTTCTACAATGTATCCAACATTTCAACAAACAATTTAACGATGTTCTACATTTATCCACGTCGTTTAATAATTTATCCAGGTTGTTCTATTTTATAATTTATTCAGGAAATTTTATAATTTATCCACAATGTTATTTAACTTATCCATGAAATTTTATAATTATCCACGATGTTCTATAATTTAACAATGATCTCCACAAAGTTTAACTTTATCCACAGTGTTTTATAAATTATCCACGATGTTCTATAATTTATCCACCATATTCTATAATTTAGCCACCATAATAACAAAGTTCAACCACTTATTCACGATTTTGAACATGAATCCTACAGTGATTTATAAATTATCCACGATGTTCCATAAATTATCCACCGTGTTGTATAATGTATGCACCGTGTTATATAATTTACGCACCATATTCTAAAACAATGTTCTACAATTTATACTACAACTTATCCACGATGTTCTACATTTATCCACAATGTTCTACATTTATCCACAGTGTTTTACAAATTATCGGCAATGTGCTATAACTTATCCACAATGTTCTATAACTTATCCAAAATGTTCTATAACTTATCAACGATGTTCTACATTTATCCACAATCTTCTACATCTCTCCACAATGTTCTAAATGTTTCCACAGTGTTCTATAACTTATCCACGATGTTCTAAATCTTTCCACAGTGTTCTATAACTTATCCACGATGTTCTACATTTATCCAAGATGCTGTACATTTATCTACAATGTTCTATAGCTTATCCACAATGTTCGATAACATATCAATAATGTTCTACAACTTATCGACGACGTTTTATAATTTACCTTTGATGTTCTATTATTTATCCAGAACGTTCTAAAATGTATCCACCACCAACTTATCAACATTTATTCAAAACGTTCTAAAATGTATCCACCACGAACTTATCAACATTTATCCACAATTTACTATAACTTATCCAAGATGTTCTACATGTATCCTCAATTTTCTATAACTTACCCACGATGTTCTACATTTATCCACAATGTTCTACAAATTATCTACGATGTCCTACATTTATACACAATGTTCTATAACTTATCCATAATGTTCTAAAACTTATCCACGATGTTCCACATTTATCCACAATCTTCTACATATTATCCACGATGTTCTACATTTATCCACAATGTTTTATAACTTATCCATAATGTTCTATAACTAATACACGCTGTTCTACATTTATCCACAATGTTCTATAACTTATCCACGATGTTCGGTATTTATCCACGATGTTCTATATTTATCCATAATGTTCTATAACATATCCATAATATTCTGTAAGTTATCCATGATGTATTATAATTTACCGTCGTTGTTGTTCTATAATTTATCCACAACGTTCTGCAATTTATCCACCATTTCTACAAACTATTTAACGATGTTTTACATTTATCCACGTCGTTTTATAATTTATCCAAGTTGTTTTAATTAATTATAATTTATCCATGAAGTTTTATAAATTATTTTAATTTATAATTTATTTATGATTTATGATAACTTAGCGATGTTCTCAAGTTTATACAAGATGTTCCACATTTATCATCTTTTACATTTAAACAAAACATATTTTACATTTATCTACAATGTTCTATAATTTATCCACGATGTTCTATAAATTATCCATGACGTTCTATAATTTATTCTCGATGTTCTATGATTTATCTATAGTGTTCTATCATTTTTCAACGATTTTCTCAAATTTTTTGACTATGTTCTATTATTATCTTATAGATATTCTAACTAATAGAATTCACGATGTTATAAGTATAATTCATCGAAATTCTATCATTTATTCATAATGTCATACGAGTCATCAATGATGTTCTTTAATGTATCCACCGTGGTCTACAGCTTATCTACGATATTGAAAAATTTTTCATCGATGTTCTATCACTTGTACACGATGGTTTATAATTTATCCACGATGTTCTATGGTTAATCCACTGAGTTCTATAGTTCATCCACTGTGTTCTATAGTTTATGCACGATGTTCAATATTTTATCCACGATGTCTTATAAATTATCCACGACACTGTAAAAAGTACCCACGATACTATAGGACTTATCCATAGTGAAAGAAAATGTATCCATGATGTTGTATGTGTTATCCACAATGTAAGACAATTTATCCACGATATTCTATAAATGATCCACAATGAAATAAAAC
This sequence comes from Eudasyphora cyanicolor, assembly GCA_963930755.1. NCBI lineage: Eukaryota > Metazoa > Arthropoda > Insecta > Diptera > Muscidae > Eudasyphora > Eudasyphora cyanicolor. The sequence goes on from OZ005735.1 coordinate 247,450,781, forward strand.
CTTAATATAATATATAAACAAATAAGTATAACTTATTGTTCATGATATTGTAGATGTTGCCCACAGTGAACGATAATTTATTCGCAATGTTTTATAAATTGTTCACTCTTCTAAAAAAATGTTCTCAAAGTTTTATAAGTTATCCACTATTCTAAACTTTTTCCCAATGTTGTATAAAGTATCCACAGTGTTCCAAAAGTTATAGGCGGTGTTTTAAAATTTATCCACGGTCTTACATGATTTATCACCACGTTATTCTATAATTTATCTAAAATGCTATACAATTTATCCACTTATACAATTTATCCACAGGTATGGAGTATACACATGTACAAGACAACATCTCTGTAAACTAGTGTAATCGACAGTAGCTAAACTGAGAATTCTCAAGACCGACAGACAGACAGATTACCGGCCCATCATTATAGCACCCATCAACCTAAATCACCAGATTTGCATCGTAAGACAGAGGCAAAAACCCCTATGAAAAATGTCTGTCTGTCCGACCATTCGTGCCCATATGGAATGAATGTATTTTACAGAGACGTAATTTTACATTTGTTGATGGCGTTTTTTTTTAGATCGGGTTGAGGTTATTATTTTTTTTTATTTTTGTATTCGTTTTTTTTTTCATCGAGGGAATTTAGAAAAAATAAATTAACTACAATTAAATCAAAACCCAACAAATAAGCGAGTGTCGTCGTTGAACGTCGTATATTCTCTATTTGACAGTTGCATTTAATTATGAATGAAATCTAAAGAAACGCCATATCTTGTGAACCAGAACCAGAACCAGCGCCACAAATGTGACACATTCCATCTGAATTAAACGCGGTGCGACGTATGGCGACGGCGATGACACTGGCGGTTATTGGACTTTGGGTTCTATGATTAGGTTCTGGGAACTTGGAACTGCTGCTGCAATATTCTATGTTTTTATTGCAAATAATGATTATCGAGAGAGCGCTCAACTACGATTTACAATTGCCGCCATTCCAAAAGGGGGTCGTAAGGTTCAATTTTGGCGCTAATTATAGGTTGAAAACAAACAAAAAATCAGGGGCCATAACGTGATTGTGATTGCTTGGTATTTTTGCTTGTTATTATTTTGTATCTAGACATGTGGAATTCTCATCATAAAACGGCAGTAATAAGTAATATCACAGATCGTAGCGTATCGTATTAAACAATTTTCATTAACATTAAAAAAAAACATTCAATAACTTATTGAATTGCGTTGTAATATGAAAAGGTCTAATTGAATTTTATGGCGCCACGAATCAATCATTTCATATAAAAATTGTCATAGCTGGGATTCCAACTTACACGTGGCTGTTGTAGAGTTCTCGTACTATGACGATAGCCAGTGTCGTCAGTTCATCATCTCAGGGATACAGGAAGTTATTTGATAGTCAACTATACGATTCGCTTATAAAAGTTTTTTTGTCTTATTCCAATGATACACATAATTTTAACTTTAACATATTTTTTTATTTTTGACTTACTCTATTGCTTCCATGTCCTCATGATAGTCAGCAATGGTATATTGGGCATATCTATCTTACCGACATACCCAACATCAAAAATATATACATATATCGTGATTTTTGATCCAACTTTAATTTATTAAGATTTTATTGAATACTTTATAGCAAGACATAAATGATTTAATTTTGCCTTCATACAAGGCTTCCACCAGATTTGACTTCTGGATGTCTTGGAAACCACAATTAGAAACCGATTGGTCTAAAAATTCGGTAAACTATATTTTATTTTACACAAAACTATTCACAGAAGTCATAAAACCTCATCGATTAACATTTGTATCTAGCCCTAGCCGATTTAACTTATTGATGCCATAGAAATTAAGAAATCTTACCAATTGGATTGGAAAAATTATAATTTGCAATTCATTTCATCTAAAACTATTCATGTGAATATTGACCGCTATAGCTCTCCATTCCACAAAGTTAAAATTTCACATTACATTTTTCCCTCCTGGTTTTGCATATGAGCATCATCCTGAGATTTTTCATGCGAAGTCATTAAATAATATCGATCTATGATGGAGGGTATACCCAGTGCCTGATCTACCACATGAGCTAACTGTGCTGCAGCCCCGGGCGCAAGGCATATTAGGAGTGTAATATTTCTGGGAATACCTTTAATATAATTTAAATAAATATTTTGCAAAACAAAACCAGTAAGGAAAGGCAGAAAGTCGGGCGGGGCCGACTATATAATACCCTACACCTCCCTAACAATGCGATAAGGGTCATTGTGATCATTATTTGGAATAATTGGTAAATGGGTAGGAACATATTATCTAATTCTAAACTGATAATCGCTAAATTTAGCAATATTCGTTCCTAAATTGAGAAACATCTTTCTGGAAAATTTAAATGATCGGAAGTAAAGTATCAAAGCTTTGATATCAAATCAGGAGGAACATATATATGGAGGTTATATATAAATCTGAACGGATTTCCCTGAATACTCATTCATGTAAACAGACCACTTTCTGTCAAATTTCGTTCTGATCGGATATAAAATACAGTCACTGATCGGATATAAAATAACATTTTTACAGGGCTTACATGTCAAATCGGCGTAACTTATATATGGGGGATATATCTAAATCTGAACCGATTTCCCTTAAATTTGGCAGTGTTAATTCACGTAATGAGAAACCTTTTTCTGCCAATTTTTTTACTGATCGGATATAAAATAAAGTTTCTACAGCGCTTACATGTCAAATCGGGGGTAACATATATATGTGGGCTATATCTAAATCTCAACCGATTTCCCTCAAATTTGGCAGTATTAATTCATGTAATAAGAAACCTCTTTCTGCCGAATTTCGAACTGATCGGATTAAAAATACACTTTTTACAGCGCTTACATGTAAAATCGGGGGTAACATATATATGGGGGCTATATCTAAATCTGAACCGATTTTCTCCGAATTTGGCAGTATTCCTTCATGTAATAAGAAGGGTACAGGGTATTATAACTTTGTGCATTTGTTTGTAACACCCAAAAGGAGAAGAAACAGACCCATCGTTTATTATACCGATCGACTTAGAATCACTTTCTGAGTTGATTTAGCTATGTCCGTCTGTCCGTCTGTCTGTCTGTCCGTCTGTCTGTCTGTGCATGTATTCTTGTAATCAAAGTACAGGTCGCAATTATGGTCCGATCTCGACGAAACTTTACACATATCTTTTTTTTGGCCCAAGGACGATCCCTATTGAATTTGGTTAAAATCGGTTCAAATTTAGATATAGCCCCCATATATATGTTAGCCCCGATTTGACATGTAAGCGCTGTAAAAACTTTATTTTATATCCGATCAGTATGAAATTCGGCAGAAAGAGGTTTCTTATTATATGGATGAACACTATTAAATTTGGAAGAAATCGGTTCAGATTTAGATATAGCCTCCATATATACGTTACCCCCGATTTGACATGTAAGCGCTGTAAAAACTTTATTTTATATCCGATCAGTATGAAATTCGGCAGAAAGAGGTTTCTTATTATATGGATGAACACTATTAAATTTGGAAGAAATCGGTTCAGATTTTGATATAGCCCCCATATATACGTTACCCCCGATTTGACATGTAAGCGCTGTAAAAACTTTATTTTATATCCGATCAGTATAAAATTCGGCAGAAAGATGTTTCTGATTATATGGATGAACACTATTAAATTTGGAAGAAATCGGTTCAGATTTAGATATAGCTCCCATATATATGTTACCCCCGATTTGACCTGTAATCGCTGTAAAAACTGTATTTTATATACGATCAGTGCGAAATTCGGCAGAAAGAGGTTTCTTATTACATGAAGGAATACTGCCAAATTTGGAGATAATCGGTTCAGATTTAGATATAGCTCCCATATATATGTTACCCCCGATTTGACATGTAAGCGCTGTAGAGACTGTATTTTATATCCGATCAGTACGAAATTCGACAGAAGGAGGTCTTTTTACATGAATAAGTATTCAGGGAAGATCGGTTCAGATTTATATTAAAGCTCCATATATAGAAGTTGTATTTTACTTCCGATCATTAAAATTTTCCAAAAAGATGTTTCTCAATTTAGGAACGAATATTGCTTAATTTAGCGATTATCGTTTCAGAATTAGATAATATGTTTCTACCCATTTACCAATTATTCCAAATTATTATGGCAATGACCCTTATCGCATTGTTAGGGAGGTGTAGGGTATTATATAGTCGGCCCCGCCCGACTTTCCGCCTTTCCTTATTTTTAAATAAAACAAAAACGGTTTTAGATATCAATGAAATTCTTTATTCCTGTGAAAGTACGTTCGATGCCATTATGTATGGAACTCGATTTCTTTTGCATGGCCACCACGGGCACGCTTGCAGAAGTCCAGATGCTGAACCAGACAATGAAGCCGACCAAAATTTTCAGCGGCGGCGGCGCATGGAAAAATATCGATAGGCGGCGGCGGCTGATCGGCAGAGCCGATCAATTTTCAACAATCGGCTGAGCCGGTAAATTTTCCACAATCGAAAGCGCACGAATACGAATGTAATTCTCCTGCAAAAGTGGCTTTTTTTTTGATATTTAGCGTTAGAGGAAAAAAACTTAAAATTAACACAAAGTTATGGAAGTTTGATATAATATTGAAAATCGGTTTAATAAATCTTCAATGGGTGATACATTTGTTATTAAGTTGACAATCCTTGGCCAAAAGGAATTGGGTCGTTCCGGAGTTTTGATTCGATGGTTTTGGGCCTCAGTATTTTTTAAAAGTTATGGACGAAATACTAGGATTTGTCTCTTAATTTTGGGGCTTTTCTTCTATTTCTGCACATATGAATTTTAAACGCCCTTGCGAATATTCTGTGAAAATTTGAAAAAAAATCAAGGGAAACAATTTTTTTGGAACTCAAACTTTTTTAAACGTAGACTTTGAAAAATCGGTTCAGCTGTAATTTTCGTAAAACCCAAAACGCATTTATTATTTAAAATTCCCGTATATTTTTATAATATTTTTTTAATAAAAGATAGCCATATCTTATATTAACATTAGCAACTTTTAATAAACTTTGTACGCTACGCTTTGTACTTAACTCTAAATATTGCAAATTCCGAACCTAAGGTATCACTTAGTAGTCGCTTTCTAAATTTTCATGGTTGCAAAAATAAAATCTTCTTGACTCACCAAATAAAATTCGGCGGCTGAGTTTCAGCCGATATGAGCCGCTAAAATCGGCGCCTGATAGGATATGATAAAACAATCCTATTATAATACGAGTATCGTTTGTTTTTTTGTTCTAGCATCACGCCTAACCGACTGAACGAATTTTCTCGAAATTTTGTGTCAATACCCAGAAAGTAGCGTAGGCTACTTTGATTTTCCATATCCCCCAAATGATTTTTGACCACCCGACCCTTAAAAGCTCCTGCAAGAGCTAGAAAGGACCGCGGGCTACTCACCAAGAAGTTTTTCGGTCCGGGGTCTGCTTTTATGCTGAGTACTTCCATGTGATGTGATCACAAAAATCGGTTCTTTTTCTCCGATTTGGATGAAATTTTCCAGATATGTACTTTGAGGGACGCAGAAAAAGTATCCGGATTTAAAAAAAAAAATTAAAGAATTGGTTATGGCCGCATGAAAATATTGGTAATTTTTTTAAAAACTTTCTAACTGGGAAGAACAAATTTTTGGTTTTGTAATGGAAAAACAAGTAAGAAAATTCAGTCGGGAAAGCAGACTTACGAATCCCCTCACCTCCACCTTTTTTTGTTTTCATTGAATTATTATCAATTTAAATTGCATTTAATAACTTTAAAGTATACTCTGGTATTAAAGTTATAAGCCGTTAACTGTTTCTTGAAAATAGTACATTTGTGTGTATGCGCTGGTATTAAAGTTATAAGCCCATTTTTCACTGTACAAAATTTTACATTTGTCTGGGTGGTACCAAAGGGGTGTGCCAATAACGCCCACTTTTAACTGGATTGTAGGCACTATAAAAAAATTACACTGTACAAAATTGCAATTTTTGTATGCTCTGGTATTGAAGTTATTAGCTGTTAAATTTTTGTACAAAATGATCCCTTTTGTGTGGGAGGTACCAAAAGGGGCGGGGCCACTCCGATAGCGACAGATAAACCATTAGTACGTGGGGAATTACAGAAGATTCGGTTAATTGGTATAGAAGTTATTAGAGAATCAATACTTCACTAAATGTTAACTCTTTGTGAGGGAGGTACTTGAAAGAGTGGACCAATATGGCCCATCTTCGAACTTAGCCTGAGATTGAACAAAATATTAGCACATGCCAAATTTGAAGTCAATCGGTTACTCCTTTCGAGAGTTATCGTGCGCTCCAGCCAGACGGACAGACAGACGGACATTGCTCAAATGGCTTAAAAGGTCCTAAAACGGATTTCCGCCGAACATACTTGGGGTCTTACGTCACTCCTTCGATGTGTTACACTGTTGGCTCGTAGCAAATGATATATACCCTCCCCTCTCAGGTGAGGGGATAATAAGAGATTATTTCTTAAAATTTAATTTTAATTTTTATAAAATTTAAAAAAGAAATATAAAAATTAAAATTAAATTTTAAGAAAAAATACACCTTTTATTTCTTTGATTTTTTTGCATTGTATATTATATTGTCAATAATACCTTAAGAAAGTTTTACGTGGACCACCCTTCATATTCTTGAGAAAAAATATAAGATGTCGATTTCTGAATAATTCCATAAGAAACTAATTTAGATTATTTTCTCCGATTTCTATTTAATTTCCCACATATCGCTCACTCACTTCAAGAGTGTCATAACTCAAAATTTTAAATTTTTGTGGCTGCCTTACAGAAATGTGAATTTTGCAAATATCCATAAATTTATCTCAACGAAATTTAGTTTATAAATAAACAATCATATTTCGGATTATTCCACCTTTTTTGAACTTCCCATTTCATCTTACTTATCTTTTTATAGGGACCTAAAGTTACACATCTCAACAATTTTCAATTTTGAGTTATGACAGTCTTGAAGTAAGTGAGCGATATGTACTTTGAAGTGTGCAAAACAAGAATGATGCATATATGACAAATTGTTCGTAGACTTTTGCAAAAAAAATTAAAAAAAAAGAATTACTGCATCATTCGTTTAGTCAAGTTGGCTCAATTAATAACACTGTCCAACAAATTAAGACTTTTTGATCGGAACAGAATAGCGACCCTATAATTCTGAAAGGGCATGTTGAGTAGATCATATTTGTAGTATAAACTTATGGTCCAGCTGGTCTGAGTTTTTTTACAGTGGGTCAACGTTTTCATTTTTTTGTCGAAGGTAGCATTATACTAAATGCAAAAAAAATAATGTAAGTTAATGCCTGAGAGATTTCCCATTGCCAGAGTAACATAGTGGAACTTTATGAGGATAATTTTTGTGGAAAATCTTAACCCTCCAGCTCCCCTCTTAATGGGTCAATTTGACCCTTTTTTCGAAAAATTAAAAAAAAAGTCCTTTCAAAAAGGACATTCAGGGTTTAATATATTCTACAAAAATTTCAGGGTGGGTCGCCAAGGACAACAAAGTTGTAATTATAGCTATTTACGCTTAATTAGCAAAATGACAGGCCAACTTATACAAATAAATAATATAATGTAATTTAAAGTCGCGATAAATTAAAATACAAACACTTGAAATTTTGTACAGTGTAATGCGTTTATAGTACCCATAGTCTATTGAAAAATGGACGTCATTGCCATACCTGGTACCTTTAATTTATTACGACTTTAAATTTACATTATATTAATTTTTTGTAAAGGGTTTTCCAACAAGAGGTGTTATTTTGGTATTCAAAGAAAAATGCCATTTTTGAGATAAATGATCGGATGTTTATATCATAATAACGAGGAAGGTATGCCGTTAATAATGAAAAACAACATCAGCCAAATGGCCACCACGACCACGCTTACAGGACCATATCCTTTTCATGAAATTTTCCATAACCAAATCGCAAAGTGGCTGCCCTATGTCATCGATAGCCTCACGAATCCTATCTTTGAGGTCTTGAAACGACGCTGGGCTGTTGGCGTAGACCTTATCTTTCACGTGGCCACAAAGGAAGAAGTCGCAAGGTGTTAAGTCACAAGATCTCGGTGGCCAATTGTGATCACCTCTTCGAGAGATAACACGATCCGGAAACTTTTCCCCTAACAGAGCAATGGTTTCGTTGCTTATGTGGCACGTAGCGCCGTCTTGTTGAAAGTAAACCTTGTCCAGATCAATACCATCTAACTCCGACCATAAAAAATCATTAATCATCTCTCGGTAGCGCAATCCATTCACCGTAACGGTTGATCCAACCTCATTTTCGAAAAAGTAAGGTCCAATGACCCCGCCGGACCATAAACCGCACCAAACAGTCACACGTTGAGGATGGAGAGGCTTCTCAACAATAGCTCTTGGTCCATCCATCCGTCTGTTGTAATCACGCCACAGTCCGTAATTAATCAAATTTGGTAAAAATATTTCTTATAGTTACAGGTTGTTTCGGATTGCAAATGGGACATATCGGTCAATGTTTTGATATAGCTCCCCTATAGAGGTCGCTCCAAAATACGGTTTTTGGGACATATACTCGTATACCACATTTTTAAAGCAGTTTAGCAGAAACTTTGCAGTTTGTATTCTATTTTTACAAGAATTCATCACAGCAAACATTATACAAATCGGTTCTTATTTTGTTATAGTCCACCTACAGATGTCCCTCCCAAAAATGCTTATTTAAGCCATAAACACCACGATTTCTAAGAAATTTAGCAAAAACTTTGCAGTTTGTATTCTATTTTGGCAAGAATTCATCTCAGTAAAATATATACAAATAAAATTTTATTTTGTGTTCTTTTAAATATTTTTTTTTTTAATAATTTACTTAAACAAAAAGGATCGTTTCATGATTTGCTCCATATCCAAATATTTTTCCAGTAATAAAAATTGAATGCAGTCCATGGTGGGGGGTATATAAGATTCGGCTGGCCGAACTTAACGCTTTTACTTGTTTGAAAATGTGTAGACAATGTTATTGGCTATTCAGAAAAGTTGATGTGAAATAAATCGGTGCATGTTCTGCTCCGATATTCACAAAATACTAGGTCAACATAATCATCAAAATAGTTGATAATTAATAAACGTAAGAATAAAAATAAAATAAAATATAAAGAACACGAAGATAAATTGAGTGATGTAGAGAATATCGAGTTGGGAGGAATAAGACGTAGCAAAGTTATATATTAGGAATATTCACGAAATATATATAGCTATAGGGGGCCCAAATTCAATACCTGATTTCTCTAATACTCTTCTACAAGCATGACAAGTTGAGTTGCTATCGGATGGCTGGTTAAAATCGGCCAAAATTATTTTCCTTTTTATAATTCCTCCCACTGTGCGTCCATCCGTCTATCTGGTTGGTGTCGACAATAATATGGGTCATATTTTCCTACCTCAGTCTAAGTTCGAATAGGGGTCATATTCGTCCACTCCTTCCAGTTCCCCTCCAACAAAGGGTTAACATTTAGAGAAAATTTTGATTCTATAATAACTTCTATAATACTTATCCGAATCTTCTATAATTCCACACATTGTAATAGTTAATCTGTCGCTACTACCTTGAGAAAAATTGTCGAAGTCGTCTCGCTTCCTTTTTGGTAACTCTCACACAAAATTACCTTTTTGTACAAAACATGGTTGATCCAGTACATCTAAGCACTTCAGAGCCCCCAGCAGGTGAGTATGTAGCGTGCTCGCCTCTGGGTCGTGGATTCGATTCCCACCAGAAGGTCGGCTTTTTCCTGGACCGTAAAACTAGAGTGTAAATGTTCTTTGTTTGTAAGTCATATAAATAAATTAATACTTCAAATTATGTGTATTGTAATGCAGCAGCGTATAACTTTATTACAACATCGAACATCGAAGAAACCAGAGCACATAGAGTACCCTAACTCACTTCACTTACCCGTGTGAATGTTGGAGAGGAAGACGGCTTGTCGATGCCCGCCAGTACCTAGCTGACCATAGTAACGCCAGCGAATGGCCGAAGAACAGGCTGATGTATGAAAGGTGACGTAGTATCCTGTACTTCAAAAATACTACGAGCCCACTTAAGGAATTCCCTGTAGTTGTTGGTCAGAGTCTTCTTCTTTGAAGGACGGGAATGCTTCCAAGAGAAAGAAGAGGTCGTTGTATCACTAGATTTGTTGTCAGGCCTAGGCTGAGAGCCCCGTGTTTAGTTGGTATCGTCGACTTCGTTGTAGCTGTAGCTGAAATTTGTGCAGTAAGTAAAATCTAGATGGTCCTTTGTGTGATGGCTATTTCAAAACATAGATCTATGGCGACCGTTGTTCGTGTGGAGGGTATAAGTAAACCCAAGAGACTAATTTCCAGACCAATGAGTTGAAATTTGCAGCCTCTATGGCGTTAAAATATCAAATCGGACAGATGGTATAACAAGTCTGTTCTATAGAAAAGGTGAATTTTTAAATTTCTCGGGCTACGTGCATTCGATTAGCGTTTCAAAATGCACCTTTTATATTGAACAGACCCCGTATATGGGGGCTATATCAATAAATGTGTCAATATTGCTCATTTTCAAACAAAAGTTACCTGCAGGGGCTACAGTACAGAATTAGTAGTATCTGAACCCAAATTCAGTCATCCAGCTCAAATATTGTATATTGTAACGGGTTTTCCAACAAGAGGTGTTATTTTGAATCACCCTGTATTTCGGTAGCTGTCACTATCGAAGCTTTTATTCTTTGACATTTGATAAGTAGAAACTACGCCATTACTAAAAATGGAACGATACACGATTCAACAATGCATTGAAATTATTAAAAATCGAAAATCATCGAAATATCATCTTGACTGAGGAGGCCCATTTCCACCTCGGTGGCTACGTAAACAAGCAAAAATTGCGCATCAGGGTTCGGAAAACACAAGAGTTATTGTTGAGAAGCCTCTCCATCCTCAACGTGTGACTGTTTGGTGCGGTTTATGGTCCGGCGGGGTCATTGGACCTTACTTTTTCGAAAATGAGGTTGGATCGACAGTTACGGTGAATGGATTGCGCTATCGAGAGATGATTAATGATTTTTTTATGGTCGGAGTTGGATGGTATTGATCTGGACAACGTTTACTTTCAACAAGACGGCGCTACGTGCCACACAAGCAACGAAACCATTGCTCTGTACGGAAAAAATTTTTGGACCGTGTTATCTCTCGAAGAGGTGATTACAATTGGCCACCGAGATCTAGTGATTTAACACCTTGCGACTTCTTCCTTTGGGGCCAAGTGAAAGATAAGGTCTACGCCAACAGCCCAGCGTCGATTCAAGACCTCAAAGATAGAATTCGTGAAGCTATAGAGGACATAGTGCAGCCACAGGATATGTTCCTGTAAGCGTGGTCGTGGTGGCCATTTGGCTGATGTTGTTTTTCATTATTAACGGCGTACCTTAATATGTATTATGAAATAAACATCCGATCATTTATCTCAAAAAATTACATTTTTCTTTGAATACCAAAATAACACCTCTTGCTATGGAAAACCCTTTAGATTGTAGCGTGATTACAACAGACGGGCGGACGGATTAATGGACATGGTTAAATCGTCTTAGAATTGTACGATATAATTCAGCTATTTTGAATCACAAATTATAGTTCGTTTACTATTAGGCTCACAATATATAAAGCAACCCACGTACAAAGCGTCCATGAAATCGTCATTCCCTCTTGGTCCAGAGTTGTTTATGTTTTCACAGTTAGAGTAGATTGCACACGTGTGCCGTACGTCCAACACCTGACGACGCCTATATTAATTAGCTCCCACAAATTACATGGAAGTCCTATTGATGTGATTTCATGTTATTACATTGATGCGTGAATTGTTTTTTGTTCACAACAATTACATTGTGCCTATTACTTATGTCATATCACATTACAAAATGTCCATCATTACATCTGATGATGTCTACGAGTATAGGGGATGGATCTGTAGTAAGTACATTCGTACTTAATTCTAAATATAGAAAATGTATCATCTTTATTATCTGTGGATAGCACACGATGGTGTTATTTTCATACAGTAAACAACAAATTCGAGTATTAAATTAAAATAAAAAAACGTAGTTAAATTATCTCGTGATGTTCATGGGCAAATTTCACAATATTGTGTCAAAACGTTATTTTTTTCATTTTGCGCTGGGATTTTTTTACGAAAACAAAAACTAAACTAATTCAGAATTTGTTTGCAATTTTTCTGATGGAGAAATGTTTGCATTTACAATAGATGCAGAGAGAGAGAGAAAGGCACGACTCGACTCGATTCATGAAAAAACAGTCAGTCAGCCGTAAATTAAATTAGTTCATCTTGAAAAGAAAACATCTCATCTTCTGCTGATCTGCTTTGGCCTTCCCTTCTTCCTTCCGTCCTACCCAGCAGAAAATATTGTCTGCTCCTCGTTAACCGAATTGGCGTACACCGCCCACTTTCTACACACTTTCCATTTGAAATTTTGTGGGATTGTTTTGTGGGAGAACAGACATGCCATTTTGGGGGAGAGGTAAAGTGGCCACTTTCATCGCATGCCAACTGAATAACACAGAACTGCTCACAATGTAAACACAATGAATGCAATAATGTAACTACGTGGATTAGATTAGTGTCCCACAGATGAGCCTCGTAAAACACAAAATCGCTTTTTAAAATTAATATCAGAGAAATAAAATAAAATCTAGTAAATAATTATAGCACATATTTAATAATGTAATAGTTAAAACAAAACAAATGAAAGCTTTAAGTTCGGCCTTGCCGAATTTTATATACTATAAATTGGAGCGACCTCTGTAGGGTGACAATAACAAAATATGAACCGATTTGTAAAATTTTTACTGTGATGAATTCTTGTGAAAATTGAATATAAACTGCCAAGTTTCTGCTAATTTGCTTTACAAATGTAGTACTCGTATCTATGGCTCAAAACCGTATTTTGGAGCGATCTCTATAGGGGAGCTATATGAAAACATTGACCGATATGGCCCATTTGCAATCCCAAACAACCTGCAACTATAAGAAATATTTCTACCAAATTTGATCAACCTAGCTCTATTATTACGGACTGTACCGTGATTACAACAGACGGACGGACGGACAGATGGACATGGCTAAATCGTCTTAGAATTTTACGACGATTAAGAATATATATTTATTTATGGGGTCTCAGATCAATATTTAGAGGTGTTACAAACGGAGTGACAAAATGAATATACCCCCCATCGTATGGTGAAGGGTATAAAAACGATGAAATCAATCAATTTTTTCGATCAAAATACGCCAGTGGAATGACGATTAACAAGGGACCTATAAAAGGTGACCACCAGAATCCTCGATTTGATGCCATACATACTTATATCGAGCACCTCAAAATAAGACGAACTATTAACGGACATTTTTTCGATATCTTGCCTAGTTACCGAGTTATCGGACGATAAAATTTAAAAAAATCGTATTTGTTAAAACTATGTATAACGTCCGATAAATCAATAAAATGAACATTATATTTTCCTTTTGTTTTAAAATGCTCTGTTCAAATATGTCATCAGATCGAGGGGCCTTGAATATTATACTATACCGTCATTACCCTGGGGCTAAATTTTCAAAAAATGCGTATAATTCGATTTAAAATTAAAAAAAATGACGTATACCTTTGATAGTAGTGTAGCTATTCTTAAATGGATTATATCTACCTATCTGCAAAAAAAGTCAATACCAAAAATTATGTCCAAACCACCCACCTGTATTACAAACTTCTCGTATGCTATGTGCAAGAAGGTAGTTTTTCGGAGAGGCGTTTAAAGTTTGATGAATTTTTGAAATTTTTTGTGAAATTCATTTATGTTGGAAATCGAATGACCTGTACTGTTTTGTGAATAACTTTTGATTGGGTTGACGGATAAACACGAAATTTTGACTGAATATTATTTGGAATATTTTGACATTAAAAATGCAATCTCCCTAAAAACATGCTATGTCGACTTAGCATGTTTTAGAATAGAGTTATCGATATGTAATTCAATACTTTCATTTAAAAGGTCTAGATTCAACCAATAGAGCCTGACCAAATAATCGTCTTCAATCAAAACGCGATATTCGTGTAAATTGAGCGATGTAGCTCCATAAAATCCCAAAAAAATGATTGTAAGATTTTTTTACTTTGTTTTAATTCTTTTTTAAATTATTTTTTTTTAAATCTTCCTTTAATTTTTTTTTAAATTGTTATTTTAATTTTTTAAGTTTTTTTAAAATTTTTTTTAATTAATCGAAGGTACCTTCAGTACATATTTTTAAATCCTATTTTTTAAAAAAATTTAGTTTTTTTTATTTTTGGTAAAATTTTTTTTACAATTTTTTTTTTAATTCCAGTCTTCATCATACTATGTACATCAGTACCTTTACTATATTTTTATACCCTACGCCACACTGTTTTTTTTTTAATTTTTTTACAATTCTTTGTACAATTAAAATTTTTTTTTAATTTTTTTTTAAATATTTTTTAATTTTTTTTTTTATTTTTTTTAATTCCAGTTTTTATGGAAGGTACCTTTAGTACCTTTACTATATTTTTATACTATGTTACATGGTATTATAAGTTTGTTTCATGGCAGATGTTTGTAACACCTAGAATTTTTTTTTTATTCTGTCGGAATTTATTTGGTTCGAGACCATATGTTTCATTTACTTTCTGTCTATTGCAAAAAAGTAATAGAAACAAATACAAAAATTGGTAGAGTTTTAACTGCTTGCTTTTTTTAATTTTTTTTTAACTTTTTTTAAATTGTTTTAATTCAAATTTTCATGGAAGTACCCTCAGTATTTTGACTTCATTGTTTAAAGTATAAGCCTGAAAGGCTATAGATAACCAGGATAGACGTTAAATTTAAGGTAATTATAAGGGTAAACAATGTTGGAAATAAGTATTTCACATAGAAACGGTGGTTTAGTAACACACGTTATAATATTTTTTCGAATTTGTATTACATGGACCACAAAGAGACTCGGTATGGAAGAAGAGTGATTTCCATATTGTGATCGGAAGAGCATAAAATGTCAAGTCGCAAAGAAAGGGCAATAGAAAAATGGAGACAAGGAACAAAAACAAAATAAAAATTGTTTCTGGCTAATCGGAGTTAAATCGATTTACCCTACTAATACCTAGAAAACTAGATGAGATAGGAACAAAATTATTGCATATTCAGAAAAAGCATACTATCAACTCCTAACTCTAAAAACGCAAATATGGCGTATAGACCAAAATAGCATTAAGGCGACGATATGTCGAAATTATAGCACTTTTGGTAGAAGTAAGACAAAATCATGTTTTTATACCCTCACTATTGTGAACGAGGTATATAACAGTTGCTTGTGCCAAAAAAAAAGAAACCAGTAAGGAAAGGCTAAAGTCGGGCGGGGCCGACTGTATAATACCCTACACCACTCTCGTAATATTGAATAATTCTGATATATAAATTTTGTAATTCATGTATAAATTGTTTACATAAATTTACTTTTGGGACATTTTATACATAAATAATACCCTGTACCACAGTGTGGTGTAGGGTATAAAAACGATTGGATCTAAAGAGCCAACTCGGACGAAACATATATATGGGAGCTATAGCTAAATCTTAACCGATTTTCTTCAAATTCGGCAATGTTGGTTCATGGATCAAGAAACTCTACCATTCTAAATTTCAAAACGATTGGATGTAAAATACAGCTTCTATAGAACTAAAGGGCCAAATCGGACGAAACATATATATGGGAGTTATAGCTAAATCTTAACCGATTTTCTTCAAATTCGGTAGTGTTGGTTCATGGATCAAGAAACTCTACCATTCTAAATTTCAAAACGATTGGATGTAAAATACAGCTTTTATAGGACTAAAGAGCCAAATCGGACGAAACATATATATGGGAGCTATAGCTAAATCTTTACCGATTTTCTTCAAATTCGGCAATGTTGGTTCATGGATCAAGAAACTCTACCATTCTAAATTTCAAAACGATTGGATGTAAATTATAGCTTCTATAGAACTAAAGGGCCAAATCGGACGAAACATATATATGGGAGCTATAGCTAAATCTTAACCCATTTTCTTCAAATTCGGTAGTGTTGGTTCATGGATCAAGAAACTCTACCATTCTAAATTTCAAAATGATTGGATGTAAAATACAGCTTCTATAGAACTAAAGGGCCAAATCGGACGAAACATATATATGGGAGTTATAGCTAAATCTTAACCGATTTTATTCAAATTCGGTAGTGTTGGTTCATGGATCAAGAAACTCTACCATTCTAAATTTCAAAATGATTGGATGTAAAATACAGCTTCTATAGGACTAAAGGGCCAAATCGGACAAAACATATATATGGGAGCTATAGCTAAATCTTAACCGATTTTCTTCAAATTCGGCAATGTTGGTTCATGGATTAAGAAACTCTACCATTCTAAATTTCAAAACGATTGGATGTAAAATACAGCTTCTATAGGACTAAAGGGCCAAATCGGACGAAACATATATATGGGAGCTATAGCTAAAACTTAAACGATATTCTTCAAATTCGGCAATGTTGGTTCGTGGATCAAGAAACTGTACCATTCTAAATTTCAAAACGATTGGATGTAAAATACAGCTTTTATAGGACTAAATGGCCAAATCGGACGAAACATATATATGGGAGCTATAGCTAAATCTTAACCGATTTTCTTCAAATTCGGCTATGTTGGTTCATGGATCAAGAAACTGTACCATTCTAAATTTCAAAACGATTGGATGTAAAATACAGCTTCTACAGGACTAAAGAGCAAAATCGGACGAAACATATATATGGGAGCTATAGCTAAATCTTAACCGATTTTCTTCAAATTCGGCAATGTTGGTTCGTGGATCAAGAAACTGTACCATTCTAAATTTCAAAACGATTGGATGTAAAATACAGCTTTTATAGGACTAAATGGCCAAATCGGACGAAACATATATATGGGAGCTATAGCTAAATCTTAACCGATTTTCTTCAAATTCGGTAGTGTTGGTTCATGGATCAAGAAACTCTACCATTCTAAATTTCAAAATGATTGGATGTAAAATACAGCTTCTACAGGACTAAAGAGCAAAATCGGACGAAACATATATATGGAAGCTATAGCTAAATCTTAACCGATTTTTTTCAAATTCGGTAGTCTTGGTTCATGGATCAAGAAACTCTACCATTCTAAATTTCAAAACGATCGGATGTAAAATACAGCTTCTATAGGACTAAAGGGCCAAATCGGACGAAAGATATATATGGGAGCTATATCTAATACTGAACCGATTTCAACGAAATTCAATAGCGATCTTAACAGCCGCGAAATACTCTAAACTGCAAAATTTCAGAACGATCGGAGTGAAATTGCGACCTGTAGTCGACGAACAACTTTACATGGACAGACGGACGGACAGACATGCTTAAATCGACCCAGCTAGTGATTCTGAGTCGATTGGTATACTTTAAGGTGGGTCTAGCTGTGTTATTTTCATGTGTTACAAACATCTGCCGTGAAACAAACTTATAATACCCTGTACCACAGTGTGGTGTAGGGTATAAAAACCATTTTGGACCAATTCCGCGGGCTCGGAAAAACTTCCAAAAAATGTTTTTGCTATTGTCCTGAAGTGAGTTTTCATATTCCGCCTCGCATTTGATAACTTTTTTGTTGACCCGATACGATAAAAAAAGATTTTGGGCCGATTCCGCGGGCAGGCTATGAAGCCGACGCGGCGCAAATCGGCGGCGCGCCGCAGCCGGCCATTTTTTTTCCAGCCGGCGCCGCCGCCGAACTTTATTTAGTGAGTCAAAAAGATTTATTTTATGCAACCATGAAAATTAAGAAAGTGACTACTAAGTAATACAATGGGTCAGAATTTTTAATGCATTTCATTTTTGCGTGAAAATTTATAAAAACTTTAGAGCAGAATGAATGCTGCATAGTATGATATAATACTAATTAAATTCACATAATTACCTATTAAATTACATTCTCAAGAAATATATTTGCAGAGATCTAAAAACCCACAGCAACTCATTTCCAGAGGCTTATCTCCAGTTCGCTCCCTTTAATCCTCCTCCTCATCTCCTGTTCTTCGATCGGGCATTGGACACATGTGAGGTAAATGGGTAAAAGTTGTGAATATTGTGTAAAGATGCTGCGCAATTTTCCATTTCTTTGTCGAAAGTATGTATTTGTTTGTGTGTAAGAAGAAGACGCAGAAAAAGAAAAATATTAACAAAGAATTGCAACAAATCATCGGCATTTGTTTATACACGTGTTGTTGCAACAACGACACCATCTCATCATGATTCCCATCTTCAGCTGCTTCAGCCCACATCCATATGTTGAACGAGCTTTGTTGGCTGTCGTTTTGTCGGTGGTGATGGTGGTGCTGCTGCTGCTATCGAATGGACAACAAAGAGGTGATGGCGCATATGGTGGAGGCGACCGACCGACCCACCAACCGCCATCGTTCATTAAACGTTTATTTATAGGCGGATCATGTTTTAAACATGTGACCGACGTCTACGAACGACGACCAACATGTGACCTTAATGCGCAGCAGTGCCTTTTTGTCGAGTTCCATCGATGAAAATATAAATTGCGATTGTGAAATTCAATCCAAGATGAAGATTATGGTGCCGCCATTACAAGTTCCCCTAAGACGTTGAGGACAAAGGAAGCGGAAATTAAATTTTGTAAACTAAAACAGATGAACCTGCGTGCAAAGACAAAATTCTGTATTTTCATTATACATACGAAAGATAATTTTAATTTTTTAAGTAAATTCTTCTCAAAACTAAGTGAATGTTTTGTTTTCTTTGGAACAATGAAAATGTTTATCAAAATAAAGTATAAGTAGAAGTTTAATTGATTGAAAAACTGTGCTATAATCTTTGAATCGAAGGATGCCCGATCTTTGTTTTAAAGAACAGAATTCTTTCAGTGTACAAGTAGGAACGCTGCTGACTTTTTGCTGACCATTGTTCATCTAAATTATACACTTCGTTAGTACAATGCCCTGCAAGTTGTTACATTAAAAAAAAATATTGTCGCACCTCTAAAATAAGGACATTTAGTACTTCAAATAAAGACAATTTACTTACAATTCCTTAAGTTTGTGCTCACTCTACACAGAAAAAAATGTTTACTTACTTTAAAGACAATGACAATGATTTCGAGCCAATGAAAAATAACATTTAAAGTAAGAACATTCCCCACTTAATATTAAGACAATTTAATAAAATTTAAGCCGAGTTTCTTAACATTTAGTAAAATATCTTTAATTTAATTAGGAAATGTACTAACTTTAAGGCCAACTTATCATTGGCTCGAAATCATTGCCGCCGTCTTTAACATTTTTTTTCAGTCTAAGCATGAACTCTCATTACCTTAAATCATAGGACGTATTTGACGCCATATTATTTAATTTCTAACAACATTCATTTGGCAATTGAGCTCGCAGATGAGTGTAGACATATTGTAAATTTAAGTTCTTTTAAGCCAAGTTCAAATTGTTCTCAAATAACGGGTTTTCCAATAGGGATGATATGATGTTGAAGTGACGTTTCAGCCATTTATAATATGTCATGATCTGTCATTTGTTTTTCATTGTATTCAGTAGTGTTTACAATATCATCATGGAGAGATATACGCAAGAACAACGTTTACAAATTATTCAGTTTTATTATCAAAATAATCGTTCTGCAATTGCAATTTTTCGTGCGCTAAGTCAATTTTTTTAAAAAAATCAAAAAAAAACACTTTCCAGTAGACCTACGACCCATGAGCAATAATTTAGCTCTCGTTAAGGGCTACCTTTTTGCCATTGACCGATTCCCGATACGACGTACCGTTAAGGAGCTAGAGCGAAAATAAACTTTCCGTTCACATTTGAAAATGATGCTAAGTCCATTTTTTTTAAATCCAAAAAAAAAACACTTTCCAGTCGACCTACGACCTTGACACCAATAGCAATATTTTATCTCTCGTTAAGAGCTATCTTTTTGTCATTGACCGATTGTGGATACGTGCCACACAGCAAAAGAAACAATTGAATTGTTGCGAGAAAAGTTTGGAGATTCGATTATTTCAAGAAATTGTGATATTGAATGGCCTCCAAGAAGTTGTGATTTAACACCATGAGACTATTTCTTATGGGGTTATTTGAAGTTATTGGTCCTTCGAAATAAACCAGACTATCTTCAAGCTTTACAAGTCAAAACATAAAATTCAAATATCTACTTAAATTTAAATTTTCTTAGCAAAGCTTAAAATTCAAATATCTCGTTAAATAAGCCTCGTAGAAGGAAAAGGACACAATTTTGTTATCGCTAATTGTTTGGCCAAAATTTTGAATTTTCTTAGCAAAGCTTAAAATGCAAATATCTCGTTAAATAAGCCTCGTAGAAGGAAAAGGACAACATTTTGTTATATAACTAATTTTTTGGCCAAAATTTTGAATTTTCTTAGCAAAGCTTAAAATGCAAATATCTCGTTAAATAAGCCTCGTAGAAGGAAAAGGACAAAATTTTGTTATCACTAATTTTTTGGCCAAAATTTTGAATTTTCTTAGCAAAGCTTAAAATGCAAATATCTCGTTAAATAAGCCTCGTAGAAGGAAAAGGACAAAATTTTGTTATCACTAATTTTTTGGCCAAAATTTTGGATTTTCTTAGCAAAACTTAAAATGCAAATATCTAGTTAAATAAGCCTCGTAGAAGGAAAAGGACACAATTTTGTTATCTAACTAATTTTTTGGCCAAAATTTTGAATTTTCTTAGCAAAGCTTAAAATGCAAATATATCGTTAAATAAGCCTCGTAGAAGGAAAAGCACAAAATTTAGTTATCACAATTTTTTTGGCCAAAATTTTGAATTTTCTTAGCAAAATTTAAAATTCAAATATCTCGTTAAATAAGCCTCGTAGAAGGAAAAGGACAAAATTTTGTTATCTAACTAATTTTTTGGCCAAAATTTTGAATTTTCTTAGCAATGCTTAAGATGCAAATATCTCGTTAAATAAGCCTCGTAGATGGAAAAGGACAAAATTTTGTTATCTAACTAATTTTTTGGCCAAAATTTTGCATTTTCTTAGCAAAGCTTAAAATGCAAATATCTCGTTAAATAAGCCTCGTAGAAGGAAAAGGACAAAATTCTGCAGAAGAAGTCGTGGAGGCCATTTGAATGACGTTTTATTCACATTAAATAAAAAACTTTTGAATATCCTTAACCATAAGTGTGTTTTTTTTTTCAAATAAATCATATCACTTTTATTGGAAAAACCCTATATAAAGAAAAAATCTCTTAACTGAAAAAAAATGTATCATAAAATTAAAGAATGACTCCAAAGACGTCCTTAATCTTTGAAATAAGAACGTTGAGTACTTAAAATTAAGAAAATTTACTTAATATAAATGAAATAATCTATATTTTAAGTACAAAATGTACTGATTTTAAAGACTATGGACTTCTTTGGAGTAATTCTTAATTTGATGAAAAAATTTTTTCACTTTGGAGTAACGAAGATCTTTCTTAAAATTGGGTTCATCGAATTCGTTCCTGCAGAAGAAGTCGTGGAGGCCATTTGAATGACGTTTTATTTAGAACATAATTGTATCGATTGTACTTCACATTAAATAAAAAACTTTTGAATTTCCTTAACAATAAGTGTGTTTTTTTTTTCAAAGAAATCATACCACTCTTATTGGAAAACACTGTATTTTATTTGTGAAAGTCAGTTTGCAAATATATTATGTTCTAATATATTAATATATTAAAAGCCGTACTGAAAATCAATGAATTTTTCGTAAAGTTTAAGATTTCGGCAATGATTTCGAGCCAAAGACAATCGATATAAAAATAAGAAGGTTTTATAGTTAATTTAAAGACGTGAATAGTACTTGTTTTGAGGATGCATTTCATAGAATTAAGAATTTTGGGTAATAAAAATAATTATGTTTGGTCTTAAAATAAGCAAATTTTTGCGTAAATTTAAGTATGTCGCGTGCTTATGTTTAGTAAAATATCATATAATTTAAAACATAATCGTAATAAAATTTAAAATGTTTGTCCTTGATATAAGAATATACTGGTAATTAATTTAAGGCATACATGAATTTAAATACAGTTTTTTTAAATATGTATGGAAAATTCCTTACATTATATTGATTATAATGTTACTCTTTTAAATGAATCATTTTCTTTGAAATCATTTAATATTCATAGAAAATTCAATAACACAACACTTTATCTTTCTAAATATATATTTTATTTGTTATATTTTATATTGTATTATATTTTTATACAAAAAAATATAATACATATTACGGATAACCTTGAACATTTTATAATTTAAAACAAAATGTAATTGTATAAAGACAAATCGGCCAACACACTATGAAGTTTGACTTTTTTTCGAATATTGTATTGTTATGTATCGATTCTATAGCGGGATTCGTTTCTCTATTTGTTGTCCATGAACAATTTTTATCGGAACCGACCTTAATGATTTTTAACCTAGAATTTGGCTGAAATTTAAATAGAAATTATATAAAACAAATATTATATTATTATATTATATACATAGTTTGTATGCTCACTCATTTCCTGCAATTTGTAAATTTTTAATTCCCCACCGCATTTTTCATATATCCAAATAAAGTTCAATTGCGCGAACTGAAATGACAATAATTTGAATATAAGTCAAACAGAATGATTTATATACGATAAAGCATTAAAATAAATTTTATCATAAAACTGTCACAAAATGTTGAAAAATAAGAGATATATTAAAATCTTTGGAATATACTTACTTACACTGAAATATTTAGTCACTCTTCTACGACACAAATTCTCATAATAGATCCATACAAAATTTGCTGTACTAAAAGTTAAAAAAAAAAATATTTATGTAAGATATTATTAATAATAGAAACTGATTGTTTTGAAAGTGGCGAAAGTGACATTTTTCATACACGCTGGAAAAAAATCGCTTCTGTAGTATATTGTCCCAAACATATTCGGCTTGAAACATATATATGTTTAGGGTACACTCTAAACATATAATATTTGGTACACTCAAAAATTGTGTATTTGTGAAGATGTTGTTATAAACAAATATTTGTTTACAGTGCTCATAAAATATGTACATAAATTGTATTACGTTTTTAAGTAATTCAAAGGTAAAAAATTGCAAGTGTGAATATGGACTTTGCTGATTTTATTTGTCAATATTCACACTTGCAATTTTCCCCCGCAGAATTGCAGTGTTTGTGTGAAAGGAACGAAGTCGCTAAGGGGGGAGAAAAAGTTTTCCATACACAAATGCAAAAGAATTGTAGAAAAATTGGCAGTGTGAATATGGACCTAGGCGAACATATCGTCGCTTGGATGACCAACTGCAGTAACTGACATTTTCAAAATTGTTCATATATTTGGAAATTCAAGAATTTTTTTTAAAAATATTGTAAATATTTTAGAAATAATAAATAAATATAACTGACTGTGACATCATTATTAACACTAATATAACAACTACTCGTAATAAGGTACATGTAGCAACCCCATACAAAAGAGCAATTGAAATTTTCTTTTTTTGAAAAATTCGCCTAACTGACGCAATTTTTCTCAGATTGCTGTAAAATCACACTTAATTTAATTGAGAATAAACACACTTTCAGAATGGTATGTAAAAAGATCACCATTGCCAGTAAAATATTGCAATACGTCGCGATCAAAGTTGAAAAATTGGGAAAATTTATGGAAGTTTCAAGTTTACACGCCTGTATCTCTGTGTATTTAACTTAAAGTACCATAATAACATATTTTTAAAGGGTTACGTCTCATCTTTCAAAAGCCGTTATGTAACCAAAAATCGGTTGAAAAATAAGAGTTTAACAAATCGATTTGTACAAGAAGTCAAAAAAGCGGGTTTTCAACGCTAAAATTAGATTTTGATGGTATACAACACTTAAAATTTTGTTTTTCCGGTTGTACTCAATGCGACCTACAACCTACACTATGTCACATCAGAAGTTATTTTTGACTGTAGCACTGTGTAATTGAAATCCTATAATCTTGGATCAATACAAAGGATTAACAACCAATGATGGCTTGGAATACTCAGAAATTTGAAAAGATTGATTTATAACAGAAGTTAATGCTGCATATGTTATCATAACTGGGAGGTACAATTCGAAACCAAGGAAAAATTAAAACTGAAATTCGAAAAAGTCAGCTAAAGTTTTGGAAATCTTTGTAGATAAAATATATTTGGAAAAATTCCTAAATAATTATTTTATTTGTATTTAAACACATAATTTATTTGAGAAAATTAGTTTGCAAACATAATTTGTTGTAATATATTAATATATGCGTTCCAAATATATTTTATTGATTTTCAAATAAAATTTATTTGCTAAGAAATATATAATATTTAAAAATTTGTGTTCCAAATATATTTTCTTTCGATTCAAACATATCCAAAAAGGCGATTTTGCCCCGTGTATAAATTAAGTTATCAAAAATAATTTTCTCAAAAAAATCAATCGTGACTTAGATTTTAAAACCTTAAGTTTTGTTAGCAAACAAAACTACAAAAACTTATTAAAAATTACTTCTGTAAAACAAAAGCTAATGCTGCTTATGGCATTCTTAACCCTGGTGTTAGATTAGCAAATCTGTACGAATCCTAGATTAAGAGTCCATTTGGTCAACATTACATTTTTCATATAAAATGAATATGGAAGACAATATTTTATATTTATTTTTATTCAATACTTCGTGAAAAGAAAGCAGCTTATTTACAATTATTTTTGAGCAAAAACGCTCATTATTTTGATTTTAGTAAAACAAAATATCCCTTGGACCAAATTATATGGCAATATTTATACATACATATATTACCGTTTATAAAGGAAACGATACAAAAATTAGACCAAACGGGCGTAATCTAACAGCAGGTTTAATTATGAAGTACTTATGAAGCAATTATGAACACGAAATCAAGGAAAAATTTAAACTAAAATTCAAAAAAGGAAAACATCTTTTTAAATAAATTATATTTGGAAAACTTTTTAACAATAACTTTGTTTGTGTGAAAACACGTATTTTATATGTGAACGTCAGTTCGTAAATATATTTTGTTCTAATACATTAATATGTATATGCGTTCCAAATTAAATTTCTTGATTTTCAAATAAAATATATTTGTTCAGAAATACATAATATGTACTTACAAATATTGTTTCCAAATCTCACTTATTTGTTGTAATTTATAAATGGCATTCAGCACTGCATTTTTCATATATCCATCACATTTATCTTCAAATATTGCGTGATTTAAAATTAAAATAATTAAATTTTTTCTGAAAATAAATCAAATAAAATTATCTATAAACTAAAAAAAATGCAAATAAATTTGATCATATCACAATTGGAAAACGCTGAAAACTAAGAGAAATATAATATATAATATAATACTTACGTTGAAATATTTTGTAAAATTTGCCATTCTACTCACAAAAAAGATAGTTATATGTATAACATATTATTAATAATAAATTTCATATCAATTAAAATTAAAATGTGTTTTGTTAATTTTGTAATTGCCAATAAAATGTTTATTTCAGAATAATAATATTATTTTTCACGTACGTAAACATTTTCCCATTGTCTCTTTCAGTATTACAAAATCTATTACTCACATTTTTATCATCCATTTGGCACAAATCTCTTCACAGGACTAACAAACAAGATCTCATTCAAAAACGCATGTACATCGCCATAAATAAAATACAGCAAAAATAACTATGACACACGCACTCCCTTATCACAGAGATCGATGGTGACGCCGACGGCATAACCACATGCATACACACATGTACACGACGGTTTCATTTGTTGTTGTTGCTATGCTTTAGCAAAAATAACTGTTAACAGCCCATATTAAAATTATTTTAGGTGCAATATGCACGTATGTATGCACGTATACTTACATATTCACAGCAACCAAATTTTTTCACAATCCGCGTCCCGAAAACAGACAACCGTTTCCTTCCATCGCTTGTAAATAACTGACGATTTAAAAGAAAACGAACAGAACTGTTCTCTATTTTCTCTTCTAGCATTCCATAACAATTATTGATTCACACATTACCAAACAAAACTGATTCTCCGAGCGAGAGAGGGAGGGAGAGATTGTATAATTCTCTCGTATGTATTCTTAAAAATAATGACAATAGTCATAAAATTTATTACCAAAACAGCCTTTCCTTTAAGGGGAGCATAGCCTTAAATTTATTACTCAAATATCTCATACTGTTAATTAAGTCCGATTCGGCATTAAAACTATGACATGTCTACGTCATAGTGTTAATGTAAAAAATCCTTAAAAGTATTGAAATATTACTTAAAATAATGCGGATTGGCACAAAAATAATAATTTTTTTCTTTAATTTAAATGCGTACATTTAAAGAAGCGCGTACACAAAACTAATGATTAGATAGTCATTAATTCAAATCCAAAAAACTTTATATTAAGGAAAATTTCGTAAAAAACGTGTAAATTTTCATTATTTTAATGAAAATTTTCATTGGATTGATGCCGAGGTAGCATACTTAATATAAGAATGTGTCATCATTAGTTTTATTACTATTTTTTTTTCAGTGTGGGTTCCAAACAAAATTTCCTGATTTTCAAATAAAATTTATTTGTTCACAAATAAATATTATTTAAAAAATTCGTTTACAGGTATATTTTCTTTCAATTTAAATATCAAAAGAGGCTATTTTCCCCGTTTACTGAGGCGGTCTCTTGGCTTCTTAAAGTCCTTCCCGGTACATTGTGAATGCGATCCATGGTGGAGGATATGTGATATTCGCCCCCTACTGCTACTTGTTATTCCTTACAATATAAGAAATCTATTCCAACGAAACAAACATCGTTGTATGAACAAAACCGATATGCCATATACTCAGCTTAATTACCAAATCATGAGAAGTAAATAAAATTTATTCTACATCATTAGGCATGGTAAATTTCCCGTTAAATTCAAACATCTTTGCAGCCACCTGGAAGTTTAGGATATATCAGATTACTTATTATTAATTCATAACACAAACATCTGCGTGTGATGACGTCCTAATCTCTATTAATTCCAATTCATCGAAGTCGTTCATTGCCGTTGTTCATATTTCCTCGTTTAGAAAACAAACAAAAAAAAACGAACATTTATGGAAATCTTGTTTGTAGAGTATTTCCCAAGGGTTATAGACATCACCCACCAAACCCCACTCGAATGGTGTCACGATGACATTTTATGAATTGATTAGCTTTACTTTTATGCCATAAGTTGTGCGTGGGATAGCCGCAAAGGCACCTATCCCGCAGAGGACGATACATAGGGGTGAGAGAGTGTAAACGTAGGCAAGTACATTTGGTTCGTTAAGGCGTTTTAAATGTCAATGGTTTTTGTTTAATACATACACTAGTGGAGATGGACAGTGGGGGGAATTTTGAACACAAATATGATATATATGTATATAAACCTTCCAATGTATAATCACAAAAGCCGATTTCAGGGATACTTTCTGTAGTTCTTGACGTTTTCCCAACAATCGTTCGAAATTTTCTTTTCATAAGTCAATCAGTCAGTCATTTAGTCAGTCAGTCAGTTAGTCAGTCAGTCAGTTAGTCAGTCAGTTAGTCAGTCAGTTAGTCAGTCAGTTAGTCAGTCAGTTAGTCAGTCAGTTAGTCAGTCAGTTAGTCAGTCAGTTAGTCAGTCAGTTAGTCAGTCAGTTAGTCAGTCAGTTAGTCAGTCAGTTAGTCAGTCAGTTAGTCAGTCAGTTAGTCAGTCAGTTAGTCAGTCAGTTAGTCAGTCAGTTAGTCAGTCAGTTAGTCAGTCAGTTAGTCAGTCAGTTAGTCAGTCAGTTAGTCAGTCAGTTAGTCAGTCAGTTAGTCAGTCAGTTAGTCAGTCAGTTAGTCAGTCAGTTAGTCAGTCAGTTAGTCAGTCAGTTAGTCAGTCAGTTAGTCAGTCAGTTAGTCAGTCAGTTAGTCAGTCAGTTAGTCAGTCAGTTAGTCAGTCAGTTAGTCAGTCAGTTAGTCAGTCAGTTAGTCAGTCAGTTAGTCAGTCAGTTAGTCAGTCAGTTAGTCAGTCAGTTAGTCAGTCAGTTAGTCAGTCAGTTAGTCAGTCAGTTAGTCAGTCAGTTAGTCAGTCAGTTAGTCAGTCAGTTAGTCAGTCAGTTAGTCAGTCAGTTAGTCAGTCAGTTAGTCAGTCAGTTAGTCAGTCAGTTAGTCAGTCAGTTAGTCAGTCAGTTAGTCAGTCAGTTAGTCAGTCAGTTAGTCAGTCAGTTAGTCAGTTAGTCAGTTAGTCAGTTAGTCAGTCAGTTAGTCAGTCAGTTAGTCAGTCAGTTAGTCAGTCAGTTAGTCAGTTAGTCAGTTAGTCAGTTAGTCAGTCAGTCAGTTAGTCAGTCAGGTAGTCAGTCAGTTAGTCAGTCAGTTAGTCAGTCAGTTAGTCAGTCAGTTAGTCAGTCAGTTAGTCAGTCAGTTAGTCAGTCAGTTAGTCAGTCAGTTAGTCAGTCAGTTAGTCAGTCAGTTAGTCAGTCAGTTAGTCAGTCAGTTAGTCAGTCAGTTAGTCAGTCAGTTAGTCAGTCAGTTAGTCAGTCAGTTAGTCAGTCAGTTAGTCAGTCAGTTAGTCAGTCAGTTTGTCAGTCAGTTAGTCAGTCAGTTAGTCAGTCAGTTAGTCAGTTAGTCAGTCAGTTAGTCAGTCAGTTAGTCAGTCAGTTAGTCAGTCAGTTAGTCAGTCAGTTAGTCAGTCAGTCAGTTAGCCAGTCAGTCAGTTAGCCAGTCAGTCAGTTAGTCAGTCAGTTAGTCAGTCAGTTAGTCAGTCAGTTAGTCAGTCAGTTAGTCAGTCAGTTAGTTAGTTAGTTAGTTAGTCAGTAAGTCAGTAAGTCAGTCAGTCAGTCAGTCAGTTATGCTACAGTTTTCTCAATTTTTTTTACAAAATCCCCCCATTGTGAAATGCTCGAATGACACCGGTCTACTCCATCTTTGCCCCTCAATATCCTTCCACTTTGTCTTCCGCTACTCCCACCTCCCAGCTCTCACAGTTGGGTGAGGGAAACCACCACCCCACGTTTGTGTGAAGTCATTTTCTACGTGGGATTTTTCTCTTTATTTTCTCATTCATTTAACTGTTATGTTCCAATTTCAGCGTTCTTGTGGGTGCGGGTCCGTATGGACATCTTAGGAGCAAATGAGGAGATTCTGGGGACAATTGAGAGTGTGTGTGAGTTGAATTTAACGACACAACATCCACTTCCATATGTTTGTAATTGGTATTATCTGGTCGAGTGAAATTATTTTTAGGAGCCGTCCGTATTGGCGTTCGATGAACAACAAAAAACCACGCTCATCATCAGAGCCTCATAAAGAATCCTTAGTCACGCAACTACGCCAATGTGTCTGTGTGCCTGAGTGTGTTTGAGAATGGGTCTCATATTTCTGTGGGTTTCCTGGAGAATTTTCACGTAGTGTAATTTGTTTTTTGTCAATGAAATGCAAATTCAAAGGAACAGCCGCACATAACAGCGAGAGTGCAGAGGGTGAAAGTCTATGATGTGTTTGAGGAGCTTCCTAGCAAATTGGCAATATCCATGGAGAATGAGGCAGACACCATGATGTTGATGATGATGTTAATGGCAATGAAATTTTAATGACGTATTGATGTTGTGAAATAAAATCCACGCATTTCTACGATTGTGCTCTTTGTGGAAAAAGTATACTTAGTATAATTTTATACTGAGAAGAATAATGAATACGAATATTCCATGTTCTTCCATGTTCACTGTCTGGAATTTCAATGTCAATAGAAAAAAAATATATATACAAATTAAGATGAAAAGAAAATTCTTAAATTAGTCTTAATTTAGAATAGTTTCAATAACAGTATGGAATTTAATTTTTTTAATATTCTAGGAGGAGCTTAGATTTGAAAACAATATCTTATCAGATGTCTATCTAATTCAGGTGGTATCCGGAGCATACTTCAGAGGTTTTTCTCTATGTTAGAGTCAATCTTAGAGATTTGCTGTCTACTAGAGTCAACTTCAGAGGACTTTCTCTATACCAGAGTAGACCTCAGAGGTCTTTCTCTACGCTAGAATCAACAACTGTATTATTTCCCTATACTAGAGTCGACTCCAAAGGACTTCCTCTATAATATATTCGCCCACAGAGGTTTTTCGCTATACTATAGTCGATCTCAGAGGTCTTCCTCGATGCTAGAATCGACTTCAGATGTCTTTCACTTCACAAGAATCCACCTCAAAAGTCTTTCTCTAGACTAGAGTCGACCTCAAAGGGGTTCTCCTGTACTAGAGTGCGCCTCAGATGTCTTCCTCTGTACTAGAGTCGACTTCAGAGGTCTTCCTCTGTACTAGAGTCGACTTCAGAGGTCTTCCTCTATATAAGAGTCGACTTCAGAGGCCTTCCTCTATATAAGAATCGAGCTCAGAGGTCTTCCTCTATACTAGAGTCGACCTCAGAGGTCTTCCACTATACTAGAGTCGACCTCAGAAGTCTTCCTCTATACTAGAGTCGACCTCAGAGGTCTTCCACTATACTAGAGTCGACCTCAGAAGTCTTCCTCTATACTAGAGTCGATCTCAGAGGTCTTCCACTATACTAGAGTCGACCTCAGAGTCTTCCACTACATATGCTAGAGTCGACCGCATAGATCTGCCTTTGTACTATAGTCGACCTTTGAGGCCTTCCTCTGCACTAGAATCGACCTCAGACGTCGTTATCTCTACTAGAGTCGACCTCAGAGGTCTTCCTCTATACTAGAATAGACATCTCAGTTCTTCCTATATACTAGAATCGACCTCAGTGGGGTTCCTCTATACTAGAATCGACCTCAGACATCGTCCTATATAACAGAATTGACCTCAGAGGTCTTTCTCTATATTAGAGTCGACCTCAGAGGTCGTTATCGATACTAGAGTCGACCTCAGAGGTCTTCCTCTATGTTAGAGTCGACCTCAGAGGTCGTTATCTATACTAGAGTCGACCTCAGAGGTTTTTCTCTGTACTAGAGTCGACCTCAGAGGTCTTCCTCTGTACTAGAGTCGACCTCAGAGGTCGTTATCTATACTAGAGTCGACCTCAGAGGTCTTCCTCTATACTAAAGCCGACCTCAGAGGTCTTCCTCTATACTAGAATCGACCTCAGAGATCTTCCTCTATATTAGAGTCGACCTCAAAGGTCTTCCTCTGTATGTACTAGAGTCGTCCGCAGAGGTCGTTATCTATACAAGAGTCGACCTCAGAGGTCTTCCTTTGTACTATAGTCGACCTTTCGAGGCCTTCTCTGCACTAGAGTCGACCTCAGAGGTCTTTCTCCATACTAGAGTTGACCTCAGAGGTCTTCCTCTATACTAGAGTCGACATCAGAGTTCGTCCTCTATACTAGAGTCGACATCAGATGTTATTCTCTATACTAGAGTCGACCTCAAAAGTCTTCCTCTGTACTAGAGTCGACCTTAGAGGTCTTCCTCTGTACTAGATTCGACCTCAGAGGTCTTCCTCTGTACTAGAGTCGACCTCAGAGGTCTTCCTCTGTACTAGAGTCGACCTTAGAGGTCTTCCTCTGTACTAGAGTCGACCTCAGAGGTCTTCCTCTATACTAGAGTCGACATCAGAGGTCTTCCTCTATACTAGAGTCGACCTCAAAGGTCTTCCTCTGTACTAAAGTCGACCTTAGAGGTCTTCCTCTGTACTAGAGTCGACCTCAGAGGTCTTCCTCTGTACTAGAGTCGACCTCAGAGGTCTTCCTCTGTACTAGAGTCGACCTTAGAGGTCTTCCTCTGTACTAAAGTCGACCTCAGAGGTCTTTCTATATACTAGAATCGACCTCAGAGGTCTTCTTATATACTAGAATCGACCTCAGAGGTCTTCCTCAATACTATAGTCGACCTCAGAGGTCTTCCTCTATACTATAGTCGACCTCAGAGGTCTTCCTCTATACTAGAGTCTACCTCAGAGGTCTTCCTCTGTACTAGAGTCTACCTCAGAGGTCTTACACTTTACTAGAGTCTACCTCAGAGGTCTTACACTTTACTAGAGTCCACCTCAGAGGTCTTCCTCGATACTAGAGTCTACCTTAGAGGTCTTCCTCTATTCTAGAGTCTACCCAGAGGTCTTCCTCTGTAATAGAGTCAACCTCAGAGGTCTTCCTCTATACTAGAGTCAACCTCAGAGGTCTTCCTCTACACTAGAGTCGACCGCTGAGGTCTTCCTCTATACTTCCTTAACCTCTACTCCATCTTTGCCCCTCAATATCCTTCCACTTTGTCTTTCGCTACTCCCACCTCCCACCTCTCACAGTTGGGTGAGGGAAACCACCACCCCACGTTTGTGTGAAGTCATTTTCTACGTGGGATTTTTCTCTTTATTTTCTCATTCATTTAACTGTTATGTTCCAATTTCAGCGTTCGTGTGGGTGCGGGTCCGTATGGACATCTTAGGAGCAAATGAGGGGATTCTGGGGACAATTGAGAGTGTGTGTGAGTTGAATTTAACGACACAACATCCACTTCCATATGTTGGTAATTGGTATTATCTGGTCGAGTGAAATTATTTTTAGGAGCCGTCCGTATTGGCGTTCGATGAACAACAAAAAACCACGCTCATCATCAGAGCCTCATAAAGAATCCTTAGTCACGCAACTACGCCAATGTGTCTGTGTGCCTGAGTGTGTTTGAGAATGGGTCTCATATTTCTGTGGGTTCGACCTCAGAGGTCTTCCTCAATACTATAGTCGACCTCAGAGGTCTTCCTCTATACTATAGTCGACCTCAGAGGTCTTCCTCTATACTAGAGTCTACCTCAGAGGTCTTCCTCTGTACTAGAGTCTACCTCAGAGGTCTTACACTTTACTAGAGTCTACCTCAGAGGTCTTACACTTTACTAGAGTCCACCTCAGAGGTCTTCCTCGATACTAGAGTCTACCTTAGAGGTCTTCCTCTATTCTAGAGTCTACCCAGAGGTCTTCCTCTGCAATAGAGTCAACCTCAGAGGTCTTCCTCTATACTAGAGTCAACCTCAGAGGTCTTCCTCTACACTAGAGTCGACCGCTGAGGTCTTCCTCTATACTTCCTTAACCTCAAACGTCTTCCAATGAACTCTGACGTCTGTTATCTCGTACGTACTAATGTAGTTGATTCGTGATAAAAGCCACAAACACTTTCCTACCAGAAATATAATTTCACAATAGATTGAGTAGACGAGTGTTTCATTTGAAATCAATTTCTATTAAATGGTGTTAATTTCCGAATAAGGGTCAAGTGTATACTGCGCAGTGCAAGTATTCTCAGCAGGACCAAATTATCGTTTATAGTTACCCAAAAAATAACCTAGTTGGGCATAATTCCCAGAATTCACATACTACAGACATATGTTTGTATGTATTTAATATTATTTCAGACTAAACCATAATAATGCAAAAAAAAATCGCAATTATGACGGTGTTCTTGCAACTTGGCTTTGTATGTCTGGGAAATGCCTACCTTATGTTAGTCCTTGACCGCCTATCCAAAGAGATTGCCACGTGTGTGCCATTAACACACTTTGCAGAATGTCTCGCATGGCTGTGCCACATTCCCATCCAAATTCCCCCCACTTCCACATGAAGTGGAAACTGAATTTTAAAATCGTTCAAATAGTGTTTCCTGCAATTCTGCACAAATGTGCATCATCTGCGGGGTAGACTGGACAACGTCATAATTGCCCAATGACTGGTCCGTCCCCGATCTCTTACACACCGCTCAATGTGAAAGGTGGACATATTTTGCCCATTTAAGGAATTTTCGTGCAATTCGTTGAGGATAAAAAGAAAGGAGAAATGATAAATACTCGATTTTGCATTAATGACGTCATAGTTACAGCGTTCTCCAAGACATACACAGCCATACACACAAATGCCGACAGAAACGACGACGAATGTAGTTCATATTTTGCAGAGGTAAAACGAGTTTAGTCGAACACAACAGAGCGAGAAAGAGAGCTACGAGAAATTCACGCGCTCTAGAGAAAGGGAGAAGAAAGTATACGTTAGGAAAAATCAATAAAATATCGTAAAGTGAAAACTCACCGACAAACTAGCATAAACCGTTGGGTCATTAGAAGGGAAGCAATGCAAAGGAAAGCAGAGCAAGAGATTAACGAAAAAGCAGGGAAGGGAAATAGAAGAATCATTTAGAAAAGTATAAGAGTGAGAGTAAACGAGAAGGAAAACACTTTCACGATCCACTGAGACTCGGTGGGCAATGGAGAAGGGTTCGTTGTGCTGTCATAATAGAGGCCTGCAGTGCGGAGGAGGTGTGTTACGTGGGCGTTAAGCAGTCACGACTCTATGTACTGCACGAGCATACTATGATATTTAATAGGTTACTACGTCTGCTCATAGTAACCTACTCTCTACGAGTACAAATAACTGTTTGTATCCACCACATAGGTCGTACGAACGGTCATGCACACTTTTCCAATTTAGCCTATGGTATGTTGCGAGTTCTGTTTGTTTGTTTCTTTTAGGGGTATTCTTTGTGGTGTTTTAACATATTGCACAGTCGCCCGCACAATAAAGGTGGAATCATGCAATAGAAAAACGGACGAGACCGTGATGCCAAGGGAAAATTTTCTAGCTAGCTTTAAAGCGTAATGATATGTTTGCTACAAATGTAGCTTGTATGGAGTATATGCATTGAAATTTAAAAACCGTGAGATTTCTTAAAAAATGTCAAATGAACGTATTTTGATATTCCGAAAATCGTAATTAATAGATGCTTTAAAATTTTCCTTACAGAATATGTTTTCATTGTTTATCTATTTTAAGAGTACTCTGGTACGTATAATTTATATTAATTGTACCTCAAAGCGTATGCGTTATTTTAAACAGAAATGTTGATACGTTCAGAAACCATTGTACCAAGAAATATGTGAACGGAGGTGGAAATTAATCGGGCATACCCAGTAATGCCTAAGGTAGTCGCAAAAGGGGAAGACCAGTTATCACAAGGAGACGAGCAGTGAAAATGAAATATTTAACATGATATAGATCGGAGTGGAATAATTTTGTTGTGGACCCATGTGCCTCTCAGGAATAAAAAAGGAACAACTAAGTAAAACTAATACGTTCAGATGTAAAACTATATTATTTTTCAAGTACTTGTATGCTCAGTGACAATTTCTCCCATTTTTTCGAGATGATGCTATGTAATGAATTACAATATCGGATAATTACACAGTACAACACATGATTAATTCTGAGAATTGGACATGAAAGTAGCCCCAAAAATAACTCTATGTACTGCACGAGCATACTATGATATTTAATAGGTTACTACGTCTGCTCATAGTAACCTACTCTCTACGAGTACAAATAACTGTTTGTATCCACCACATAGGTCGTACGAACGGTCATGCACACTTTTCCAATTTAGCCTATGGTATGTTGCGAGTTCTGTTTGTTTGTTTCTTTTAGGGGTATTCTTTGTGGTGTTTTAACATATTGCACAGCCGCCCGCACAATAAAGGTGGAATCATGCAATGGAAAAACGGACGAGACCGTGATGCCAAGGGAAAATTTTCTAGCTAGCTTTAAAGCGTAATGATATGTTTGCTACAAATGTAGCTTGTATGGAGTATATGCATTGAAATTTAAAAACCGTGAGATTTCTTAAAAAATGTCAAATGAACGTATTTTGATATTCCGAAAATCGTAATTAATAGATGCTTTAAAATTTTCCTTACAGAATATGTTTTCATTGTTTATCTATTTTAAGAGTACTCTGGTACGTATAATTTATATTAATTGTACCTCAAAGCGTATGCGTTATTTTAAACAGAAATGTTGATACGTTCAGAAACCATTGTACCAAGAAATATGTGAACGGAGGTGGAAATTAATCGGGCATACCCAGTAATGCCTAAGGTAGTCGCAAAAGGGGAAGACCAGTTATCACAAGGAGACGAGCAGTGAAAATGAAATATTTAACATGAAGTAGATCGGAATGAAATAATTTTGTTGTAGACCCATGTGCCTCTCAGGAATAAAAAAGGAACAAATAAGTAAAACTAATACGTTCAGATGTAAAACTATATTATTTTTCAAGTACTTGTATGCTCAGTGACAATTTCTCCCATTTTTTTCGAGATGAATTACAATATCGGATAATTACACAGTACAACACATGATTAATTCTGAGAATTGGACATGAAAGTAGCCCCAAAAATAAGAACTTCTGCATCATTCGTTTAGTCATGTTGGCTTAAAATATTAATTTAATGGCCATACGAATTGTTTTGCTCAAGGTGGATTTTTAGCATTGTTTCTATATTTTTTCTCGGTATACCGTACGGAATATCTCTTTTGTGTCTGAAGCAAAGTTGTAGATATAGAATAGTTGGCAAAAAGTCGACTTTCTACCTTTCGACTTTTTGAAAAAATTAAGAAATCGACTTTTCGACTTTATTAATGAAAATGCGAATACTTTCATTAATTTTGTAGTAACATAAAATGTTTGTAGTGAAAACTAATAATGATCAGGTAATCAGAAATTCGCAGATGTCGTTCCATATAAATGTTCAAAAAAACATAAAAAGGAAAAACAAAATAATAAAAAATTGTTTTGTCAAGTCCAATTGCATTTGATATGTCATACTTATTCGCGAAACATGTCCAAATTAATTGGCCTTAAAAAATAAGATAATTTAAACTGTTTGGAGATATTTGGCTCCGAATTTGTGTGGCGATAAGCCCCGATTCTTTGACATAAAGAGAACTAATTTTTCAGTGACATCCATACTTCGAAATTAACCCCTAATCAGAGTATGAAGCCGCCGACTCGAGCCGCCGATTTTAGCCGCCGCCGACCTTTTTTCACCAGCCGAAGCCGCCGCCGATCTTTGCGGCTAAAATCGGCTGAAACACAGCCGCCGTTCCATAGAAAAACATTAAAATATGGATAGATACAATTTACATTTTTGATAAGAAAATAGCTATATAGCAGATATATCGTCCCCTTAATAGAAGAATAATGTGTACGCATATACACTATTATTTTTTATGGCATTCTAAGAATCTACCCAATTGCTTAACATGTCTTAAAATCATAATATTGATAGTAATAGAAAAATAATTATAAAAATTCTTCTTTTAAAGGAAATAATAAGATTTTTTATTTGTTATTAGATTATGTACATTTAGAGAGATAAAAATACTTTCGGAAAAAAATCAATGGAGTATTAAAGATATACTTATAAATTATTACCTTCATTCTAAAGAATGAATCAAGTTGAGCTCAAAACTGTAGGGGATATTCTATTTAAACATAAAATTTTTGTCTTGCAACGTTGGCAGAAAAGTCATTGTGAGATAATTTGCAGATTGTAATATGTGCAAAGTTTATGCATGTGACAACGGCGCCATAGTCAGAAAAACATTTTATTGGCCACTGTCTATAAAATATTTTTATTGGTTGGCTTTAGCATACTTTGAAAATAGAGTACGTATATCATAGAGCTGCCTAGCGGCATGGAATCGATGTTTTTTTTCCACACAATATCTTACAATTAACTTAAAAGCATCTATTATTTAAAAATAAATACCAGAGCTTAACTTTTCAACTATTATTTTAAATGTTAAAATGTCTATCATAGACCCACCGTATGTCAATTTTATGTCGGCTTAGCCGCCTAGCCGCTGCCGCCGATCTATAATTTTCAATGCCAGCCGCCGCCGCCGATTTTGGCTCGGCTTCATTCTCTGCCCCTAATCCAACAATCAGGGGGTGTCTTTTAATATTACGTGACTGTATTGGAATATCATTCCCATCAAAATTACACATTGTTTGGATCTGGCCAAAACGATTCATATTATCACGCTCATTTTTATACCCTCACTTTAGTGATACGAGGGTATATATTAGGCCGGGTCGATTTGTGGGGAGGCAAAAAAAGTCGCCATTGCTCAGTGAAAATCGTATTCTAGGGATCAAAATAAGAAACTTTGCCGAAGGAACCATACCTCTAAAACGAATTCTGATGTCCCGGAATTTGGGTCGAACTTTTGGGTAGGGGCAAATTTTGAAAAATCCCACTTTGACCCATTTAGAGTGCTCCAATCGAGTCCAAATGTATGACCGACCCCCACTAACTTTGGAGGCCCGACCCACCCATGCCAGTGGCACACCCCCTGGAACCCCCTGGGGGTTCCATACATTTGGACTCGATTGGAGCACTATAAATGGGTCAAAGTGGGATTTTTGCCGGGACATCAGAATTTGTTTTAGAGGTATGGTTCCTTCGGCAAAGTTTCTTATTTTGATCCCTAGAATACGATTTTCACTGAGCAATGGGCGATTTTTAAATCGACCCGCCCTAGTATATATCATTTGCTACAGTCAAATTTGTAACACATCGAAGGAGTGATCTAAGACCCTAAGTATGTTCGACGTATATTTGTTTTGGGTCATTTTAAGTCGAATGAGAAATGTCCGTCCGTCTGTCTGTCTGCTGGCTGGTGCGCACGATAACTCTCGAAAGGAGTGACCGATTAACTTCAAATTTGGTATGTAGTAATATTTTTTTCTCCAGCTAAGTTCGAAGATGGGCCATATTGGTCCACTCCTTTTAGTACCTCCCCCACAAAGGGATAACATTTAGTGAAATATTGATTATTTAATAACTTATTTACTACTCATTTGGATCCTCCGAAATTCTACACATAGTATATCGTTTATTACCTCGAGAAAAATGGGCGAAGTTGCGACGCTTCTTTTGGTACCTCCCACACAAATGGACAATTTTGTACCAAAAGTTCAGCTTTTACTTTAATACCAGTGCACACAAATACTTACTCGTACCGTGCAATGCTTTTATAGTACCTAGAGTCTAAAGAAAAGTGGCCGTTATAGGCACGCCCCATTTGGTACCTCCCGCACAAATGAACCATTTTACACAAAAAGTCGTAAAACAGCGTACAGTCGCGTTCTTCATCTAAATCGACCACTGAGGTCTTCCTCTATACTAGAGTCGACCACTAAGGTCTTCCTCTATACAAGAGTAGACCACTGAGGTATTCCTCTATTCTAGAATCGACCACTGCGTATAACTGTAATACCAGTACATATAAATACTTAACATTTTGTACAGTGAAAACTGACTGTTATTGGGACGACCCTCTTGGTACCTCTCACACAAATTGACCATTTTTACCAAAAGTAAACAGCTTTTAACTTTAAAACCCGTACATACTTTAAAGTTATTAAATGCAATTTAAATTGATAATAATTTAATTAAAACAATAAATAAATAAATTTACCAATATTTTTTTGGGACTCAAGGTGAGGGGATTCATAAGTCGGTTTACCCGACTGAACTTTTTACTTCTTTTTAACTGTTAAATTGGTCCGATATTGGTGTGATATAAATACGTTTTTGTTCTAATCCACAACGCGTTTTTATTCATTTTAGCCAAATTTAATATAAATTTTGAAATACTAGTACATGAAAAATGTCGAAAAAGTCGACGGGGAAAAATCGACTTCAGGCAAACAAATTGTGGTGTACCACTCAGAATTGACCGTCCTACGTTGCTCAAGCGGAACAGTTGCCACATGACCAGTTTTGCCGAAGAAACAGGCGACCATTTGCTTCGAAGTGCTTCTTCCACGAACAACTTTCGTTGGATTTGGCTCGTCTTCGAAGATCCACACGGTCGATTGCTGATTTGTTTCGGGCTCATACGCATAGATCCAAGATTCGTCACCTGTGACGATCTTATAAACGTCTTTTGAAGCACCGCGATCGTATTTTTTCAAAATTTCTTTGCACCAATCGACACGAGCCTTTTTTTGAGCTATTGTGAAATTGTGCGGGATCCAACGAGAACAAACCATTTTTACGGCCAGGTGTTCATGCAATATCGAATGTATGCTGGTGGAAGAAATGCCCAATGATGCCTCTATCTATGTCACATACTCTATCGGTATGTCACATGACGATCTTGCATTATCAGTTCACGCACGGCATCAATGTTATCTGGCACAAGGGCCGTTTTTGGACGACCTTCGTCCTTGAGCGAGCGTCGGCAACGATTGAATTCATTAAACCAATTTTTCACAGTGCTATAGGATGGTGCTTCATCGCCATACAAAGATTTAACTTCATCGATGCACTCTTGTCGTGATAATCCACATCGAAAGTTGTGAAAAATTATCGCACGAAAATGTTAACGAGTTAACACTTAGTGTTGCCTAGGCCAGATATATATATAGCAACCCTCGTATAGACCAACATGTTTGATACACAAAGTTATTAGTAATACGAATATCGATACCTGCAAAATCTGTCATACTTCCTAGGAAGGCCGACAATAGTACTGATACATATGTTTATCCAGACATTATTTGCTCAATGCGAAATAAAACCGGTACTCAATCCTCTCCACTTCTTGATCATCTCCAAAGCTTCTGCAGAAATAATTGGACTCAATTCCCAATATCCTTGCGTGTTCGCCTACCATGAGTGTCCCTGACACTAACGTAGACAGTCTTTTCCTCACAAGTATAAGTTCCATATCAAGTATAAGTTCTTTACAGTGTAATCCGAAGCCGACCTTCTCATCAAGCCTCGAACCATAGATAGTTTAAAATGTTATGCTTATTTATTCTACGCACCAGTGAGGAAGGTGCAATGATCAGAGTATTAAGCCGCCGAGCCGCGCCGCCGAACGTTCCTCATCTGCTGGCGCCGCCGCCGATCTTTGCGGCTGATATACAGCTGCCGATTATGATAATATAGGACGGAAAAATAAGAATTATGATAGCAATATCAAACTTACTCTCAAAAATCCATTATGAGGAATAACTTAATAACGGGTTTTCCAATAGGGATGATATGATTTTGAAGTGACGTTCGGCCATTTGTAATATGTCATGATCTGTCATTTGTTTTTCATTGTATTCAGTAGTGTTTACAATTTCATCATGCAGAGATATACGCAAGAACAACGTTTACAAATTATTCAGTTTTATTATCAAAATAATCGTTCTCCAATTGCAACTTTTCGTCCATTTTTTTTAAATCCAAAAAAAATACTTTCCAGTCGACCTACGACCTTGACACCCATGAGCAATATTTTAACTCTCGTTAAGAGCTATCTTTTTGCCATTGACCGATTGTGGCTACGTGCCACACAGCAAATGAAACAATTGAATTGTTGCGAGAAAAGTTTGGAGATTCGATTATTTCAAGAAATTGTGATATTGACTGGCCTCCAAAAAGTTGTGATTTAACACCATTAGACTATTTCTTGTGGGGTTATTTGAAGTCACTGGTCTTTCGAAATCAACCAGACTCTCTTCAAGCTTTACAAGTCAATATTTAAAGTGTCATTCATGACATACGACTGGATTTAGTGGAAAAAGTGCTCGAAAATTGGGTACATCGAATTCGTTCCTGCAGATGAAGTCGTAGAGGCCATGACGGTTTATTTAGAACTTAATTGTATCGATTGCACTTCACATTAAATAAAAAAACTTTTGAATTTCCTTAACAATAAGTGTTTTATTTCAATGAAATCATGTCACTCTTATTGGCAAACCCTGTATATCCCTTCCCTTTTGCTTCTAAGCGCTATAAAATCCGCTTCTTAGCAGATCCTTATAAACTTTAACAGATAACATCTGAATGAGCCAAAACCAACCGCCGTTTTACTATCAATTTTGTGACATTTTTAACAATTACATTAAAGCATATTCGTTATTTGAAACTTCGATTTTAAAACAAATACAAAAAAAAATTAACTTTTTAAACCACATTCCTGTCGCAATAAAGATTCCTGTCCAAGAAGACATTATTATACAGAGCCTCCAAGAGTAAAATTTATGTCGGCTTTGCCGTCTAGCCGTCGCCGCCGATCTATGATTTTCAACAGCAGCTGCCGCCGACAATTTTGGCTCGGCTTCATTCTCTGCCAAGGACTGCATGTCAAGCTACGATAGCTGCGATAACTATCATCATATATGTAGCTCCTACGATAGAAATTGTGCTACATTCTATAGAAAAACATTCCACAAGTACTTACATATTATTCTTTCCCTAATTATTCAAACCACTGTGCGACATGACATCCGTC
The DNA here is from genome assembly GCA_963930755.1 of Eudasyphora cyanicolor. NCBI lineage: Eukaryota > Metazoa > Arthropoda > Insecta > Diptera > Muscidae > Eudasyphora > Eudasyphora cyanicolor. Next base: position 247,493,136 of record OZ005735.1, read on the forward strand.
TTCTGGCATTTCGTTCTACTGGGACGAGTAATGGTTGTATAGGCCGTTTTTCTATAACAGTCGGCTTCTCCGTCGTCATCTTCGTCGTCGTCATCCGAGTTCATTCTCTCTGGGTCGTAGAGAAAAAGCCAACAACACCAAAAGGTAAATATAGGCCATTTGAATAAGGGGAGAATAGAGGGAGGGGGTGCTAGAATGCTCTGCTCTGTACTCAGTCTGCCAATAAATGTGAGTACTGCTCCAACAGCAGTTAGGTGGGCGAAGAGGCTGAGTGGCGCTTAAGTGGGAGGCAAAGGTGTCACCAGAGAACACGGTGAGGTGTATACGGGTTAGACGGTGAGAACGATTTGAAGCCATAGATACATACCCAGCAAACAATTTCTTCCGAATTCGGTCCGAAGTCGGTCAGAAACTCTGCACAAGTAGCCGATTCTGATGCCGACTTTGTTTCGAAATTGTTCAGAAAACCATGTGAGCGGTTGACACGACTTCGGTAACTTTTGTCTTGGGAAATTCGGTTGATTGTGCAGAGTTGTCGGACACATCTCTGTCAGAAATCTGAAGAAAAATCGGAGGGAAATTCGAAAGGATTTTTCGATTAGGGAAATTCGAAAATATTTTTCTCAATTAAGTCGGCATTAAGTCTAATAAAATAGTCGAAAATGGTCCGAATTTCTGACCGGTTTCTGGAAATTTGTCCGATTTGTCGGACCAATTTCGGAAAGATGTCTAACCGATCATCCGAATTTGGTCCGACTTCTCCGACATTTTTCTGACTATCTGTCCGATTTTTCGGACCTATTTCGGAAGGAAGTCGAACAAAACATTCGAATTTGGTCTGACTTCTCCTACATTTTTCTGACCATCTGTCCGATTTGTCGGCCCAATTTCGGAAAGAAGTTTAACAAAATATCCGAATTTGGTCCGACTTCTCCGACATTTTTCTGAATATCTGTCCGATACCATTTTCGGAAGGAAGTCTAACAAAACATCCGAAATTAGTCCGACTTCTCCGACATTTTCCCGACTATTTGTCCGATTTGTCGGACCAATTCCGGAATGAAGTCTAACTAAACATCCGAATTTGGTCTAATTTGTCCGACCGGTTTCTGACTAATGGTTCAACTTTTCTGAATAAATAAATAAAATAATAATAAAAATAAATAATAATAATAATAACAATAAATAATAATAAATAAATATAAATAAATGCTTATCCGCGACGTGTTAATTGTTTTGTGGCACAATTGAAAATGAGAGGTGATGTAAGAAAACAAACAAAAGAATATATGCAAAACAACAACAACAAGAACCAGTTCTTGCTATTCCATGAAAATTAACAGTTAGCTATGTTGCGGGAATTGAATTATTGGCACATGGTTACTGAAATAAAACAAGACAAAAATTCCGTTTCGAAAAGAAAAAATACCATTCGAGAATGTGCAGAAACGTCGTATAATTCTCGATCAAGAAATAAAACAATAAACACTTTAGATAATGTGCAGAAACGTCGAATAATTCTCGGTGAAGAAAAAAGCATAAAATCCCTTTCGAGAATGTGCAGAAACGTCGCATATTTCTCGATTAAGAAAAATAAACAAGAAATCCCTTCCGAGAATGTGCAGAAATGTCGTGTAAATCTCGTATGGAATTTTAGAGAATGTGCAGAATTGTCTGACCGATATTGTACAGAAAAGCGTTTAAATGTCTAAAGGAAATTTAGACAATTCGGCTGAATGTCTAATGAAACTTACGAGAATTTGCCGACAATTCGGCTGAATGTCTAATGAAACTTACGAGAATTTGCCGACGTCCGACACGTCGGAAATAATTGTTTACTGGGTACATATGTATGTACGTACAATAGCTGCAACTACACAACGAATACGTATGTAGCGAGTATTTGCCTTAATATATGTATGTCTGTATATTCTCTTTGTTTGTGTAGGTGCTTGTGCAGGAGGAGTAGGAGGCCGCTCTCTGTTACGTCATTAACGTACTACGGTTACAACAAACAAATGGCGCTACGTTGTCGAAGTTGTTGCTGTCGATGTTGCTGTTGTTGTCGGTGTTTTATTTGTTTGGCTTTGTTTGGGTTTGTTGGCGAACAATATTTGAAAGCAAAAACGCTAGATGGATCGGTGGATGGTTGGATGGATGGAGGCTCAACGCTCGCTCGTGTCGGCGGCTGGCTATACACAATTGACGTAGTAGTATACACTTACGTCTAAAACGTATGTCGTATGTCGTTTGTTTATACACAATCTGTTTGACGTTGTCGTAGCTATTATTGTTGTTTTTGCTGTTGTTGTTCTTTTCTGCTTGTTTATTTTTTGCTTCTTCTACTTTTTTGCATTGTTGGATTTTGTTTGGCGTAGGCCTGAAATAATTTATTATTTGCCCCAAAGTGAAATATGTGACAGAAACACTCACTCACATACCGAAGAGCGGAAGGGACAAGGGGACAAAAGGAAATAAGAAGCTCAATACAGGCGGTCGGTCAGGAGCTCCTCTTGGTTAGCAGCCCACTTGGGCACTTAGATTGAATCTATCTATCCGCTGTATGCAGTGTTGTGATAAAGTATGACGTTTCTTGGGTGCCCCCATACAGTCGTAGGTTTAGGAGGACAATGGAAATGCTGATGGTGCCTCATTGATGATGATGATGATGAGAATATTGGACTTGTTCATATTGCTGTTATTACTGCCGTTGCTGTGTGGTGTCTTGTTTGGCCTTGCGGCCATTATAAACAACCTTCACAAGGAATTCCCACTTCAAAAAAAAAAAACTTGTACGAGTATGTACTAGGAAAAAAACAAATAAATATTCAAGATCAAATTGTCCATATGATAACCCACACCCCATCATTATGTAGTGCCACACTATGATGAGGCACAGTGGTTAAGAAGTAGGAAAACTACCAGGTTGTTTCACTTGCAATTACGTTCTCTTATTTACAACTTGATTGGAATACCGGGTTGTATGATTAATATTTATTTTGACACATTAGTTCGTATGATTATTATTATAGCTGGACAGTGGATCATATGATTATGTATGTTGTGTGATCCTTATAATTATATCTTCACAGTAGGTCGTATGATTATTATAATTATATCTGCACAGTGGGTTGTAAAGGGTTTTCCAACAAGAGGAGTTATTTTGGTATTCAAAGAAAAATTCCATTTTTTGAGATAAATGATCGGATATTTATTTCATAATAAAGAGGAAGGTATGCCGTTAATAATGAAAAACAACATCAGCCAAATGGCCACCACGACCACGCTTACAGGATCATATCCTTTTCATGAAATTTTCCATAACCAAATCGCAAAGTGGCTCCCCTATGTCCTCGATAGCCTCACGAATTCTATCTTTGAGGTCTTAAATCAACGGTGGGCTGTTGGCGTAGACCTTATCTTTCACGTGGCCCCAAAGGAAGAAGTCGCAATGTGTTAAATCACAAGATCTCGGTGGCCAATTGTAATCACCTCTTCGAGAAATAACACGGTCCGGAAACTTTTTCCGTAACAGAGCAATGGTTTCGCTGCTTGTGTGGCACGTAGCGCCGTCTTGTTGAAAGTAAACGTTGTCCAGATCAATACCATCCAACTCCGAGCATAAAAAATCATTAATCATCTCTCTATAGCGCAATCCATTCACCGTAACTGTTGATCCAACCTCATTGTCGAAAAAGTAAGGTTCAATGACCCCGCCGGACCATAAACCGCACCAAACAGTCACACGTTGAGGATGGAGAGGCTTCTCAACAATAGCTCTTGGGTTTTCCGAGCCCCAGATGCGACAATTTTGCTTGTTGACGTAGCCACCGAGGTGGAAATGGGCCTGATCAGTCAAAATGATTTTTCGATGGAATTCCGGATCATTTTCATGCATTTCAAGGACCCAATCAGCAAAGACACGACGTTGTTGATGATCGGCCGGCTTGACTTCTTGTGTTAACTGAACTTTATAAGCCTCAAGACCCAAGTCTTTATGCAAGATACGGTGTAATGACGTTTGTGGAATGCCCAATTCCAAAGAACGACGAGGAATGGACAAACCTGGGTTTTCGTCAACACTTTGGGCTACAGCAGCAATATTCTCAGTTGTTCTTGAGCGACGTGCACGGGTCTTATTCTTCACATCACTAACTTGTCCTAACCGCTCGAATGTTCCACCAATTTCTATATTGCGATCCGACAAGGTACTTCACGACGACCCAAAAATGCTTTAGTTTTCACAATTTTTGTAGTGAACTTTAATAATTTCAATGCGTTGTTGAATCGTGTATCGTTCCATTTTTATACCCTACACCACACTGTGTTACAGGGTATTATGACTTTGTGCATATGTTTGTAACACCCAAAAGGAAAAGAGATAGACCCATTGTTTATTATACCGATCGACTTGTAAGTCGATTTTGTTATGTCCGTCTGTCTGTAGATGTATTCTTGTAATCAAAGTACAGGTCGCAATTATGGTCCGATCTCAACGAAACTTTGCACATATCTTTCTTTAGTCCCAAGGACGATCCCTATTGAATATGGTTAAAATCGGGTCAGATTTACATATAGCTCCCATATATATGTACCTCCGATTTGGCAAATATGCACTGTATAAGCAACATTTTTGAACCGATTTGTACCAAAATTGACAGAGAGTAGTCTCGTGATACACTTACAGACATTACCAAATTTGGGGGAAATCGGTTCAGATTTAGATGTAGCCCCCATATATATGTTACCCCCGATTTGACATGTAAGCGCTGTAGAAACTGTATTTTATATCCGATCAGTACGAAACTCGGCAGAAAGAGGTTTCTTATTACATGAAGGAATACTGCCAAATTCGGAGAAAATCGGTTCAGATTTATATATAGCTCCCATATATATGTTAGCCCCGATTTGACATCTAAGCGCTGTAGCGACTGTATTTTATATCCGATTAGTATAAAATTCGACAGAAAGAGGTATCTATTTTACATGAAAGAGTATTTAGGGAAAAATCGGTTCAGATTTATATATAACCTCCATATATATGATTCTGCTGATTTGGAACGAATATTGCTTAATTTGGCGATTATCGGTTCAGAATTAGATATATCCACATATATATGTTCTTACCCATTTACCTATTATTCCAAATTATTATCGCAATGGCCCTTATCACATTGTTAGAGAGGTGTAGGCTATTATATAGTCGATCCCGCCCGACTTTCTGCCTTTCCTTACTGGTTAGTAATGGCGTAGTTTCTACTTGTCAAAGAATAAAAGCTTCAAAAGTGATAGCTACCGAAATACCGGGTGATTCAAAATAACACCTCTTGTTGGAAAACCCTGTATTAAATCAGTATTTCACTACAATTTAACCCATTGTGCGCGGAAGGTACCAAAAGATCAATATGGTCGTCGAAAAAAGGCTCAGATAGAAAAAAATTTACCACAACAATATTTGAAGAGTTATCGTGCGTTTTAGCCAGTCAGACGGACGGACATTGCTCGAATAACTGAAAATGTCCTAAAATGGATTCCGCCGAACATACCGGGTTTTCTATTAAGGACATAATATTAGCTTTGCCAGAGACCTATCTGAGAAGTTACCGCGTTTCAAATGATCAAGTGGCTTTAGTTCTTGAGTCAGTTTGATCTTATAAGGATGAAGGCCAAGATATTTTCGCAAAATACGCCACAGTGTGGTTTGAGAGATGCCCAATTCCATAGAACGACGTGGAATCGACTGATTTGGATTTGATATTGAACGGATACACTTACGGCTGCGATATTTTCGTCGCTTCGAGCGGTACGTCGTCTCTTTGGCGCTGGAACATATAAAAGTCGAAAATTTGGATTCAAATTTATCCGCTATAGTAGGCACAGCCTGTCGGGAAGGGCTATTATTACAACCGAAAATTGGACTAAGCTCAGAATTTCGTTTCGGTAGTAATTTTCAATGATTTCCAAACGTTGCACGTAAGTGAACTTTACCATGATGAAAATGTTGACTTCGACTAACGTTTTGACACCTTAAATATCATTAACCAGTAAGGAAAGGCAGAAAGTCGGGCGGGGCCGACTATATAATACCCTACACCTCCCTAACAATGGGATAAGGGTCATTGCGATCATTATTTGGAATAATTGGTAAATGGGTAGGAACATATTATCTAATTCTAAACTGATAATCGCTAAATTTAGCAATATTCGTTCCTAAATTGAGAAACATCTTTCTGGAAAATTTAAATGATCGGAAGTAAAGTACAACTTATATAGCGCTTTGATACCAAATCAGGAGGAACATATATATATATATGGAGGAACATGTAAACAGACCACATTCTGTCAAATTTCGTTCTGATCGGATATAAAATACAGTCACTGATCGGATATAAAATAACATTTTTACAGGGCTTACATGTCAAATCGGGGTAACTTATATATGGGGGCTATATCTAAATCTGAACCGATATCCCTCAAATTTGGCAGTGTTAATTCACGTAATAAGAAACCTTTTTCTGCCAATTTTTTTACTGATCGTATATAAAATAAAGTTTCTACAGCGCTTACATGTCAAATCGGGGGTAACATATATATGTGGGCTATATCTAAATCTCAACCGATTTCCCTCAAATTTGGCAGTATTAATTCATGTAATAAGAAACCTCTTTCTGCCGAATTTCGAACTGATCGGATTAAAAATACACTTTTTACAGCGCTTACATGTAAAATCGGGGGTAACATATATATGGGGGCTATATCTAAATCTGAACCAATTTTCTCCGAATTTGGCAGTATTCCTTCATGTAATAAGAAACCTGTTTCTGCCGAATTTCACACTGATCGGTTATAAAATAAATTTTTTACGGCGCTTACATGTGAAATCGGGGGTAACGTATATATGGGGGCTATATCTAAATCTCAACCGATTTCTTCCAAATTTAACAGTGTTCATTCATATAATAAGAGACCTCTTTCTGCTGAATTTCATACTGATCGTATATAAAATAAAGTTTTTACAGCGCTTACATGTCAAATCGGGGCTAACATACATATATATGGGGGCTATATCCAAATCTGAACCGATTTTAACCAAATTAAATAGGGATCGTCCTTGGGCCAAAAAAAAATATATGTGTACAGTTTCGTCAAGATCGGGCCATAATTGCGACCTGTACTTTGATTACAAGAATACATCTACAGACAGACAGACAGACGGACAGACAGACGGACATAGCTAAATCGACTCAGAAAGTGATTACAAGTCGATCGGTATAATAAACAATGGATCTATCTCTTCTCCTTTTGGGTGTTACAAACAAATGCACAAAGTCATAATACCCTGTACCACAGTGTGGTGTAGGGTATAAAAATGTTTAAGCTTGCGTTGACATAAAGATACGAAATTATTATGTCTCTATTAGAAAACCCTGTACTTAAGGGCTTAGGCCACTCCTTTAATGTGTTACAACTTTGGCCCATAGGCCCATGACAATGTATACCCTCCACCACCAAAGTAAGGTTCTATATACTACGACATACAACATTTTAAGTCAATCTGGCATACTAGTATACAAACAGCAAAGGTTCAACTAAGTTGATTAGAAAATGTGACCTTTCTGGCTCAATATTTGTTTGAATTTAAATTGATAAAATCAGCTAGGCACACACCAAATTGCCAAAAATTATCCCATATAGTTTTAAACCAAATGCACTTCTGAAAAATAGATTTTTTCGCAGTGTACATGTGTATATTTTATCATTTTTTGCCGCAGAGCAGACCACAGTGCTGCAATAAGCAGACTTTGAAATTTTACTCCTGTTGCCTATACATATTGACAAGATTTCCCTTGAACCTTTCAAGGTACACTTGCGAAGGAAATGAAATGACATGCCTAGTATACCCAAAGCCTAGTCAGTGGTGGAGATGGCCTATACTAAATTGAGTTTTTCCCTTCCCTAGTCTTACTTAAAAGCCCACATTAGTTGTGATGGATGCAATCGAATCAGAGGCCATTAAATAATGGAGGAATCATTTAATTATTATTGTACGCCGAAGTCAGGCGAATGAGGGGGTTAGAGGGAGGCATGAAACTTGCCAATATATTCCCAACATTACAAACTAGGCTCATGGCATTGTGTTAGTCTGTCGCATGAGAACTTGAAAATGACTTCGACCTATTCATGTAGGACGAGCGTAAGTACGAGTAAGTAGATACGCTCACGTCACGTTGAACCATAACAGTGGCTGCACTGCAAAGTGAAGTTATATCAGATGAGTGGGTCGAGGGACCAGATCTTTTAAAAAGGATAAAAAAAAGAGAAAAAAGAAAACGGGCGTAAAAACAACTCCCACAAAAGTTACAACAGAATTACATCGATGCCATTACAAATGTATCTCATAAAGGTCAAAGTTCACTTTAGTATCGCATTACTTGTCAATTCCCAATCGTTGGCATACGTAATTCCTGTGGTTTACTTACGAAGATACGTAGGTAGATGATAGCCTTTATTTTATTTTATTACAATATATATTGATATTTTGTTGGATGGTTTTACCGACTTCCATATGGAGATCAAAAACTAAAAACGTTAATAATTTTTTTTAATTAAAAATGTCACCAAAATTATACTAAATACTAAGGCCCTTATTCATAAAAATGTAATGAAGGTTTGAAGAACGCTTTAACACTGCTAAAGCGTTCCTCAAACCTTCTTTAACTTTTTATGAATAAGGCCCTAAATTAGCAAAATTATATGATCAAAATTATGTGATTTTTTTCTTAATTCTTAAATTATATGATTTTTTCATAATTCTTAATTCAATTAACAAAATGAATTAAATTCTCAGTATACCCTACACCACAGTGTGGTGTAGGGTATAAAAACGATTGGATCTAAAGAGCCAAATCGGATGAAACATATATATGGGAGCTATAGGTAAATCTTTACCGATTTTCTTCAAATTCGGCAATGTTGGTTCATGGATCAAGAAACTCTACCATTCTAGATTTCAAAACGATTGGATATAAAATATAGCTTCTATAGAACTAAAGGGCCAAATCGGACGAATCATATATATGGGAGCTATAGCTAAATCTTAACCGGGTTTCTTCAAATTCGGTAGTGTTGGTTCATGGATCAAGAAACTCTACCATTCTAAATTTCAAGACGATTGGATGTAAAATATAGCTTCTATAGAACTAAAGAGCCAAATCGGACGAAACATATATATGGGAGCTATAGCTAAATCTTAACGGATTTTCTTCAAATTCGGTAGTGTTGGTTCATGGATCAAGAAACTCTACCATTCTAAATTTCAAAATGATTGGATGTAAAATACAGCTTCTACAGGACTAAAGAGCAAAATCGGACGAAACATATATATGGGAGCTATAGCTGAATCTTAACCCATTTTCTTCAAATTCGGCAATGTTGGTTCATGGATCAAGAAACTCTACCATTCTAGATTTCAAAACGATTGGATGTAAAATATAGCTTCTATCGAACTAAAGGGCCAAATCGGACGAAACATATATATGGGAGCTATAGCTAAATCTTAACCGATTTTCTCCAAATTCGGTATTGTTGGTTCATGGATCAAGAAACTCTACCATTCTAAATTTCAAAACGATTGGATGTAAAATACAGCTTCTATAGAACTAAAGGGCCAAATCGGACGAAACATATATATGGGAGCTATAGCTAAATCTTAACCGATTTCAACCAAATTCAATAGTGATCTTAACAGCTGCGAAATACTCTAAACTGCAAAATTTCAGAACGATCGGAGTGAAATTTCGACATGTAGTCGACGAACAACTTTACATGGACAGACGGACGGACATGGTTAAATCGACTCAGCTAGTGATTCTGAGTCGATCGGTATACTTTAAGGTGGGTCTAGCTGTGTTATTTTCAGGTGTTACAAACATCTGCCGTGAAACAAACTTATAATACCCTGTACCACAGTGTGGTGTAGGGTATGCAAATTTAGTACTAGCAACAAAAAGTATATTGCCTACACGATGTGTCGGTTGTATTTATATATAAATAGGTGAAACCACAATCATAACATGGATACGATCAAATAAAAATGCTTGCAACTAAATCGATGGTTGTATCAATCGAATTTAGATAGTTTTTTTCATTGACACTCGGTTAGTTGTGGTAACCAATTTTAAATTTTCATTATAGTACCATATGATCGATTTTTGGTTGTGACAACCAATGTTTTATTCTACACAACAGAAATTGTATCAATAGACCAAAGATTATTATTGCACCGAATAATTGGTTAATATAACAGAAAAAGTATTAATAAATAATCGTTTTTTGGTTATCCCAATAATTTCCCAAATTTACACTAATTAAATGTATTTTGGTAAATACAACCGAAAGATTGGTGGCTGTTTTTTTGCTGATACATGATAAACAAAAAATTAAATTACTCGACATAAATAAATCTTCAACATTTTGTTCTCATAATAGTGATGAATTTGTAATATGGGATTTTTAATTTTGTTATGAATTGTTTGGTTTTTGTTCAATAAATAAAATAAAAATTAATGAAAACTGTTTTTAATTAATTGTCGATAGTATATGACTGACAAATTGTCAGAACAACCAATTTTTTAAAACAGTTGGTTGTGGCAACATAGAACAGATAATTTTAGCCACCATTTTCGTAGTTGGCGCAACCAAATATGATTGTTGTCAACATGGAAGCAGAAGTATACCACAACCAAAATATTAGTTGTCCTGATGGAATTGCATGATAGTGGACAGAACTACTAAAATTCGGTTGAGGCAACCAAACTATATATAATCGAATCAAGAAATTTAATATTTCACTAACCCAGCAAAATCTTGGTAAGTACATGGCATTACCACTTGGCATATCTAGTAATGACAACTTACTCTTTTCTACTTTCTCACCTCATTCACCATTGATGGTGGTGAACGAGAAATGCCAACTCGGAAATATTCACTACCATACAAACCCACTCATTAAAGTATTACTTAGGTCCACGCTTACTTTTGAATAATTGTAAGCGTGGGGGTAAGTGGTTATTTTTCAGCTTCTGACATGCTTGAGCGAAATCACTTTCCTCCAACGACATGCATGTGTAAAAATAATTCGAAGGTGGACTTCGAATTATTTTTGAATATAGCTTACCCTTCAGGTTTTTTTGGTAATGGGAAATTTTGCTGGGCAACACTACATATGCAACAAATGAACACTTTTTGAAAAATACACGGACTTGACATTATAGGTTCGATGTACTACCAAAGGGTAGTATAATAACCCTATTCTCTCTTTGGCGGAATTGGTGAACAAAATTTGTTTATGGACCTCCAAAGTTTCTGAAAATCAGTGGGCCCCTCGAAAAAGGTGTCATCAGCTTTGGCCCAATAACTAATTCAGACATGGTGACACTGCTTAACTTTATTTGGCAATAATGTTGCTAAGAATATGATGAACAAAGTTTCTTAACATTTTATGAGAAAAATATTTTTTTCCGTACATTTTTTTTTAAAAGTGAAGGACAAAATATTTTTTTCAGCCTTGTGAACATGTCAAAACAATCTGAACATGTCTAGGCACCCTAAATAGCTCAAAAATACCACATTGTACCCCAAAAGAGTTAGTATTTCACTATTTTGCAACAAAAATATTTTTTTGGTGTAGGGTATGTTCAGCAACTTTATAGAAAATATTAAGGCCAATATTTTTGTGAAAAATATAAACCCTCTAGCTCCCCCACATATATGTAATTTTTGGCTCTATTTTAATAAATCGTAAAAAACACCCCTAAAAATGGGGAGGGTGGGGATGAAATATTCTACAAAAATGTTGGCTATTAAATTTTACTATATGTGTCAGAACACGACCTTGACACCCATGAACAATATTTTAGCTCTCGTTAAGAGCTATCTTTTTGCCATTGGCCGATTGTGGCTACGTGCCACACAGCAAATGAAACAATTGAATTGTTGCGTGAAAAGTTTGGAGATACGAATATTTCAAGAAATTGTGATACTGAATGGCCTCCAAGAAGTTGTGATTTAACACCATTAGACTATTTCTTCTGGGGTTATTTGAAGTCATTGGTCTTTCGAAATAAACCAGACTATCTTCAAGCTTTACAAGTCAATATTGAACGTGCCATTCATGACATACGACTTGATTTAGTGGAAAAAGTGCTCGAAAATTGCGTTCATCGAATTCGTTCCTGCAGAAGAAGTCGTGGAGACCATTTGAATGACGTTTTATTTAGAACTTAATTGTATCGATTGTACTTCACATTAAAAAAAAATATTTGAATTTCCTTAACAATAAGTGTATTTTTTTTTCAACGAAATCATATCACGCTTATTGGAAAACCCGTTAGTTAAGCGGTATCACCAAGTCTGAATTAGTTGTTGGACAAAAGCTAATGATACCTTTTTCGAGGGGCCCACTGATTTTCAGAAACTTTTGAGGCCCATAAAAAAAATTGGTCACCAATTTCGCCAAACCGAGTATAGAGATATACTACTCTTTGGTAGTAGAATCCAGAGCTGTGGAGTCGGAGACGGAGTCGGAGTCTTGGAGTCGGAGTCGGGGATATTTGCCCGGAGTCGGAGTCCGGATTCGAAAAATTATGGTCGACTCCGACTCCGAGATGGATTGTGCAAAATGTACCATTTATGTGATAGAATTTTTGGGAAAACAATTCTGGTACAAAAGAAGGATAAAACATTTGAAGCTTTTAACCAAATATTTTTGTATGTCCAAAATATCTATAAAGTCAACCAAATTATGGACTTTTTATGTAAAGACAGTTTTAGGAAAGTTCTGTTTATATATGTGATCAATTTAGCAAGATGAATATGCTGCTAACAAAATAAGAATTTTGCAAGACTATATGCTATTCCTAAGCGAGTAAAAAACCCTTAAGCGAGGAAAGGCCAATGACTGGCGATGCCAACTACATATATGATATCGTACACCACCTTCGTAGAGCAGATTAAGCTCACATATAGTAAATATAAATATGAAATATAAATAATAATTATTAAACTAAATCTAAACTGAATTTGTTCAAATTCGACAATATGCGTTCCTGCATAAATAAACTCTACCCTACTAAATTTCAAAATGATTGAATGTGGAATACAGCTCCCATAGCGCTACAAGGCCAAATCTAACGAAACTTTTATTTCTGGAGGCAATATCGATCTGAACAGATTTTGACCAATTACAATAGGTTTCTTCCCTGTTGGGAAAGAGTTCTTATTGCCAAATTTCAGCAGTATCGGAGTGAAATTTGGACCTGAACTCAACGAAGAACTTAAGATGGACAGACAGGCGGACTGCTAGTGATTCTGAGTCGCAGAGAATATTTAAAGGTGTGTCTATCTGTAGTATTTTTTCCAAATCTGCCAAAAAAAAAAGCAAAGTTAAAAACAACTGTACCATAGTGTTGTGTAGAGTACAATAACTAACGAAGAAACTGGATGCCTGAAGCGAAGATAATTTGCAAAAATTGCGATATACGGGTAATAAACCAGAGGCAGTGATTGTAGAAAATTTTATCATGATTTCATTTTGATAGAATTGTCATATTATTTGCAAGTCAGGCGTCGATAAGTAAATAATAATTTAATTACTGGTATTTAATACCTACTGTTTTGTGTGTTTTTAACAAAGCTATATCTTATTTTCAATAAAATTAATTCACGTTTTAGTAGAAATATAATTTCAGAAATGTATGTTATTTAACTGCCGGAGTCGGAGTCGGAGTCGGAGTCGGAGTCGAACCATTTTAAAACTCGACTCCGGGAGTCGGAGTCGAGTAGTTTTGGCTCGACTCCGCAGCCCTGGTAGAATCGAAACTTTACTGCCAAGTCCGTGAATTTTTCAAAAAGTCTTTATCTGTTGCATAGTGTAATCAAACAAAACAAGTAAGAAAGTTTCAGTCGGGTAAACCGACTAAGGTATACCCTCACTTTGTGAGTAATGTAATATTGAATATTACTCGATTTATTCTGTCAATTTGTGTGGGAGGTACCAGAAGGGGTTTATCAAATACACTTTTTTTTGCTGAACATTAGATACTTTAAATTCATTGCACTGTGCCGACTTATAAGCATTTATGAGCACTGGTATAAACGTTATGAGACATTAAATTGTGGTATGATTTGGGCATTTTGTGTGGGAGGTACAAAGAGGGGCGTGGCAATAACGCCCATTTTTCACAGGGCTATAGACACTATAAAAACATTACACTGTACAAAATTTCAAGTATTTTTATACACTGGTTTTAATGTTATAAGCTGTTAACTTTTGGTGCAAAAAGGTTCCTTTGTGTGGGAGGTACCAAAAGGGGCGTGACAACAACACCCATTTTTGCCTGGACTGTAGGCAATATAAAAGCATAATACTGTACAAAATTTCAAGTATTTTTATACACTGTTATTAATGTTATAAGCTGTTAACTTTTGGTGCAAAATGGTGCATTTGTGTGGGAGGTACCAAAAGGGACGTGGCGACTTCGCCCATTTTTCTCGAGTTGATAACGACTAATAAGCTAATACTATGTGTGGAATTTTAAAAGATTCGAATAAGTAGTATAGCAGTTATTAAAGAATCAATATTTCACAACATTTTAACCCTTTGTGGGGGAGGTACTAGAAGGAGTGGACCAATATGGCCCATCTTCGAACTTAGCCGGAGATAGAAAAAAATATTACCACATACCAAATTTGAGGTCAATCGGTTACTCCTTTCGAGAGTTATCGTGCGCACCAGCCAGCAGACAGACAGACACACAGACAGACGGACGGACATTGCTCATTCGACTTAAAATGACCCAAAACGGATTTCCTCCGAACATACTTGGGGTCTTAGGTCACTCCTTCGACTTGTTACACTTTTTTCCGTAGCAAATGATATATACCCTCGTCACACTAAAGTGAGGGTATAAATATCGTCGTGTAGATGTTTCAATAGAGTGTTTGGCGATGTTTCATCACAATAAAGCCGAGCTTTGGCATCGATTCGTAACCATGGATAACCACTTCACACCTGAGACAAAGTAACAGTCAAAACAGTGGACTGGAATGGGAGAATCCTATCCAAAGAGGACAAAGACAGTGCCATCTGCAGGCAAGGTCATGGCGGCTGTTTTTTGGGATGCTCGTTGAGTAATTATCTTCAAAAAGGAAAAACAATCAACGGCGATTATTATGCTATCCTATGGCAGAGCTTAAGTGATTAAATTAAGGGAAAAAGGCCGCGTTTGGCGACAAAGAAATTGTTGCTTCATCAAGACAATGCGCTAGTCCACACATAATCTATTGCGGTGCCCAAAATCAGTGAATTAAAGTTCGAATTGCTTCATCACCTAATTCGAGAAATTTAGCTCATGCGGATTATTTTCTATTTTCAAACTTCAAAAAATTCTTCGGTGGTAAAATATTTGCCAACAATGAAGTGGGGGAGTCTGCGTTTGATGACTATTTTAAAGAGCTAGACAGCAATGTGGAAAACTTATATCGAGCCAAAAGTAGATTATGTTGAGAAATAAAGAAAAGAAAAATTCAAAATTGTTGTGTTTTCTTTGTTACGTCGGCTACCAGAAAGAGTGCACAAATATGACCCATCTTCGAACTTGGCCTGAGATAGAAGAAAATATTGCCAAATATAAAATTGTATGTTAATCCGTTCTAGCGGTTTCTGTTTGAATGTTATTTTGACAGTGACAGCTCTTTCCAGCTCGAAATTTTGACAGAAAGTTAGTAAGATAATCTTATCTTGTTGGAAGGAAATTAATTGAAATAAATAACACTAGTTTGCAACATTTTTGTGAAGGGCTATGTATAACATTTTCTGGCATAGTATGATGATAGCAGGTTTGTGATGGTTAGTTTGTCAGTTGCCGTCCACCATACCACAATGTCGTATAACAGTATTGGACGAACCACTGCTATATATATCTAATGGACAGTTTTAGGAGAGAGGCCCCACCGCGACCCTACAGCCTTCCTGCAGGAATATAGGGCGATGTTGGCCTTCTTTACACGTTCCAGTACGTTTAGTCTGAATGACAGTTTCCTATCCAAAATTATTCCTAAAAATTTTGCACTTTCAGAAAAGACTAGATCTGTTCCATTTATACGAGGAGGAGGGTCCACATGAGGGACATTATTCATCCTAGTAAAGAGAACCAATTCTGTCTTGTTTGGGTTAACACCCAAACCGCTGCTTCTGGCCCATCTAGCCCATCTAGCCAACTTGTTCAGAGCCACCTGTAGAATATCTCGGGGGATGTTTTCGAATTTGCCACTCACTGCGATTGCCAGGTCGTCCGCATATGCCACGACCTTGCAGCCACAACGTTCTAGATCTAGCAGGATTTCATTCACCGCTAGGTTCCAAATTAGTGGAGACAGTACTCCTCCTTGTGGGGTCCCTCTGTTTACAAACCTTGTTAGAGTTGTGGACCCTAGACATGCTGTTATACGTCTTCTGTTGAGTAGTCTTTGAATTAGTCTAATCAAGCTAGAGTTCACCTTTAGATGTGACAATGCCGCGATTACTGCATCTGGGGGTACGAGTATGTTGTTAAAAGCCCCTTCTATGTCAAGAAATGCCACCATGGTGAATTCTGTGAAATGTAGGGACGATTCGATAGTGCTCACAAGTTCGTGCAGGGCTGATTCTGTAGACTTTCCCTTATTGTAAGCATGTTGGTTCCCCGACAGGAGTTTTGTATCCAGGTTTTGCCTAATGAAATAATCTAAAATTCTTTCCAGACTTTTCAATAGGAAAGAGGATAGGGTAATTGGTCTGAAGTCTTTTGGCCTAGTGTGCGATATCTTCCCCGCTTTGGGTATGAATACCACTTTGGTATCCCTCCATCGATTCGGGATGTATGAAAGCCTAATACAGCCTACATAAATTGCCTGCAGCCAGGGGATAATGTACTTTAACATTTTCTGCATTTCTGCAGGGGTGATGCCGTCTGGTTCAGGTGACTTGAAGGGCTCAAAGCTCTTTATAGCCGAGCTTATTCTAGATCTCTCAGTCAACAAGCTAGCGATGCTCGCCGTCCACTCGCACTCTTGTTGGTCCTGTTGATCCTCGGGCTCTGTTGATGAGTTCCCCGGGAAATGTGTGTCGAGCAGTACACTTAGCGATTGCTCGCTGTTCTTTGTCCAGTTGTTTGCCTCATCCTGCAAATACCCCACTGTACAAGGATACGCGGATAGTACCTTCCTCAGCCTTTCGGCGTCGGAGACCTTTTCCACTTCGCCACAGAAGGAATACCAAGAGCGTCTTTGCGCCTTCCTAAGCTCATTCTTATAGATCTTGAGTTGCCCTTTATATGCATCCCAATCATTAAAGTCTCCTGTAGATTTCGCCTTGTTGAATAGCTTGTTGCAGGTCTATTTCCTTGCCATTAGCTCAGAAGTCCACCATTGGGGTTTAGTTTTACCCTTGTACCTTGTTTTTGGACAGGCTTCTTCAAGGGAACTATTGAATGATGTGGTGATATGCTCGACCAGATTATCCAGACCGGCTTTGTCATTCGGTTCATACAGAAGTTTAGAGTTGAGGACCTTTTTAAAATTCTTCTCATACAGGTGCCACTTTGTCTTCCTCACATTTCTGTGGACAGCAGGTTTAGGCATTTTTTGCGGCGAGTTTGAGCTCTATATAATGGTGATCCGAGAATGAGTGGTCGTCCAGTACATTCCACCCAATAATTTTGTCTGACACCCGGTCAGTAGCAAACGTTACGTCTAGTGCTTCTTGTCTGTCTTTAATTGTAAAGGTCGGTTTATTGCCAATGTTACAAATAGTTAGGTTGGTAGTTAGAATAAAGTCAAGAAGCGATTCACCCCTATTGTTTATATCCGTACTACCACAGACCACCTAGTCAGTTTAAACTTTCTTGTTTTTTTGGAAATTTCCTCGAAATTAAATTTGTATACATATACAATTTCATTGAAATTGCCTTTTTTAGAATATAACGTTGGAATTGAATTTTTCTATGAAATTTCGTTGAAATTACATTTTTCTAGATAATTTAATAAAAATTGCAATTATTCTACATCATAATAAAATTCTTCTTCAAAAATTTTTGAGTTTGTATTTTTTTAGAAAACTCCTTCATATTTGTATTTTTCAGAAATTTAATTAATTCTACAAAATTTTGTTGAAATTTCATTTTTCTTCAAAATTTCGAAATTTGTCGAAATTGCATTTTGCTGCACACAGAATAAAGATTGGTTGTCTCAACCGAATTTTTAGCCAACCGAATTTTGGTAGTTCTGTCTACTATCATTCATAACAAAATTAAAAATCCTATATTACAAATTTATCACTATTATGAGATGTGGAAATATTTGGTACAAATTTTAGTACACGAAAAAAAAACACAAAACGTTTATGCAATTATCGCTTAAGTCTGTGCTTTCAATTTCATGATTGTTGCTATTTTTATTTACGTATAACATTTTGCACAACATATTCTGCATTCCACACATTATTTAAAACACGAGATTATTTTTGACTATTATATACCGTTCTTAAACAAAATGTTGAAGATTTATTTATGTCGAGTGATTTTATTTTTTGTTTGTCATGTATCAGCAAAAGAACAGCAACCAATCTTTCGGTCGTATTTCCAAAAAATACATTTAATTATTCTAAATTTGGGAAATTATTGGGATAACCAAAAAACGATTATTTATTAATATTTTTCTGTTGTAGTAACCAATTATTCGTTGCAATAATAATCTTTGTTCCATTGATACAATTTCTGTTGTCAAGAATAAAACATTGGTTGTCACAACCAAAAATCGTTCATATGGTGCTATAATGAAATTTTAAAATTGGTTACCACAACTAACCGAGTGTCAATGAAAAAAACAATCTTAATTCGATTGATACAACCATCGATTAGGTTGCAAGTATTTTCATTTGATCGTATCCATGTTATTATTGTTGTTTCAACTATTTATATATAAATATATACAACCGACACACGGTGTAGGCAATATACTTTTTGTTGCTTGTACTATTTTTTTATTGTTTTTATCGAACTTTAACCAATTGTTTTCTTGGGTGTAATTAATTTGCATATCTGATTAGGAAAACCGGGGAAATAACGAAATTATTATAAACTTTTGTTTCCATACTTTTGTTTTAAAATCTTCAAATAACTTAAAACCAGTAAGGAAAGGCAGAAAGTCGGGCGGGGCCGACTATATAATACCCTACACCTCCCTAACAATGCGATAAGGGTCATTGTCATAATAATTTGGAATAATTGGTAAATGGGTAGAAACATATTATCTAATTCTGAAACCATAATAGCTATCTGGAAAATTTTAATGATCGGAAGTAAAATACAAATTCTATAGCGGCTTGATACCAAAGCAGGAGGAACATATATATGGAGCTTTAATATAAATCTGAACCGATCTTCCCTGAATACTCATTCATGTAAAAAGACCTCCTTCTGTCGAATTTCGTACTGATCGGATATAAAATACAGTCTCTACAGCGCTTACATGTCAAATCGGGGGTAACATTTATATGGGAGCTATATCTAAATTTGAACCGATTTTCTCCGACCTCCGCTTACAGGTCAAATCGGGGGTAACATATATATGGGTGTTATATCTAAATCTAAACCGAGTTTCTCCGAATTTGGCAGTATTCTTTCATGTAGAAAGAAACCTCTTTTTGCCAATTTTAAAGCGCTCACATGTCAAATCGGGGGTAACGTATATATGGGGGCTATATCTTAATCTGAACCGATTTCTTCCAAATTTAAAAGTGTTCATTCATATAATAGGAAACCTCTTTCTGACGAATTTCATACTGATCGGATATAAAATACAGTTTTTACAGCGCTTACATGTGAAATCGAGGGTAACATATATATGGGGGCTATATCTACATCCGAACCGATTTTCTCCGAATTTGGCAGTATTCCTTCATGTAATAAGAAACCTCTCTTTGCCGAATTTTGCACTGATCGGATATAAAATAACATTTTTACAGCGCTTACATGTCAAATCGGGGGTAACGTATGTATGGGGGCTATATCTAAATCTGAACCGATTTCTTCCAAATTTAACAGTGTTCATTCATATAACAAGAAACCTCTTTCTGCCGAAAAATCTGAACCGATTTTAACCAAATTCAATAGGAATCGTCCTTGGGCCAAAAAAAAGATATGTGTAAAGTTTCGTCGAGATCGGACCATAATTGCGACATGTACTTTGATTACAAGAATACATGGACAGACAGACGGACATAGCTAAATCAACTCAGAAAGTGATTCTAAGTCGATCGGTATAATAAACGATGGGTCTATTTCTTCTCCTTTTGGGTGTTACAAACACTGATCGGATATAAAATAACATATTAAAGCGCTCACATGTCAAATCGGAGGTAACGTATATATGGGGGCTATATCTTAATCTGAACCGATTTCTTCCAAATTTAAAAGTGTTCATTCATATAATAGGAAACCTCTTTCTGACGAATTTCATACTGATCGGATATAAAATACAGTTTTTACAGCGCTTACATGTGAAATCGAGGGTAACATATATATGGGGGCTATATCTACATCCGAACCGATTTTCTCCGAATTTGGCAGTATTCCTTCATGTAATAAGAAACCTCTCTTTGCCGAATTTTGCACTGATCGGATATAAAATAACATTTTTACAGCGCTTACATGTCAAATCGGGGGTAACGTATGTATGGGGGCTATATCTAAATCTGAACCGATTTCTTCCAAATTTAACAGTGTTCATTCATATAACAAGAAACCTCTTTCTGCCGAAAAATCTGAACCGATTTTAACCAAATTCAATAGGAATCGTCCTTGGGCCAAAAAAAAGATATGTGTAAAGTTTCGTCGAGATCGGACCATAATTGCGACATGTACTTTGATTACAAGAATACATGGACAGACAGACGGACATAGCTAAATCAACTCAGAAAGTGATTCTAAGTCGATCGGTATAATAAAGGATGGGTCTATTTCTTCTCCTTTTGGGTGTTACAAACACTGATCGGATATAAAATAACATTTTAAAGCGCTCACATGTCAAATCGGAGGTAACGTATATATGGGGGCTATATCTTAATCTGAACCGATTTCTTCCAAATTTAAAAGTGTTCATTCATATAATAGGAAACCTCTTTCTGACGAATTTCATACTGATCGGATATAAAATACAGTTTTTACAGCGCTTACATGTGAAATCGGGGGTAACATATATATGGGGGCTATATCTACATCCGAACCGATTTTCTCCGAATTTGGCAGTATTCCTTCATGTAATAAGAAACCTCTCTTTGCCGAATTTTGCACTGATCGGATATAAAATAACATTTTTACAGCGCTTACATGTAAAATCGGGGGTAACGTATATATGGGGGCTATATCTAAATCTGAACCGATTTCTTCCAAATTTAACAGTGTTCATTCGTATAATAAGAAACCTGTTTCTGCCGAATATCATACTGATCGGATGTAAAATAAAGTTTTTACCGCGCTTACATGTCAAATCGGGGTAACATATATATGGGGGCTATATCTAAATCTGAACCGATTTTAACCAAATTCAATAGGGATCGTCCTTGGGCCAAAAAAAAGATATGTGTAACGTTTCGTCGAGATCGGACCATAATTGCGACCTGTACTTTGATTACAAGAATACATGCACAGACGGACAGACAGACGGACGTAGCTAAATCAACTCAGAAAGTGATTCTAAGTCGATCGGTATAATAAACGATGGGTCTATTTCTTCTCGTTTTGGGTGTTACAAACAAATGCACAAAGTTATAATACCCTGTACCACAGTGTGGTTTAGGGTATAAAAATAGAAGAATATTTAAAAAATAAAACCAAAAAACTAAATCCCTTATGTTGTCTAAGAATTGTACAAATTCCATTAAAATCGATTAATTCATTACTTTTTCTTCAGACCTCCTCAAGAGCTGCTCTCATGCCATTTGTAAGATAGAGCCAGAAACCGTCACCAAGGTCTTGATAGGATGCGCTGTTAATTTTTTGAATTTTTAAAAAATAACTTTGGTTTGCAGAGTTAGAGTTGAGCATAAGTACCATTAAAATTGGTTTAGAAATACTTCAACAAATATTTAATCGATTCCTCCTATCACCTCCCTATCACTCTCCCACTCCAAAGAACATAAAAATAAAATAATACTTTACCATTAGGCATACTTTCCCTAATTACCCTTCTTTCAAAGTTTCATTGATTTTTCTAGCGTTACAATTTCATTAGCGAACACAAAATTCATTTACATTTAAAATAAATGCAAGTGGGAAAGCGAAGATAGAGAGAGAGAGCGCTTAGGGAGAGAAAGAATCCTTGAAAAATTATAACACATTTGGGTTGGGGAAAGACGAAGTCGTAGTGTTACAGACAAAAGCAACGACAACGACAATGGCTATGACTGTGACAAGGCTCAATTCATTCAATGCGATAGGCATATTTTACACTAACTCTCGTAGTAGTTCCTTTCAATTTCAATTTGAAAATGTAATGAAATCGCAACACCGAAGAACGACCGACCGACCGACCGACCGACAAACCCACCAAGCGACCTACATTCACTGGTTCCATGTTCGACGACCCAGATGTGTGTGAATGTGAATGCGGCATCCAAACTACACTGAATGACTGACTGTCTGACTGTAAAGCCAGCAGAGAGTAAGTGAATCGAGTATTCGATTCAAGTCAAAAATTTACTACGTCGTTTGGAAAATAACAGCCTTGTAACAATTTAATTAACAAAAAAAGAGCAACGACGGCAACAAAAACAATCATGACAAATCCAACAAAACAATGGCAAAAAATTAAGGTTTATGTGTCAAATGACAGACCGAGAGAGAAACACGCTTATGTTGAGGATTTCCCACCCAACTCAAGCGCCACTTACAACATTTTACAATTTGAGCCCCCCTGGCGACCAAACCCTCTCAAAACTACTGCTTCTCTCTCTCCGAGTTCTAAGGATGTCATCTGCCCAGGGACTGCATTGATCCGGGAGAACGCTCGCTCGCTTGCTCGATGCAGCACTTCACTTTGCAGTGCGCAGCACATGACAGATGACTGACAAGTCGTTGTCGGAGGATTGCTGCAACCCTCAGTCGTCGTGGTCGTCGTCATCGTGGTCGCCGTACGTCGGTAGTAATAGAGAATATTGCAGAACTGTGAAAAGTTGGATTACAACACAAAATCGATGATTGTTCGGGAAAACGCTACAGAGCATGCACTTTTTTGTGGCATAGAAAAATAATTGCAATAGTAGTAGTCGTAGTAGTTGTAGTAGGTAGTAGTAGTAAGTTCGTCAACGACCACAATGAACAAGTGGTCGTCGTACTGAGGCCATAAGGGTATGGGAATGTGGAATTTTGCTGAAGAAGATTCTCACAGAGTACCCTACAAGCCGACCATAACACTGGCTAACAATAAATTGCACTTTCCGAGTGTATCGAGAAGGATATAGAGTGACGAATCGAAGGTAAATTGGGTAGACTATATAGCAGAATCTTGGTTTATCGTCCCTAAGGGCTTAGAGTTCAACCCTCGGTACACTCAGAAGACTATAAAATACGGTTGTGGAAGCATTCTGGTTTGGGTTAACGATTAATCCTCTTGTGGGTTGTGTACAGTTATATGCCATATTAAACCCCCCTCCGTGGTACCTACCACTTACGAGTAGAAGTATTACAACGTATTCTGCATAACAAATTGGTTTCACTTCATATTTGGAGAAGGTTCTTAAATGATTATATCGTGATAGCCCATATGTGTAACTGTCGTTTAAATATGATCCAAAAAATCCACATACTATAATCCACCTAGCATCTCGTTAAGAGCTATATTTTTGCCATTGACCGATTCCCGATCGGACGTACCGTTAAGGAGCTAGATCAAAAATAAACTTTCCGTTCACATTTGAAGATGATGCTAAGTCAATTTTTTTAAATCAAAAAAAAATAACACTTTCCAGTCGACCTACGACCTTGACACCCATGAGCAATATTTTAGCTCTCGTTAAGAGCTATCTTTTTGCCATTGACCGATTGTGGCTACGTGCCACACAGCAAATGAAACAATTGAATTGCTGCGAGAAAAGTTTGGAGATTCGATTATTTCAAGATATTGTGATATTGAATGGCCTCCAAGAAGTTGTGATTTAACACCATTAGACTATTTCTTGTGGGGTCATTTTAAGTCATTGGTCTTTCGAAATAAGCCAGACTCTCTGCTAGCTTTACAAGTCAATATTGAACGTGCCATTCATGACATACGACTTGATTTAGTGGGAAAAGTGCTCGAAAATTGGGTTCGTCGAATTCGTTCCTGCAGAAGAAGTCGTGGAGGCCATTTGAATGACGTTTTATTTAGAACTTAATTGTATCGTCTGTACTTCACATTAAATAAAGAACTTTTGAATTTCCTTAACAATAAGGGTGTTTTTTTTTTCAAAGAAATCATATCACTCTTATTGGAAAACCCTGTATTAAAACGTATTCTGCATAGCAGACTGGTTTAACTTCATATTTGGAGAAGGTTCTTGGTGTCTATATCGTAATAGCCCATAAGTGTACCTGTCGTTTAAATAAAGGGTGGTTAAATTGTAAGGGCCGATGTTGAATCTGAACCACACCTAAACGTCAAGTTTTTTCTGCATTTCATTTGACATTTCTCACTTTCAGACTAACTCAATTTTATCCATGAAAAGATACACAATCGAGCAACGCGTTAAAGTTTTTTAAGCCTTTTACGAAAATGGGCGTTCAAATCAAAATGCATTTCGTGCACTTCGTGATGTTTTTTGATCAGCATAATCGACCAAATGTGTCCACAATCGGGAGAATTGTTCGTTTGGTGCGGCTTATGGGCTGGCGACATCATCGGGCCATACTTCTTCGAAATGGGGCCGGTCTGGCAGTTACTGTGAATGGTGTTCGCTATCGTGAGCTGATAACGAACTTTTTATGGCCCGAATTGGAAGATATGGATGTGGACAATATGTGGTTTCAACAGGACGGTGCCACTTGCCACACAGCTAACGAAACAATGGCTCCTTTGTGCAACAAATTCAATGGTCGTGTTATCTCACGTCGTGGCGATGTCAATTGCCCGCCAAGATCTTGTGATTTGACAACGTTGGGCTTCTTTCAAAAATTCAAGAGCTCAATTATGCCTCAGCGTCATCGAAAATTTTGACCATCGGATGGAGGTGGGCCGCAGAGGTCCCGGCGGCCATTTGGCCGATATTTTGTTCCATACATAATTGAACCATACCAATATTATCATAATAAAAAGAAATGACAATAATTTCCTAAATAATTTGTGTTTTGTTCAAAATCAACATCGGCCGTTAAAATTTAACCACTCTTTATTATCCAAAAATCCATATATAATCCACCTACTCCTTAGCGTATGTCTATACAAGAAAACAGCATGTCTGTACTTTTTCACTGAAGGACTCTTCTATGCAAAACAGTTTCCGCTGACTGACTTAAAATGTCCGGGCAATCCTTTGGTATTAAAATTTTATTAATAAATTGAGCATATCAAAAAAGAATAATATAGTAATAAAATATGTGGATAACATTTCTTCCCAAAATCCGAAAATTCTAATTTCTCTTGGTAAAACTTAAAAATCTCATATATCCTTAAATAACAGTTTAGAACAACTGAATGCTATATGATGATTACCTTTATTTGATGAGAGATGCCCTTTCGCTCTTGCAAAGCTTAATTGATGTGGTCGTGAATCTCTCGATGAAGCTGTAATAGAAAAAGAGTAGACATTTAGTAATTTTTCAAATAAATACAAATGATAAATATTGTTTAAAATTAACCAACAATTTTCTCCTTTACACTTTTAGTTCAAAGATCTTACAAAAACAAAATATATTTCATTAAATTTTACAATAGGGGACCAAGTTAGATGAGCCCAAATAAAATCAGCGGAGCAACATTTTTGTACAATATGTAGTTGGAAATTCAAATTTCTAGACAAAAGAAAATTGCACAAATGTACAAGTCCCTAAAAAGACTCTAAAAGTTTCCGAAAGTCTCTATCAAGTCTAAAAGACCCTAAGTCTTTCCCAAAAAGTCTTTAAAAGACACTAAAAGTCTCTAAAAAGTATCCTTGCATACTTTTTTTTCGGGAAATTGGGGGAAAATGCATTGTTGCATGCACGAAGAGCCGTCACGCATCGCGATATGTCGGACTCTCCAAATTCTTCGGTATACCGACAAAAAACCTCATTGCTTCCATGTGGGACATGATTCCACCCCGGAACCGCTTACGCATTACTTCGGGGTGGTTCTCTTTTAAGCCGTTTGCCATTTTCTTCCTTAGGCCTGCGTCCATCTCCCCGCGGCGGGGGATCTCTGAATAATTCTCTTCAAGCCTCTAAAAGTATCTCAGCCTTTAAAAAGTATCTAATAATCTATACAAAGTATCCTTCGAAACGTTATTAAAGGGTGGGCCATTTTAAATTTGAACTACCGTCTACTTTGACTTGTGATTTGAGCCTTTTGGATTATTTTCTGTGGGGAGCCATTAAGGATAAATGTTACGCAAAGCATCCAGAGAAAATTGAAGCGTAGAAACATGAAATCTAAGTTGCCATTGAAGAGATTCTACCCGAAAAAATCGAAAATGTACTGAAAAATTGGGTTGATCGGATGAGGTACTGCCGATCCAGTCGTGGTAGTCATATGAATGATATTATATTTCATTATTAAAGGGCAAAGGGCAACCTTTTCAATAAAACCAGAAATTTGAAAAATATCAGTACTTTTTATAGCCGATTCAAATTTTAAATGGCCCACCCTGTAGATGTCTTTAAAATCATGTAAAAGTCTCTATAAAGAATCAAAAGGTCTTTAAAAGTCTCTACATGTCTCTAAAAGTCTCTAAAAACTCTTTAAAAATCTATAAAAATCCCTAAAAGTCTCTAGAAGTATCTAAAAGTATCTAAAAGTGCCTAAAAGTCTTTAAAAGTGTCTAAAAGTCTCCAGAGATTTCCAAAAAACCCCTCTCTCGAAGTCTTTAGAAGTCTCTAAAAGTCTGTAGAGGTCACAGGGATGCGAAATCAAGATTTCTACTTGTACAAACCTGCTTCACAAATTGTACTTTCTGAGCCTCCATTGTACCAACAACTTATTTTCTTAATTAGGATATGGATCAATGTTTTTAGTATCGACCCGACATTTATTTTGCTCAATATGTCTGTTGTTCGTTTTTTTGATCAGTATACATTTTTATAAAAAATTTCAGTGGCCATTTTATGTCCAAAAAATAAAAAACAATTAGTTTTTTAGTTTTGTCATTATTTGATCGTTCCGTTATCAGATTTATACAGTAGTTTTCAGATTGGGCCAAAATGTTTTTATATTCAAGCCAAAAAAAAACGCATTCACATTCCAGATTCATAGGATCGGTACTAGGGTCTAGGCATGTATTTTGACATTCATTAACATTCACAGAAAATAGAGAAAATCAGACTATAGCCAATATTTTGCGATGTTCAGATTCCAGAGACTGTTTTGTATTCGTAAGTACTCCACTAATAGTTTTTGTAGAGAAGAGCTTATTATAAATTAAATTTTGTCATTTTCTTTTGAAATATTAAAAAGTATATTTTAGTATATTTATAAAATTCTTTTTCATTAAAATGACACACATTTCGTTAAAACTGTTCCAGAACAACGAGTTTATCCGTAAACTGAAAAGGCACTTTTAAAATTTTTAAAATAATTGCCAGACATTTTTCACGAACGGAAACGATCCATTATTTTAATTTTATGGCAACTCTTAGCTCTATTTTTTCCGGAATCTGAAGTCAGAACCGCAAGTTATCTTTAAAACCAGTAAGGAAAGGCTAAAGTCGGGCTGGGCCGACTATATAATACCCTACACCACTCTCGTAATATTGAATAACTCTGAAATATAAACTTGTAGTTCATGTTTAAATTGTTTATTCTAAATTTCAAAACGATTGGATGTAAAATACAGCTTCTATAGGACTAAAGGGCCAAATCGGACGAAACATATATATGGGAGCTATAGCTAAATCATAACCGATTTTCTTCAAATTCGGTAGTGTTGGTTCATGGATCAAGAAACTCTACCATTCTAAATTTCAAAATGATTGGATGTAAAATACAGCTTCCTCAGGACTAAAGGGCCAAATCGGACGAAAGATATATATGGGAGCTATATCTAAATCTGAACCGATTTCAACCAAATTCAATAGCGATCTTAACAGCCGCGAAATACTCTAAACTGCAAGATTTCAGAACGATCGGAGTGAAATTGCGACCTGTAGTCGACGAACAACTTTACATGGACAGACGGACGGACATCGTTAAAACGACTCAGCTAGTGATTCTGAGTCGATCGGTATACTTTAAGGTGGGTCTAGCTGTGTTATTTTCAGGTGTTACAAACATCTGCCGTGAAACAAACTTATAATACCCTGTACCACAGTGTGGTGTAGGGTATAAAAACTGGCCTTCTATGAAGATTTTAAAATTTTCCCAACTGTGAATTTTGAGGAATACAGGGTTTATTAAAAAAAAATTATAACTTTTTGTCGGCAAAAGCTATCAATATGGTAGTTTTTGCAAAATGTTAGTATCTAATTATTTGCATCTCAATGAAAAATAGAAAATAAAATTAAAACGTTTTTTTCTAAATTTTTTTAAAAAAAATTTATTAATATTAATTTAAAAAAAAATTACCTTTATATTTTTTATTTTTTGTATTTTAGGCCAAATTCAGTATAGCCAAGTTCCACGATTGAATTTTTTTGTCTTTCTCGAGACATAATTAAATCTATACAACAGGTTTGTCCCAGTATTTTCACTTCTATGCGGCATCATTTTAAGATTTAAATACTCGCATATCGGGAACTCCTTCCTAAGAAATGCGTATTAATAGGTCAATTACCCAATTCGCCTAATACTGCCAACTGACATTCGTTATTTACGTTTTATTTTGGAAATTGAAAAATAAGCCTACGGCGTAGTTAGAAATACAATAACAAAATTGCATATCGAAATGCACACATTTTGTAGCAAAAGGTCACAGCTGTGGGCCCATTCTCCATTCCTCCATCCCCCATCATCATCATCAATGGTTGTCTTTTTGGCCTTCTTCCATTGCCTTCGTTGGGTTAGTGTATTTCCCTTTTGACGTTTCTTCGCCCAAAATCGGAGGTTAGCGAATACTCGAACAAGTACAACCGACCCTAAGTCTACTACGAGACCCAGTTCAGTGTTTCTTTGGGTTAGGAAAGAGGGTGGATGGAATGTGATGTAATGGGAGGGGATGATATACTATTGTAGTGTAGGTGGTGGCCAATTCGGTTGGTAGGCAAGACCGGATGGATGGATGGTGGCCATTACAAACAATTTACACATCGAATGCTGAGAGTACATAAGAGAACAGTGTGAACTATGGATATACACAGAGAAAAATTTTCAGGAAATAAAATGAGTTTTATGCGCAGTGCATTATATTTCCAAATAAAAAAAATTATTTGGAGTTTCTGTAGGAAAATAAAATAAAATGATATATACACTCGTATCACTAAAGTGAGGGTATAATAAAATAAAAATAATAAAAAAAAACAATAACAATAAATATAAAAATAAAAATAATAATTTTAACTACTCCAAAAAGTCTGTAGAGTACCTACAAGTTGTCGGAAGTGGTTATTTTCTGGTTTCATAAAAATTCAAATTTAATTTCGTAATATTATAATTTACATAAAATAATACCATTAAAAAAAATAAAGATAAATTATTGCTAGCTTAAATTAAAAAATATATATTGAATCAATTTCAATTCTTATTCAAAGTAGCAACATATCGATACCTCCATTCTAAACTGTGCTAAGTGCAAAAAAGGTAGTTTTTCAGGAGGAGCGATCAATGTTGGATTAACTTTTTAAATTTCTGTGGAATTCCTTTATAATTAAAATCGAATAACCTGATCTGTTTTGTGAATATTTTTTGATTGGGTTGTCGCACAATAAAAATAAAAATAAATATAATAATAATAAAAATAAATATAGAAATAGAAATAAAAACAATTAAAGATAAAAATAAAATTTAAATTAAAATTAATAAAAGTAAAAATAATGGAAATAAAAATAAAGAAATTAAAGATAAAAATAAAAAATGGAAGATAACATTAATAAAAGCAAAAATAATAAAAGGAAATTAAAAAAATGAAATAAAATAAAATAAAATAAAATAAAACATAACAAAATAAAATAAAATAAAATAAAATAAAATAAAATAAGAGAAAAGAAAAGAAAAGAAAAGAAAAGAAAAGAAAAGAAAAGAAAAGAAAAGAAAAGAAAAGAAAAGAAAAGAAAAGAAAAGAAAAGAAAAGAAAAGAAAAGAAAAGAAAAGAAAAGAAAAGAAAAGAAAAGAAAAGAAAAGAAAAGAAAAGAAAAGAAAAGAAAAGAAAAGAAAAGAAAAGAAAAGAAAAGAAAAGAAAAGAAAAGAAAAGAAAAGAAAAGAAAAGAAAAGAAAAGAAAAGAAAAGAAAAGAAAAGAAAAGAAAAGAAAAGAAAAGAAAAGAAAAGAAAAGAAAAGAAAAGAAAATAAAATAAAATAAAATAAAATAAAATAAAATAAAATAAAATAAAATAAAATAAAATAAAATAAAATAAAATAAAATAAAATAAAATAAAATAAAATAAAATAAAATAAAATAAAATAAAATAAAATAAAATAAAATAAAATAAAATAAAATAAAATAAAATAAAATAAAATAAAATAAAATAAAATAAAATAAAATAAAATAAAATAAAATAAAATAAAATAAAATAAAATAAAATAAAATAAAATAAAATAAAATAAAATAAAATAAAATAAAATAAAATAAAATAAAATAAAATAAAATAAAATAAAATAAAATAAAATAAAATAAAATAAAATAAAATAAAATAAAATAAAATAAAATAAAATAAAATAAAATAAAATAAAATAAAATAAAATAAAATAAAATAAAATAAAATAAAATAAAATAAAATAAAATAAAATAAAATAAAATAAAATAAAATAAAATAAAATAAAATAAAATAAAATAAAATAAAATAAAATAAAATAAAATGAAATAAAATGAAATAAAATGAAATAAAATAAAATAAAATAAAATAAAATAAAATAAAATAAAATTTAAATAATACATGACCTCAAGCCAAACCATCAATAACTTCATAATATAATAAATGTCAACAATAAATAATTAACATAAAAATAAAAATACAAATAAAAATAAAAATAATAATAAAAATAATAATTAAAATAAAAATAACAATGAAAACAACAATAAAAATAACAATAAAAATAAAAACAATTAAAGTGAAAATAAAAATAAAATTGAAGATAAAATTAAGAAAAGTAAAAATAATAAAAAAATAAAGATAAAAATAAAAAATAAGATAAAATTAATAAAATAAAAAATAAAATAAAAAAAAATGAAAATAAAAATAAAAATAAAAATGAAAATTAAAATAAAAATTAAAATAAAATAAAATAAAATAAAATAAAATAAAAATAAAAATAAAAATAAAAATAAAAATAAAAATAAAAATAAAAATAAAAATAAAAATAAAAATAAAAATAAAAATAAAAATAAAAATAAAAATAAAAATAAAAATAAAAATAAAAATAAAAATAAAAATAAAAATAAAAATAAAAATAAAAATAAAAATAAAAATAAAAATAAAAATAAAAATAAAAATAAAAATAAAAATTAAAACAATTAAAGTGAAAATAAAATAATATTGAAGATAAAAATAAAAAAATAAGATAAAATTAATTAAAGCAAAAACAATAAAAATAAAAATAAAAATGAAAATTAAAATAAAAATTAAAATAAAAATAAAATAAAATAAAATAAAAATAAAAATAAAAATAAAAATAAAAATAAAAATAAAAATAAAAATAAAAATAAAAATAAAAATAAAAATAAAAATAAAAATAAAAATAAAAATTAAATTTTTTAAAAATTAATGAAATTAAAAATTAATGAAATTAAAGATAGAACTAAAAAATGGAAGATAAAATTAATAAAAGTAAAAATAATAAAATAAAATAAAATAAAACCAGTAAGGAAAGGCAGAAAGTCGGGCGGGGCCGACTATATAATACCCTACACCTCCCTAACAATGCGATAAAGGTCATTGCGATAATAATTTGGAATAATTTTTAAATGGGTAGAAACGCATTATCTAATTCTGAAACGATAATCGCTAAATTAAGCAATATTCGTTCCTAAAGTGAGAAACATCTTTATGGAAAATTTTAATGATCGGAAGTAAAATACAACTTCTATAGCGGTTTTATACCAAATCAGGAGGAACATATATATGGAGCTTTAATATAAATCTGAACCGATCTTCCCTGAATACTTACTCATGTAAAAAGACCTCCTTCTGTCGAATTTCGTACTGATCGGATATAAAATACAGTCTCTACAGCGCTTAGATGTCAAATCGGGGGTAACATATATATGGGAGCTATATCTAAATCTGAACCGATTTTCTCCAAATTTGCCGGTATTCCTTCATGTAATAAGAAACATCTTTCTGCCGAATTTCGCACTGATCGGATATAAAATACAGTTTCTACAGCATTTACATGTCAAATCGGGGGTAACATATATATGGGAGCTATATCTAAATCTGAACCGATTTTCTCCGAATTTGGCAGTATTCCTTCATGTAATAAGAAACCTCTTTCTGCCGAATTTCACACTGATCGGTTATAAAATAAATTTTTTACGGCGCTTACATGTGAAATCGGGGGTAACGTATATATGGTTGCTATATCTAAATCTGAACCGATTTCTTCCAAATTTAACAGTATTCATTCATAAAATAAGAGACCTCTTTCTGCTGAATTTCATACTGATCGGATATAAAATAAAGTTTGTACAGCGCTTACATGTAAAATCGGGGCTAACTATATATGGGGGCTATATCCAAATCTGAACCGATTTTAACCAAATTAAATAGGGAACGTCCTTGGACCAAAAAAAAAGATATGTGTAAAGTTTCGTCAAGATCGGGCCATAATTGCGACCTGTACTTTGATTACAAGAATACATCTACAGACAGACAGACGGACATAGCTAAATCGACTCAGAAAGTGATTACAAGTCGATCGGTATAATAAACAATGGATCTATCTCTTCTCCTTTTGGGTGTTACAAACAAATGCACAAAGTCATAATACCCTGTACCACAGTGTGGTGTTGGGTATAATGAAATGAAATAAAAATGTAGCAACTATTACTTGTCGTTTTATTGTCTCCTACTTATTTTATTTCCTAAACATTTTATTTTCCGTGTAATGCTAATAAATGTTTGAGGGGGAAAATTGAAAAGCCCACTCTGAGGACAAGGAGGTGCATTTTCTCGCCTCAGCTTGACTGGGAGTGTGTGATGAGGACTTGGTCTTCCTTTGGCCCAGCTCGACAGAGAAAACTAAAGGGATGCCAAAGGGCAGAAGGTAGGTCCAACACGTGCCACATTTGTTGATGTTGCGCTGGCTGCGCTTTTTTCCAATTTTAGTTTGCGTTTTTCATTTGTTCGCTTGTTTTGAGCTTTTTTGCATGTTTTCATATTTAAGTTGCACAAACTACGACAAAACTATTCAGTCGCTCGTTGATGGTTTCACGGAGCTCTTGAACTTGAAAATAAACAAAATAAAATAAAAACACACACACACACGACATAGAAAAACAAACAAACAAAACAGATGAAACAAAAAAAGGAATTATACCACAAAATAACACAATGACAACAATTAAAAGCAAATAAGCAATCAATTAAACAATTTGAGAAAAAAAAACACTAAAAATTATTATAATTTAGAGCAAACAAAATGGAATTAAAATTC
Source organism: Eudasyphora cyanicolor (assembly GCA_963930755.1). Lineage (NCBI taxonomy): Eukaryota > Metazoa > Arthropoda > Insecta > Diptera > Muscidae > Eudasyphora > Eudasyphora cyanicolor. Next base: position 247,527,140 of record OZ005735.1, read on the forward strand.
AACTTTCGCAAAGCGTATATCAATATTTGAAGTGCACTAAAAATAAAAGCAAACACAACAAACAAAATGCCATAATAATCATATTCAAAATAAACAAAAAAAAATCAAGTGTTCGTTGATTTTTAATATAACGGAAAATATTATCAAATATTGTTGGTACATAAAAAAAATTTTGCATGCGAAAAGTGTGTGACCTAATTAAACCTATTAAACAGAGAAGAAGTTAATTGCTTTACAAAAAAAAGTAATAACGAAATAAAATAAATTTGCCATTAATTTAACTAATTGCGGTCGAAAAGAAAGTTTCCCCACAAAGAGGAAAAGCAGTAAATATACTCTAAACAAAAAAATGTATGTTTGTTTATGGATAATCATCTATGTAAGCTAATTTTATGTTTGATTTCATGATTCGGTTCAATGCACAGAAAATTCCTGCAATGCCACAGTAACTTGATACTGACAATAAACGAGTGTATAGATATAATAAATTTTTAAAATTATTTTTATAAAAATAAGTGGTCGGGAATATCAAGGAAGTAAATCAAAAAATTTTGACCGTATTTTCTAATCATGTTTCCAATTTGAAAAAAAAATGAATACAAACTTTAATTATATTTGAATCTGATTTCTGTGGACAAAATCGATAAACGTCAAAGTCGACATACGAAAGATGATTTATGTATGCTATCATATTCTAGTGACAATAATTTATATTTACGTGAAATCCCCGTGTCTCCAACACTGTTTTTTAAAAAGTCGTAAGGAAGCTCCATTACAAAATAAATGAAAAGAGATTTTTATGGAAAGCATGAATTTCGTGTTCGGCGGCTATTGCTTGTGACCACAGAATATTCTTTTAAATTAAGTCCACAGAAAAAACGAAAAACAAGTAAGGAAAGACAGAAAGTCGGGCGGGGCCGACTATATAATACCCTACACCTACCTACCAATGCGAAAATGGGCATTGCGATAAGAATTTGGCAGTGTTCATACATGTAATAAGCAAACTCTCTCTGCCGATTTTCGTACTGATCGGATATAAAACACGGTTTCTACAGTGCTTACATGTCAAATCGGGTGTAACATATATATTGGGACTATGTTTAAATCTGAACCGATTTTCCACGAATTTGGCAGTGTTCATACATGAAATAAGAAAACTCTCTCTGTTAAATTTCGTACTGATCGGATATAAAACACGATTTCTGCAGCGCTTAAATGTTAAATCGGGTGGAACATATATGTGGGGGCTATATCTAAATCTGAACCGATTTCCCCGCATTGCGCAGTGTTTTTTCATGTAATAAGATAACTTTCTCTGCCGAATTTCGTACAGGTCGGATGTAAAATACGGTTTCTACAGCGCTTTCATGTCAAATCGGGTGAAACATATATATGGGGACTATATCTAAATCTGAACCGATTTTCCCCGAATTTGGCAGTGTTTATTCATGTAATAAGAGAACTCTCTCTGCCAAATTTCGTACTGATCTGATCGGGGGAAACATATATATGAGGGCTATATCTAAATCTAAACGGATTTTCTCCGAATTTGGTAGTGTTCCTTCACGTAATAATAAAACTCTCTCTGCCGAATTTCCTAAAGATCGGATGTAAAAAGTGGTTTCTACAGCGCTTACATGTCAAATCGGGTGAAACATATATATGGGGACTATATCCAAATATGAACCAATTTTAACCAATTTCAATAGGGGTCGTCCTTGGGCCAAAAAAGAGCACTATGCTAAATTTCATCACAATCGGACCATAAATACGACCTGCACTTTGATTACAAGAATACATGGACAGACAGACGGACAGACGGACAGACGGACATGGCTAAATCGACTCAGAAAGTGATTCTGAGTCGATCGGTATAATAAACAATGGGTCTATCTCTTCTCCTTTTAGGTGTTACAAACAAATGCACAAAGTCATAATACCCTGTACCACAGTGTGGTGTAGGGTATAAAAAACAAGTAAGAGCGGTAGTAAGTTCGGCAGGGCCGAATCTTATAACGGATTTTCCAATAGGTATGATATGATTTTGAAGTGACGTTTCGGCCGTTTGTAATATGTCATGATCTGCCATTTGTTTTTCATTGTATTCAGTAGTGATTACAATTTCATCATGGGGAGATGTAAGCAAGAACAACGTTTACAAATTATTCAGTTTTATTATCACAATAATAGTTCTCCAATTGCAACTTTTCGTGCGCTAAGTCAATTTTTTTAAAATTCCAGTAGACCTACGACGTTGACACACATATTTTAGCTTTCGTTAAGAGCTATCTTTTTGCCATTGACCAATTCTCGATCCGACGTACCGTTAAGAAGCTAGAGCAAAAAGCTAGACCATTTTTTTTAAATCAAAAAAAAACACTTTGCAGTCGACCTACGATCTTGACACCCATGAGCAATATTTTAGCTCTTGTTAAGAGCTATCTTTTTGCCTTTGACCGATTGTGGCTACGTGCCACACAGCAAATGAAACAATTGAATTGAAATTGTTGCGAGAAAAGTTTGGAGATTCGATTATTTCAAGAAATTGTGATATTGAATGGCCTCCAAGAAGTTTTGATTTAACACCATTAGACTATTTCTTGTGGGGTTATGTGAAGTCATTGGTCTTTCGAAATAACTTAAGAAGTCAATATTGAACGTGCCATTCATGACATACGACTTGATTTAGTGGAAAAAGTGCTCGAAAAATGGGTTAATCGAATTCGTTCCTGCAGAAGGAGTCGTGGAGGCCATTTGAATGACGTTATATTTAGAACTTTATTGTATCGATTGTACTTTACATTAAATAAAAAACTTTATCATTTATTATCACTCTTATTGGAAAATCCCTTATATACTCCACCATGGATTGCATTTAATCTATAACAGAAAATTACTATAGGTACTGTAAAGGCATTACAATCCACAAAATTTTAAGTATTTGTATATATGCATTGGAATCAAAGTTATCAAAGTTGGAGGTACCAAAAGGGGCGTGGCAACTTCGCCCATTTTTCCCAGATGATAGCGACCAAGAAACTACTACTATGTGTGCAATGGTCAAAGATTCTCAATATTAATATAGAAGCTAAATTACTTTAAATGACCCAAATGGATTTCCGCCAAATATTCGTGGAGTCTCTTAGGTCACTTCATCGACATGTTACGCATTTGACCTGTAGCATCTGATATACTATACCCTTGTTCATAATAGTATGTGTATAAAAAAACCGGATTATGTTGAAATTCTCTTATTTCTACCAAAAGTGCTATAATTTCTACATTTATCCATAGGTTTTCTTCACATAGGCATTGTTTTCTTGGTGAGAATGCTACACCCAGTAAAATACTTGCTTGGAATTCGATTGTAACAATAACAATTTTTTTGAAACAGTTGGTTATTGCAACATACGACAGATAATTTTAGCCACAATTTTCGTAGTTGGCGCAACCAAATATGATTGTTGTCAACGTGGAAGCAGAAGTGTACCGCAACCAAAATGTTGATTGTCCTGATGGAATCGCATGATAGTAGACAGAACTACCAAAATTCGTTTGGCATAAATAGAACAAAAATTAATGAAAACTGTTTTAATTAATTGTCGGTAGTATATGATGGACAAATTGTCAGAACAACCAATTTTGAAAAGCAGTTGGTTATGGCAACATACAACAGATAATTTTAGCAACCATTTTCGTAGTTGACGCAACCAAATATGATTGTTGTCAACATGGAAGCAAAAATATTGGTTGTCCTGATGGAATCGCATGATAGTAGACAGAACTACCAAAATTCGGTTGGCAAATAATTCGGTTGAGGCAACCAAACTGTATTCTGTGTGTAGCTTGGCCTCCTGGGGTAATGCTGTTACAGTATGTTTATATTTCGTACTAGACTGTGGGATAGCTTTCGTTGCAAATTGCATTTCAGCGTGAATGAACCATGCCTCTGGGCAGCTTTTGTCCAGAACTGTGGTAACTTCACTGATGCAGCAGATATCTCAAAATTGGTCGAAGACATGCCAGTTGAAGAAGACTTATCAACTGTAACATCTGTATTAACAACGCCTCCGGAATTTTCTAATAAAGCACCCGCGGGAGCCGAGGAATTCATATTGATGAGGGAGTTTACAATCAATTAATTCAATAAGATGTGAGAAAATATTCATGTAAATAATAATTTTTAAATAAAGATTCTTACCCCCATTAACACAAAACAAAATAACCGAGTGTTAGAGCTAACGAAAGTTAAATTGTATGGAATTTGACAGCTATAACCGGTAGTTAGCCCTTAAACCTAGTTTATGTATTTATTGTTAATGGCCCTTAACCTAATAGATGGTGAGGATGATCTTTCAAGAAACAAGAATATATGATGTGTTTGACTTGTGAATCTCAAATGTAAGCAATATGTATGTATGTACATAATAATTTTTAATTAAGATTCATAGTTGAACTGGAGGTGGAGATATTCTTTCAGGAACCAAAATGTATGTGGTCTTTCACTTACTATGACAAAGTAAGTGACAAACCACATTTATGTATTTCCTCTTTTCAATATTACTTATTTGTGGTTGTGATTGTTATTGACAAGTAATCCACAGAATTCAATTGTTTCAAGATAGCCTTCCAGGTGAACACTTTTTGGCAATTGCAGAAATTCTTGTATCCAATTTTAAAATATTTAATGGTTAGTTATTTTCATTTGCATCCAATAGCAGCAAAATATTTATCGTTTCAGGAATATGTATCTTGGTTATATTTTGTTTGAACTTTTATTGTACTTTTTATATTACTCGTAGTTGACCAGAACCGTACTCGTAAGTATCTGGAAGGATCACCAATTGTAGAGGATGCATGAAATGTTTATTGATAAGTTTAAAGTTTATTCAACAAAATTTTATATCGAATGACATTGAAATACTTTAAAAAAGGAAAAATACAATATACCAAGTCAAACTATGTTAAATTAGAAATATTAATTACAAAGTGCATATATTATATGTCCATTATTTTGTACCTACATACATGCACAATTCATGTTTGGTATAAAATATTCCCTTTGTGTTCCCACTTTTTCGTGTTGATAACGATGAAGATACTATTACTGTGCGAAAAATTACTGAAGGTTCGGGTAGTATGAATGTTCTAAGAGATTTAATATTTAACTTAATTTAAACCCTTTGCGAGGGAGGTTCCTGAAGAAGTGGACCAATATGGCCAAAATCCGAACTTAGTCTGGCAAAGACGAATATATTACCACAAAAGCAATTTTAAGTCAAATGGTCACTTCTTTCGAGAGTTATCGTGCATACCAGCCAGTTGGACAACATCAGACGGACGGACTGATAACACTATGCAACAAAATTTTTGTTGCAAGGCTGTGCATAAAATTGTCTGGTGTCCTGAACAAAAAAAAATATTAAAAAAAAATTTATGGTAATTTTTTTTTTTTTAAGTTTTCCTTAAAATTTCCCATTTTCTTGAAAGGTGCCTTTAGTATTTGGACCATATTTTTAACCCTTCACCATAGGATGGGGGGTATATTCATTTTTTCACTCCGTTTGTAAATATTGACCTGAGACCCCATAAAGTATATCGCCGTAAAATTCTAAGACGATTTAGCCATGTCCGTCTGTCCGTCCGTCCGTCTGTTGTAGTCACGCTACAGTCGGTAATAACGGGTTTTCCAATAGGAGTAATATGATTTCTTTGAAGAAAAAAACACACTTATTGCTAAGGAAATTTAAAAGTTTTTTATTTAATGCGAAGTACAATCGATACAATTAAGTTCTAAATAAAACGTCATTCGAACGGCCTCCACGACTTCTTCTGCAGCAAAGAATTCGATGAACCCAATTTTCGGGCACTTTCCACTAAATCAAGTCGTACATGTGTCATGAATGGCACCTTCAATATTGACTTCTAAAGCTTGAAGATAGTCTGGTTTATTTCGAAAGTGTGGTGTTAAATCACAACTTCTTAGAGGCCATTCAATATCACAATTTCTTGAATTAATCGAATCTCCAAACTTTTCTCGCAACAATTCAATTGTTTTATTTGCTGTGTGGCACGTAGCCACAATCGGTCAATGGAAAAAGGATAGCTCTTACCGAGAGCTAAAATGTTGTACATGGGTGTCAAGGTCGTAGGTCGACTGGAAAGTGTCTTTTGTTTTTGATTTAAAAAAAATGGACAGCATGATTTTCAAATATGAACGGAAAGTTTATTTTTGCTCTAGCTCCTTAACGGTACGTCGGATCGGGAATCGGCCAATGGCAAAAAGATAGCTCTTAACGAGAGCTAAAATATTGCTTATGGGTGTCAAGGTCGTAGGCCGAGTGGAAAGTGGTTTTTTGGATTTAAAAAAAATGGTCTTAGCGCACGAAAAGTTGCAATTGGAGAACGATTATTTTGATAATAAAACTGAATAATTTGTAAACGTTGTTCTTGCGTATATCTCTCCATGATGCAATTGTAAACACTACGGAATACAATGAAAAACAAATGACAGATCATGACATATTACAAATGGCCGAAACGCCACTTCAAACTCATAGCATCCATATTGGAAAACTCGTTATTTCTAATTTGACTTGGAATAGCTTTGTTCCTTTACCTACTACAAGTTACTAGTTTTATAATTTTTATTCAAAAACTAGTAAAAATAGTAGACAAATTTAAGAGAGAACTTTCAAAACGTCATTATCTTTTACTACTTTTTTACTAGTTCTTATTCGACAAATTTTTCCGAGTAAAAGTAGTAGCTTTCAAAATACATTGAAAGTAATATAACAGAAACTACAAATAGAAAACATTTTTCTGTGTTTGCTATTTTTAACAGATTTCCGTTCTCGTACTTTTTATACCCTACACCACACTGTGGTACAGGGTATTATAAGTTTGCTTCATGGCAGATGTTTGTAACACCTGCAAATACTATAGCTAGACCCACTAGCTGAGTCGATTTAACCATGTCTGTATGTCCGTCCGTCCGTCCGTCTGTCCATCTTAAGTTGTTCGTCGACTACAGGTCGCAATTTCACTCCGATCGTTCTGATTTATATTTCAGAGTTATTCAATATTACGAGAGTGGTGTAGGTTATTATATAGTCGGCCCCGCCCGACTTTAGCCTTTCCTTACTGGTTTAAAATATGTTTACTCAGAGAGAATTTTTAACTATTTCTCTTTTGCTTGTTTTAATATAAAAAAGTAAAGGAACAAATCTAATATTGTATTTTTCTTTTTTAATGAGATTGTCATTCGATATAAAATTTTGTTGAATAAACTTTAAACTTAACAATAAACATTTCGTGTATCCTCTACAATTGGCGATCCTTCCAGATACTTACGGTTCTGGTCAACTACGAGTAATATAAAAAGTACAATAAAAGTTCAAACAAAATATAACCAAGATACATATTCCTGAAACGATAAATATTTTGCTGCTATTGGATGCGAATGAAAAGAATTAAACATTAAATATTTTAAAATTGGATACAAGAATTTCTGCAATTGCCAAAAAGTGTTCACCTGGAAGGCTATCTTGAAACAATTGAATTCTGTGGATTACTTGTCAATCACAAGCACAAATAAGTAATATTGAAAAGAGGAAATAAATAAATGTGGTCTTTCACTTACTTTGTCATAGTAAGTGAAAAACCACATACATTTTGGTTCCTGGAAGAATATATCCACCTACAGTTCAACTACGAATCTTAATTAAAAATTATTATTTACCTACATATCGTTAGGTAGTATCTGACTGACAAATTGTCAGAACAACCAACTTTTTAAAACAGTTGGTTGTGGCAACTACAACAGATAATTTTAGCCACCATTTTCGTAGTTGGCGCAACCAAATATGATTGTTGTCAACATGGAAGCAGAAGTATACCACAACCAAAATATTGGTTGTCCCGATAGAATCGCATGATAGTAGAACTACCAAAATTCGGTTGGCAAATAATTCGGTTGAGGCAACCAAACTGTATTCTGTGTGTAATTAAAAACAGTTTTCAATAATTTTTATTTTATTTATTGAACAAAAAACCAAACAATTCATAACAAAATTAAAAATCCCATATTACAAATTCATCACTATTATGAGATGTGGAAATATTTGACACAAATTTTAGTTCACGAAAAAAAAACATAAAACTTTTATGCAAATATCACTTAACCCTGTGCTTTCAATTTCATGATTGTTGCTTTTATTTTGTATTTATGTAAAACATTTTGCACAACATATTCTGCATTCCACACATTATTATCCACGGTCTTAAACAAAATGTTGAAAATTTATTTAAGTCGAATAATTTTATTTTTTGTCTGTTATGTATCAGCAAAAGAACAGCAACCAATCTTTCGGTTGTATTTCCCAAAATATTACATTTACATTTAATTATTCTAAATTTGGAAAATTATTGGGATAACCAAAAAACGATTATTTATTAATATTTGTTCTGTTGTAGTAACCAATTATTCGTTGCAATAATAATCTTTGGCCTATTGATACTACAATTTCTGTTGTCAGGAATAAAACATTGGTTGTCACAACCAAAAATCGTTCATATGGTGCTATAATGAAAGTTTTAAATTGGTTACCACAACTAACCGAGTGTCAATGGAAAAAACAATCCTAATTCGATTGATACAACCATCGATTTAGTTGCAAGCATTTTCATTTGATCGTATCCATGTTATTATTGATGTTTCAACTATTTATATATAATAACAACCGACAAACGGTGTAGGCAATATACTTATTGTTGCTAGTACTATTTTTTATTGTTACAATCGAATTCCAACCAATTATTTTTCTGGGTGTAGCCACTTTTTTCGAAATTCCCCCCACTGTGCAGTGTAAGATTACCTTTTGAGTTATTTTTGCCAATTTGCCGAGCACTCAATTTGTTTCAATTAAAAACTTTTAATTGAACACATTACTCATGAGTTCAAGTGCACTTGGGGACGTATGAGTAATAAAAATGTGAACGATTCATTTGTTTGTTGTTGTTGCTGTTGCTATTAATCACAATTGTTTTGTTTGTTTGTTTGATTTGTGCACAATGCTTTGATAATATCGAAGAAAAAATATACAAATTATCGTATATTCCTATTAAATTGCACTTAATATTGTTGTTTTCAAAGATTCGTGTTGTTGTGTGTCTATCACAGAGAAGATTACTCGTGTTTTGCGGGATTTGATCTGTTGGGATTGTTTTTTATTTTTAAAATATTAAGTGGCGCTTCACGATTTTGTGGTCTTTAAACGATTAATAAACAAGAGTTTCAAAACTTTGTCTAGAAAAATACAAATTCGAGTTCAAAATTTAACAATCAATCACATGTTAATGGCAAAAACTCAAAATCACTCACAATAAAAAATCTAAATTTCTTCTCTTTGTCTAGAATAATTGTAAATTATTTCAAATTAATTACTCGCAATGCTCTTGACCGTCTGAAGCAAAATCGTCAGGTCTGTCTGTCTGTAAAACGTGTTTTCTTCTCTCTCCGGACAATTTTAGTTCAATGACGTTTTGAAATGACTTTGCAAATAGCTAATAAACAAAATTGGTTGCGTTTTTTTTTTTGTAATTTCATCTTGTTGTTATTATCATATTAAATGGCGCTTCTTGGCAAAAAAAATGTCTGGATACAAATTGTTCAGTCTGAAAACTTCGATCAATCATGGAACACTGTGAATAATTACCAGATTTGTGTCATACATAAAAAATTCAGGTTAAATCCTTGAAATTAACCGTTTTTTGTTATTTTAATAAATTATGTATTTACATTGATTTGGCGCCGTTTTAGTATTATTCAAATATTATTTTTCAAAAAAAGAAAACATTAATTTGTTTTAATTACATTTGATGTTTATTTAAATGTGGTTTGACAGTCATTTTGTCATTTAGTTTTTGTTTTATTATTATCAAATTAAATCCTGTTTTGTATTTTTCTTTCTGATTAATGGTTGTAGATATTTTATACAAATCTATTTAAATCGATTTTTGTTATTTAAGTTTTAGTAATTTGACAGAAATATTTTGTATCTCATAGATAGACAATTGTTAATAGCTTTCGATTCAGCAGATCTTGGGCTTATTTGCACAAAAAACACACTTATTATTAAGGAAATTCAAAGTTTTTTATTCAATGTAAAGTACAATCGATACAATTAAGTTCTAAATAAAACGTCATTCAAATGACCTCCACGACTTCTTCTGCAGGAACGAATTCGAAGAACCCAATTTTCGAGTACTTTTTCCACTAAATCAAGTCGTATGTCATGAATGGCACGTTCAATGTTGACTTGTAAAGCAGAGAGTCTGGTTTATTTCGAAAGACCAATGACTTCACAAGAAATAGTCTAATGGTGTTAAATCACAACTTCTTGGAGGCCATTCAATATCACAATTTCTTGAATTAATCGAATCTCCAAACTTTTCTCGCAACAATTCAATTGTTTGACTTGCTGTGTGGCACGTAGCCACAATCGGTCACTGGCAAGAATATAGCTCTTAACGAGGGCTAAAATATTGCTCATGGGTGTCAAAGTCGTAGGTCGACTACAAAGTGTTTTTTTTTTATTATTTAAAAAAATTGACTTAGCATCATTCATTTTCAAATGTTTATTTTGCTCTAGCTCCTTAACGGTACGTCGGATCGGGAATCGGTCAATGGCAAAAATATAGCTCTTAACGAGAGCTAAAATATTGCTCATGGGTGTCAAAGTCGTAGGTCGACTGGAAAGTGTTTTTTTTTTTTGGATTTAAAAAAAATTGACTTAGCGCACGAAAAGTTGCAATTGGAGAACGATTATTTTGATAATAAAACTGAATAATTTGTAAACGTTGTTCTTGCGTATATCTCTCCATGATGATATTGTAAACACTACTGAATACAATGAAAAACAAATGACAGATCATGACATATTACAAATGGAATACATATCTTCATAAAATGTATAAAATTTATGTTTTTTTATATTTTCCGTATCGGGTGTGACAAACAAAACACTCCATGATACAAACCCATTTGCAGGCACTGAATAGTTTCCAAAAGTTACGAGTTTTACACTAAACTACACTTCAGAATATGTACTCTCATGTATTAAAAAAAAAATTTCAGAAAATAAAAAATATGTCGAAAAATAGTTCATGTTAGTTTCTATTCCTAAATTTCATCAACTCTTCATGAGTTTCTAAAATTTAATAGTTCGTGATTTTACTTATTGTATTTTTTTTTTTGCAAAAATCTGATTAATTTTTTTTGTGTGATGGGGTCAGTTTACGTGGAATATGGAATATGGTGCCGTAAACATGAACAACATATTTTAAACAATTTTTAAGGTAATTTTTTATTTTATTTTTTTTTTAATTTTTTTTTTTAATTTTATTTTTTTTTTAATTTTTTTTTTAATTTTTTTTTTATTTTTTTTTTAGATTCCTATTTTGACTCTACTATTCGGAACATATTTTTTAAGAATTAGCTCGGTAAAACCTACACTGAAAAAAAATGTCAAAAATTTAAAGAATTTCTCCAAAGATGTCATTAGTCTTCAAAATAAGTACATTTTGTACTTAAAATTAAGAAAATGTACTTAAAATTAAGTAAATATCTTAAAATTAATGAAATTATCTATATTTTAAGTGCAAATGTACTTATTTTAAAAACTAATGACGTATTTGGAGCAACTCTTTAATTTTATGACAAATTTTTTTTCAGTGTACATGCAATCTGAATTTAAAGAAATTATCAGGGCTACAAATGCTTAAAAGATCATATTTGCATAGAAACCTCAGTTTAGTAACTGTCGTTGAAACAATTAGAAAAAACTTTTATTGTTTTTTTTTAACAGACGTTTTTTATCAAAAAAATTGCTTTTTGTCAGAACGAAAATAACATAAAAAAACGCAAAAAGTTCCATTCCATTCAATTTTTTGAAAGCTAGCATCCCAAAGAAGAAGACAATGCCTACACCCAGGAAAATAATTGGTTGGAATTCGATTGTAACAATAAAAAAAATAGTACTAGCAACAAAAAGTATATTGCCTACACCGTCTGCCAGTTGTATTTACAAATAAATGGTTGGAACAACAATAATAACATGGATACGATTAAATGAAAATGCTTGCAACTAAATCGATGGTTGTATCAATCGAATTAAGATTTTTGTTATTGACACTCGGTAAGTTGTGGTAACCAACTCTAAATTTTCATTATAATACCATATGATCGATTTTTGGTTGTGACAACCAATGTTTTATTCTTGACAACAGAAATTGTATCAATAGACCAAAGATTATTATTGCAACAAATAATTGGTTACTACAACAGAAAAAATATTAATAAATAATCGTTTATTGGTTATCCCAATCATTTCCCAAATTTAGAATAATTAAATGTATATTGCGAAATACAACCGAAAGATTGGTTGCTGTTCTTTTGCTGATACATGACAAACAAAAAATAAAATTACTCGACATAAATAAATCTTCAACATTTTGTTCAAGAACGGTATAGGTAATCAAAAATAATATCGTGTGGAATGCAGAATATGTGTGCAAAGTGTTTTATAATTAAAAAATAAAAGCAACAATCATGAAATTGAAAGCACAGGTTTAAGCGATATTTGCATAAAAGTTTTGTGTTTTTTTTTCGTGTACTAAAATGTGTGTCAAATATTACCACATCTCATAATAGTGCTGAATTTGTAATATGGGATTTTTAATTTTGTTATGAATTGTTTTGTTTTTTGTTCAATAAATAAAATAAAAATTAATGAAAACTGTTTTTAATTAATTGTCGGTAGTATATGACTGACAAATTGTCAGAACTACCAATGTTTTAAAACAGTTGGTTGTGGCAACTACAACAGATAATTTTAGCCATTTTCGTAGTTGGCGCAACCAAATATGATTGTTGTCAACATGGAAGCAGAAGTATACCACAACCAAAATATTGGTTGTCCTGATGGAATCGCATGATAGTTGACAGAACTACCAAAATTCGGTTGGCAAATAATTCGGTTGAGGCAACCAAACTGTATTCGGTGTGTATTAAAAAAATCGATGTATAAATGTAGATATTATATTCCTTTTGGTTGAAGTAAGAGAATTTCAAAAAAATCATGTTCTTAGACCCCCAATATTGTAAACACATTGAAGAAGTTACCCAAGAGACCCAAGAATATTTGACGGAAATCCATTTCGGCCTATTTTAAGTCATTTGGGCAATGTCCGTCCGTCCGTCTGTCTGCAAAATAACTTTCGATAGGAGTAACCGATTGACTTCAAATTTGGTATATGTTAATATTTTTTTTTACCCAGGGTAAGGTTAAATATGGACCATGTTGGTCCACTCCTTCCAGTATAGAGATGTCAAACGGGATTGGTTTTCACAAATCCCGGGATTTTAAAATTGTAAATCACGGGATTTGGATCATTCTAAATAATGTGATATTTCCAAATGGAATACAAACATTTTAGTTCAGTTTTAATTTAATTTTAATTAATTTAAATAAGGATAAAAACAGCTAAAGCATAAATTAACTTTTGTTAAAATATACTAACTTTTATTCAAATATTTCACAACATCTTAGCTATGAAATAATTTTGGTCCAATTTCAGTTCGTCGCCTGAATTATTATTGACGTTATAATTTTCTATCATTTAACCAGGGAAAATATTTTTCCAACTTCAGTTTGACTAATTCCGTTTTGATGAGAACCACATCGATGTGTCGATCAAAATCAGATTTTATAATAGGATTTTTTCATAAATTTTAAAGAATAGAACGTTCTTACTACGTTCTTCGCTTTTTTGGGGAACACAAACTCCATTTGTGTTCTTTTTTTAAGTTTACTTGTTTATAATTAATTTTATGATACATTTAGTAATTCTATTCCAAATTTCGATTTTTTTCACCGGATTATGTTAATGTTTTTTGATGTTAACAATTTGCTTCATTTGCTTACATTTTCGATAGAGTGTATCTATGTACATATGTATTATTTAATATTTTATACGAGACATCTTTTCTAAATTATTAAAAAATTCCGGAAATTTTGTGGAGTGTAATGCTTTTACAGCCTATCTGTCCGACCGTCCGCCCATCTTAAGCTTACGCAAAGTATTTCAGATTAAAATTTAATTTTAATTTTTTCTGATAAAGATAAACTCAAGAGATGCTTGCGTATAAAATTACGACTATTTTTAAGGGAAATCACATATTCGTTCCCATTTTTCTAATTCATCCACAGTTATGCAAAAGTCTGTGATTTTCCCCCATCATCATATTGTAATTAACAAATATTGCACAATATATTCATGGAAAAATCCAAACGCTTAAAACCCTATTGTTCTCCAATTTTGTCACAATATCTGGGAATATTTTTTTAAACGCACAAATCATTACTAGGAAATGGAACAAACATTTTTGTGTGTTTTAATCCATATTTCGCTACACGTTTTCGAAATAAAAATGTATTTCTTGGAATTTTTCGTTTTTTTTTTTTTGTTTGCCACAAATCTTATTCTGAGAAATAAACACACAAACATGCCAAACACAAAAGTTTAAATTAGTTTTACATGAATTTGTCATTAACAAAAACTTTATAATTCATATGAAAATGAATTATTGGCTTTAGTTTTGGCATTCGAGACGATTAAGGGGAGTGGAGGTTGGTCCCAGCGAAAAAAATCCCCTTTTTCAACGAATAGAAAAATATTTATTATATCAACAAAAGCCCAACATAGTATTACTATTTATAAAAGAGGCTCCGAATTGTCTCCCCGTTTCTTGGATTATGAAAAAGAAACAAAAGCCTGCTACGAAACCACCAGTCGTAGTGACATACACACACTCAATTAATTATTATTAATTTGAAATCATTAAAAACTAGTTGAAAAGTTTCAAACATTTTTGGCGTGATGTGATTTTAAGACTATTGGAAAAGTATGCCCCAAAAGATTTTGATGTGCGAAGAAATTCACTTCTAATTTCAGGAATTTAACAAATGCCATATCCCTTCATCTCAAGGGTCAACACCCTTTGTTTTAATCAATATTGAGAAGCATTTGTGTTAAATACTGTACAAAAAACTGCACACGTAAAAATAATAAATATTAATGAACTATTAAACAATATTGCCTTTCAAATACTAAAGCCAAATTTATGTGGATTTTTTTTTTGCTTTTGGTACCAAATGAAATGAAATGAGACGAGACGGACGGGATACTTTAACAAAACGCCAGCCATCACCAAATAGCACTCATAAAAAACAAGTTTTTAGATGTTTTACGTTAGTAGTCATATTGACTCGTTTGATAAATTGTTATTGTTAATGTTGTGCTGCCGGTGATGGTTGTGTTTGGGAAAACAAAAACTCATTAGTGCTCATTTTACCTGTTGTCAAATTGTTATAAACATAAGGCAACAAATTAAAATAAAATAAAATATTAAGATATTTGGCATAATACAATGTATTACAAGAGTTTCGGCTTGACATTCTTTAACCTCTTTGCTATTTTTGACCATATTTGGCTTAGGTCTGAAGTCAAGGTTCAAATTTAAAATATGTAGCCAAACATTCAGACGCGGTGGCTTTTTTAGAATGTCCTCATAAATAATGAGTAGCAGTGGATAGCTTTGACTTGAAGCAAATTATTTATTTATTTATTAATCATTTAGTCATTTCATAATTTCGATATTACTTTTTTTTAATTTTTTAATTATTTAATCATTTAATCATTTAATCATTTAATCATTTAATCATTTAATCATTTAATCATTTAATCATTTAATCATTTAATCATTTAATCATTTAATCATTTAATCATTTAATCATTTAATCATTTAATCATTTAATCATTTAATCATTTAATCATTTAATCATTTAATCATTTAATCATTTAATCATTTAATCATTTAATCATTTAATCATTTAATCATTTAATCATTTAATCATTTAATCATTTAATCATTTAATCATTTAATCATTTAATCATTTAATCATTTAATCATTTAATCATTTAATCATTTAATCATTTAATCATTTAATCATTTAATCATTTAATCATTTAATCATTTAATCATTTAATCATTTAATCATTTAATCATTTAATCATTTAATCATTTAATCATTTAATCATTTAATCATTTAATCATTTAATCATTTAATCATTTAATCATTTAATCATTTAATCATTTAATCATTTAATCATTTAATCATTTAATCATTTAATCATTTAATCATTTAATCATTTAATCATTTAATCATTTAATCATTTAATCATTTAATCATTTAATCATTTAATCATTTAATCATTTAATCATTTAATCATTTAATCATTTAATCATTTAATCATTTAATCATTTAATCATTTAATCATTTAATCATTTAATCATTTAATCATTTAATCATTTAATCATTTAATCATTTAATCATTTAATCATTTAATCATTTAATCATTTAATCATTTAATCATTTAATCATTTAATCATTTAATCATTTAATCATTTAATCATTTAATCATTTAATCATTTAATCATTTAATCATTTAATCATTTAATCATTTAATCATTTAATCATTTAATCATTTAATCATTTAATCATTTAATCATTTAATCATTTAATCATTTAATCATTTAATCATTTAATCATTTAATCATTTAATCATTTAATCATTTAATCATTTAATCATTTAATCATTTAATCATTTAATCATTTAATCATTTAATCATTTAATCATTTAATCATTTAATCATTTAATCATTTAATCATTTAATCATTTAATCATTTAATCATTTAATCATTTAATCATTTAATCATTTAATCATTTAATCATTTAATCATTTAATCATTTAATCATTTAATCATTTAATCATTTAATCATTTAATCATTTAATCATTTAATCATTTAATCATTTAATCATTTAATCATTTAATCATTTAATCATTTAATCATTTAATCATTTAATCATTTAATCATTTAATCATTTAATCATTTAATCATTTAATCATTTAATCATTTAATCATTTAATCATTTAATCATTTAATCATTTAATCATTTAATCATTTAATCATTTAATCATTTAATCATTTAATCATTTAATCATTTAATCATTTAATCATTTAATCATTTAATCATTTAATCATTTAATCATTTAATCATTTAATCATTTAATCATTTAATCATTTAATCATTTAATCATTTAATCATTTAATCATTTAATCATTTAATCATTTAATCATTTAATCATTTAATCATTTAATCATTTAATCATTTAATCATTTAATCATTTAATCATTTAATCATTTAATCATTTAATCAATCATTTAATCATTTAATCAATCATTTAATCATTTAATCATTTAATCATTTAATCATTTAATCATTTAATCATTTAATCATTTAATCATTTAATCATTTAATCATTTAATCATTTAATCATTTAATCATTTAATCATTTAATCATTTAATCATTTAATCATTTAATCATTTAATCATTTAATCATTTAATCATTTAATCATTTAATCATTTAATCATTTAATCATTTAATCATTTAATCATTTAATCATTTAATCATTTAATCATTTAATCATTTAATCATTTAATCATTTAATCATTTAATCATTTAATCATTTAATCATTTAATCATTTAATCATTTAATCATTTAATCATTTAATCATTTAATCATTTAATCATTTAATCATTTAATCATTTAATCATTTAATCATTTAATCATTTAATCATTTAATCATTTAATCATTTAATCATTTAATCATTTAATCATTTAATCATTTAATCATTTAATCATTTAATCATTTAATCATTTAATCATTTAATCATTTAATCATTTAATCATTTAATCATTTAATCATTTAATCATTTAATCATTTAATCATTTAATCATTTAATCATTTAATCATTTAATCATTTAATCATTTAATCATTTAATCATTTAATCATTTAATCATTTAATCATTTAATCATTTAATCATTTAATCATTTAATCATTTAATCATTTAATCATTTAATCATTTAATCATTTAATCATTTAATCATTTAATCATTTAATCATTTAATCATTTAATCATTTAATCATTTAATCATTTAATCATTTAATCATTTAATCATTTAATCATTTAATCATTTAATCATTTAATCATTTAATCATTTAATCATTTAATCATTTAATCATTTAATCATTTAATCATTTAATCATTTAATCATTTAATCATTTAATTATTTAATCATTTAATCAATCATTTAATCATTTAATCAATCATTTAATCATTTAATCATTTAATCATTTAATCATTTAATCATTTAATCATTTAATCATTTAATCATTTAATCATTTAATCATTTAATCATTTAATCATTTAATCATTTAATCATTTAATCATTTAATCATTTAATCATTTAATCATTTAATCATTTAATCATTTAATCATTTAATCATTTAATCATTTAATCATTTAATCATTTAATCATTTAATCATTTAATCATTTAATCATTTAATCATTTAATCATTTAATCATTTAATCATTTAATCATTTAATCATTTAATCATTTAATCATTTAATCATTTAATCATTTAATCATTTAATCATTTAATCATTTAATCATTTAATCATTTAATCATTTAATCATTTAATCATTTAATCATTTAATCATTTAATCATTTAATCATTTAATCATTTAATCATTTAATCATTTAATCATTTAATCATTTAATCATTTAATCATTTAATCATTTAATCATTTAATCATTTAATCATTTAATCATTTAATCATTTAATCATTTAATCATTTAATCATTTAATCATTTAATCATTTAATCATTTAATCATTTAATCATTTAATCATTTAATCATTTAATCATTTAATCATTTAATCATTTAATCATTTAATCATTTAATCATTTAATCATTTAATCATTTAATCATTTAATCATTTAATCATTTAATCATTTAATCATTTAATCATTTAATCATTTAATCATTTAATCATTTAATCATTTAATCATTTAATCATTTAATCATTTAATCATTTAATCATTTAATCATTTAATCATGTCGTTATTGTGAAATATAATTAATTAAAGTTATTTAATGATCTAATGACTTAATGAATTCATACATTCAATGATACATTCTTTAACCTCCAATTATTCATTGTCTTCTCGCATTTAATGACTCATTTACCTACCGGAATCATCTTATTGCTGAGAAATCCAACTCTGGACGAGTTAATTTATCTATGGTTTATATATTTTTTTTGGGTCACTGGTTGAGAAAAATAAGATTTTCATTCATGAATGAAAAGAAGATGGGGTGAAAGGCAGTACATAAACAACAATAACAATTATGAAAAACAAAACATAAAGACTGATATGAGTAAAACTCAGTAGTGTTCTCGTTCGTATTTATTTGCTCTATCAATCTTATCTCAGGAGATACGGGCGTCAACAGCCCCCGAATAGAATAAAGGCTGGCGGCAGCGGGCGCATGCAGCCACCACTCAGAGCACACATGTACTCATCACTTGCGCGTCGTGTCGTTGTATCGATAAGACAGAATTCCGAGAAATTCCCAGAAGAAAAGATGACATTCTCCGTTAACCCCTTGGGGGAGGGATGGTGCACAAAGAACTCCCCACAAGGGAAAACAAATAAATAATATCTACTTATATGCAGTGTTTGGGATTTTTTTCCTCGTTGTTTGTTGTTGTTTATCTATCAATTCTGATGATGATTTTTATAAAAAAAAAAAAATCGCACGTCATACGGAAATGATTTTGAACAATTAGTGGTTTGTTTTTGTTTTTGCCGTGTTCTTGCTGTTGTTGATATTGTTTTTTTTTCGCTGGGGAACACAAACAAGTCAATTAACAAAAATTTTTATTGAAATCATTTTGCAATTATGAAACAAACAAAACATTTTGTGCAAAATAAAAAATAGCTAATTTTTTGTGAGTATAAATATAGATATTTTCTGGTCGGTTGGTTATTTCATGGAAAATGATTTTAGACAGATAGTAGTAATTCTCCGAAAAGGCTTTTTAAACAACATAGGTTAAAAACATAATTTGTAAATGCTTGATATATTATGGAGCAAAATAGCAAATTAATTTAAAATTTTTGCGAAAAAAAAACAGTATGTCGAAAGTGTTTCGACATTAGATTTTTTCTGGTTAAAAAATTACCCTTTATTCTTATTTTATTATATTTTTATACCCTCCACCATAGGATGGGGGGGGGTATATTCATTTTGTCACTCCGTTTGTAACACCTCTAAATGTTGATCTGAGACCCCATAAAGTATATATATTCTTAATCGTCGTAAAATTCTAAGACGATTTAGTCATGTCCGTCCGTCTGTGGTAATCACGCTACAATCTATAATACTTGAGCTAGGTGGCTGAAATTGAAATATATAGCATCTAACTTGTTGTTATTCCTACTGTTATCATCTACTATATTTATTGGTGTTTTTCGGTGTTATTTTCTTTAGGTTTAAGTTATTTTGTGAGGTCACATGCTATCCATGGGTGAGGGTATATAAGATTCGGCATGGCCGAACTTAACGCTTCTACTTGTTTAAATTGTAATAGCTAGTCGACTAGTTGGACGACAGAATAGTATCAACAATTTTGAATAAATGTACTCAAGATCGGAGTATGGCCCCGACAAAAAAGTGTTAAAAGACTTTCTTTTAGGGTAACTTATTGATAAAAAAATATAATAAAATATTTTGCAAATATCGAAAAAAATTATTTTACAAATAATACAAAATTTTGTTTTAAAAAATTATCAGAAGGTAAATTTTTTGTGATGAAACCAAAAAAAAATTTCTTTTTTTTTTTTGTAAAATGCTTAAAGCTTAATACGAAGAAAAGAAAAAATTTCGATAACTACCTTACTTTAAAAAAATTATCTCTATTACTTTAAAAAAATTTAAAAATGGTCTTTGGTCTACGAGGACCAAAGTTTCTTTGTAACTAAAAAGTTATAGATTTTTTTTCGATTTTTTTCTTCTAATCAGAATTGATCCCAGTGAAACAAAAGAAACTTATTTTCTCAACTTTAACGTTTCATAACTCGTTAACTAAGCGAAATATTGACAACATACACATATTTTTTCTTCTTATTTTAAGATGCTCTATCCCATTTTGTTTTCGACCCGAATGAACATTTTGAATTTGAAGCATTATAAAGGACAATTTGACGTAAAATACAAAAAATAACCGTGGATTTTATATATTGTTTATTAATGGAAAAATAAATAACCCGAAATGTTTTTATATTTTTCATAAAAAGTGTAAATACACTCAGAAAAAAATGAACCCAAAGATAAGTTAAAATGAACTAAACTTCAGGAAAATTAAACTTCATATGGCGTAAAGCAATTTTTTCCCAAATCAAGTTCACATTTGTCCTTAATATTAGCAAATGTTTTGAACTTAGTTTTAGTTAATACTAACTTGAATTTAGTAAATATTCTTTTACATCTAGTTCAATTGAACTCATATTAAGGAAAAATTAACTCAGTTTAAGTAAAAATTTACATGAAATTTGGAAAAAATCTAGTTAAATTTTCACTAAAATCAGGTACTTTTTTACTTGAAATCAGGAAATTTTTACTAAGAATTAAGACAATTTTAACTAAAATCAAGGAATTTTTTGACTAAGATTAAGTTACATTTTTACTTAATGGAAGTAAAATAATTTCTCAAATCAAGTTCAATTTTACTTGAATATACGAAAATTAAACAAAAATGTAAGAAACGTTTAACAATAAATGAGTAATTTTTGAAGTTGCAACTTGTAGAAGTAAACTAAATTTTAGTTCATTACTACTAATATAATTCAGCAAAATATTCTCGGGAATTTTCCAATAAATATTTTGCTCCAATGTATTTGAAACAAATTCAAAAAACCTGAAACAAACAGAATTCTCATTCAATGTCTCAATCTTATATCTTCAGTACTTCACATATAATCCTATGGGCCTGTTTCTGTAACTTTTTTTCGTTCGTCTACTGCGAACGATCAAAAATCATTCAATTATTCCGAGAAATCAATAAATCATAGAAGTTTATAATTCGTTGTGTCTGTAGAAAATCATGTAAAAAGCTTGTTCCTAAAATATTTCTAACCTGCGTTATATAGAATTCATGTAATAGCTGAGAGAATTTTGATCGTTCGCCGTAGACGAACGAAAATAAGTTACAGAAACAGGCCCTAAATATCATTTCAAACGCAGCTGCTGTTTGAAATGATATTTGAGCAGTTAAGGAAAGAATCTCTTGAAACGAACGGGAATTTTTTGCTTAACGAATATTCAAGGATTATTTGAAAACCGTATTATAAGTTTCAGAAAGACGTGAACTAGAACTAAGGAAATTCGGATATTTCTAGTTAAAATTTCCTAAAATGATTTATTTTCGAGGAGTAGTAAATGTTTCTTCGACGCTAGGAAATCCTTCCTCGGTAAAAGTCAAAATTTACCAAATATTAGGAAATTTTTACTTGGTCGATGGAATTTTAAGTAAGTAAGTAAAATCATATCCCATTTCCGAGAATGTAACCAATTTGCTATATCTTTGAATTTAGTTCAATTTACTCATTGAAAGTAAAATTTCTCAGTTTTGAGGAAAATTTAACTAAACATGAGTAAAAATCTTGAACTAAACTGAGATATAGATTTTACTCACATAAACGATTGCCATTTTTCTGAGTGTATTTAGCAAAAAATCACACATTGATATCATTTAACGATAAAAACGTATAATTTCGCAATTTTCAAGATTCGCATTTTGGCAATTGTACAGTCTTTATACACTGTTAGAAAAAGCTTCGTCATGACGACGAATTTGTACATCATCACGATTATTATTTCGTCAAGTCATCTAACGTACGGAATAATACACTTGATGAATTTGTTCGTCACCATGAAGAATCTCTGTTCCCAAAAACTTTCGTCCTCAGGAAGTTCACATTTCATCCCTACGATGAATTAAGTTCATTACCACGACGAATTCCATTCATCACCACGATGAACACCATTCATCCCTACGATGTGTGGAGTTCATCACCACGAGGAACGCCAT
This sequence comes from Eudasyphora cyanicolor, assembly GCA_963930755.1. Lineage (NCBI taxonomy): Eukaryota > Metazoa > Arthropoda > Insecta > Diptera > Muscidae > Eudasyphora > Eudasyphora cyanicolor. Next base: position 247,550,277 of record OZ005735.1, read on the forward strand.
TCATCACCGCGATGAATACCTTTCATCACCACGACGAATTCATGCCCCCGACAATTTAAATTGTGCAAATTTCAATAAATATTTTGTCCATTGAAAACGGTATGGAAAATAAAATAACTTGACTCAGTTGTGATTATTCGGTTTGAAACGCAGTACTTATCAGGAAAGGCTTAAAGCAAACGAACGAGAAGTATTCATTACTTCTAATATTTTAAATGAAATCTCACCAAGTAATCTATTTGCCAACAGACGAATCCCATTCATTACCATGACGAATTCCATTCATCACCACGACGAATCCCATTCATCTCCACGAAGAACTCCATTAATTCGAATTTTGAATTTTATTCATCACACTCAAAAAAAAGTGAACCCTGGAGCAAGTTAAAATGAACTAAACTGTAGGAATATTGAATTCGCATGGCGCTAAAGCTAGTTTTCCTTAAATCAAGTTCATACATTCCCTCACAATTACGAGTATGAAATATTTTGAACCTAATTCTAGTTAACTCATACATCCTTTAAGTAACTTTTGAAATTAAAATAGAGAAAATGAACTCAATACTAACAAATCGTCACCTGAAATCCAAAATAGCGTAACCCACATGTTCACGATTTTTCAGTAGAAGCAAAAAACAAAGTAAAGTAATTTTAAGCTTTTGACTAAATTTAGGGATTTCAGACTAATAAGACGAAACCAAATAACAAATCTAGCGCAATTAGTTGTGGCGTACATTCTGCATTAAATAAAATAAAATTTTATGAATCTTTCCGCTTTTTTAATGACCTTGTTTGCTGTAACATCATTTTGAATATCACTCATAAAATGATCAATTTTTGATATTGAACTCCAAAATTTTGTAGGAAATGGTAGTTTTAGCCTAATAGACTATAATCAATCATAAAATTAATTTTGATTTTTTTGATGTTACGTGATTTTGGATTTCAGATGACGAAATGCTGAATTGAAATTTTTACTCAAATTTAATTAAATTTATGCAAAATGAAACATTAAAAATTTTCTTTGACTTTTTTAGTCCTTGACATTTTTTGCGATCTTTGATCGCCTCCTCCATATAACTCTCCTCCATTTATATGATGGAAATCTCTTACCACTTGCTCTTTAAATTAATCTATTCTTCTTTATTGTTGTTGAAATTGAAATTGATTATTACACACGAAATGTTCAATATTATATGTATAAAGTTTTATCTCCGCTCCGAATGTGATTCGATCCCAGAACGTTTCGTTTTGTGAGCCACTTGTTTACCAACTGAGCTAAGTAGACACATAAATTTTTATGAAAAACTTTTGTTTTTAAACACAATTATATATCCCCAAATTTTCGAAACAATGTTTTATGTACACATGAATTTGATAAAAGGATTGCCATCATTGAATGATAAATAGAGTTACCATATACTATATTTAGAGGCGACGAAGAAATTTTATTACGAATGAAATTTTCATATCAATTCCAAAAGAGTTTCGTAGCTCAATATATGTCTGGCTGGCTCAAAATCATAACGTTGTCGGTTCGACTCTCGTCCCGGGCTTAACATTTTTAATATTTCGCCATAAATTTAAGTTGCTGCAAGTAACGATTTGCGCAAAATAAAAATTGCGGAATAAAAATGGACATAAACGTTTTTGGGACTACAGTATAGTCCGAAAATAGTTAATTTTTCCTTGATTTTAGTATGTTTTCCTCATTTTGAGTTCAAATTCATGAACTCGAAATGAGGATTCATGATTATTTTTAGTTAAAATTTCCCAAAACTCATGATTTCCATTTTTAGTTCATAATTTCCTAATGTCTATGTTGGGTGTCCACCGCATATGTCTAAATTTTATAAATTTATGAATATTCGAACTATTTTCAAGAAATATTATTTTAGTAAAAATATGTCCTCATTTTTAATTAAGGAACTATTCCCAAAACAATAAAATTTAGAAGTACTAAGTAAAATTTCCCAGTTTTAAGAAAAGATTAACTCAAAATGAATAAAAACATTGAACTAAATTGGAGTATGGATTTTGCTAAAATTTAGGAAATCCAATTTTTTGAGTGCATCACGACGAATCTCATTCAATGCCACGACGTGTAGTAAGCAAAAATACTTTGAGAATTTAACATGGAAATGCTCAATAGTCAAAATTTAATTTTTGGAAATCTGACGAAAAATTTCCAATAATATGTGGGTGTTTCCATAGTAACGGCCGTTACCGATTTTCCGAGATTTTTTAAATAAAATACCAACGTAAGCAAATATGCCACGAGGATTGCTTAATTTTGGACTTACGAAAGTTCAAGCATCGGTAGCAACTGAAAGAATTCATAAAAAATTTAATTTCAATCATTTTTTTGACCATTAAAAAAGTAACTTTTCAAATTTCGAAAACAAACATCATGTATTGTAAAATTTTGCACGGGTCAAGTAAAAAATCTGATTAAGTTCTTTGTTAAAGGACTGGGTTTATTTTCAAACCGAAGAAAATTAGTTACCAAAAAAACATTTTTTTTTTTAAAAAGTAATGGTCGTTACATTATAAAAAGTTAAACGTGGTTTTTTTCACAAAATTTTCTTACGCGTTCGGGTTTGTTTTTCATTCCTGACTTTAGCGTTAGTCCTTCATTACCTGTTTTTGATCCAGTCTTCGTTTTTGAGCGCTCTCTCTCTCTCTCTTTTCCCAAGAAGCCTCATGCTTTGCTGCGTCTTCTTTGGCCTTACAAAATTCTTCATCTTGCTTACTTTCTTATTTTCGGCTACTATAAAATTAAATCGTTTGAATGAATTACGAAAAAAAAACTTTTGTGCTTTTGGGGTAACGGTCGTTACAGTCGGTGAGGTTGTTTTTAAACTATGAAAAAAAACATTAAATTTTTTGTTTTGCTCGTAAAGCACCGTTAGAAGTGTTTCCAAAGGGCTTAAAAAGTGACGTGCAATTCACGGGGAAAACACGCACGGTGTATGAAATTCAAAGTAGCAAATTTTAGTTAGTATAAAGAAAATTAAAGTCAATCTTTCGGAATATGACAGATACATTTATTATGTGTAATATTAGCGGAAAAATAGATTAAAAATAATAATTTCATGTCGAAATTCATTTTTAAAGAATCCTGAAATCTCGAAAACTTGACCTCGCGGCCAACAATATTAATTCAGTTTTTTTTTTTTGCAAATAGGCCCTATAGCCATAAAAAAACTTTATTGGTCGATATTATAACTATTTTTTTATTTTAGTCCAACATTTTTGCTCAAACACAAAACAACTCCCCGCGCTTGCTGGGACGTTGCTGTTGGTCCAACATGTATCAAGGTGTAAATAGATCCGCTTGATATTTCCCAAATAATAATCAATCACTTCCTTTGGTTATTTTGCATAATGGAAAAAAATGTATGTATGTATGTAAATAAATATTATGTCATTATCGATAAATATAAATTATTCACATTTTGTTGTTATTGCTACTGATAATGATGTGGTGAATGAATGTTGATATTGACCGATTTGCGTTTTACGTGTTCTATTTTAAGCAAAAACAAAAATAAAAGTCACTTGACGAAAACACGGCATGCAGTTTATAAACATATGTACATACATACATACACACAATGATATGTCAATTAACAAATCGATTCATCAGATGGTGGCGGTGGTCGGGTGGCTCGACTCGTGTCAGATGCTCAAAACGATGTTACTTCGCAGTGAGAGCCAAATGAGAAGGGAACGATAGATAGTAGGTATACAGCAAGAACAATAACAAACAGATTTGTGTAACCATGTCTGTTTTTGATTGTTTCTAAAGTCCAATGCATTACTTTTAATCTTTTACCCAGCGAAGCTACTGTTCTCCTAATACTAAATGCAAAGTTCAAAGCAATTTTTATACCCTACACCACACTGTGGTACAGGGTATTATAAGTTTGTTTCATGGCAGATGTTTGTAACACCTGAAAATAACACAGCTAGACCCACCTTAAAGTATACCGATCGACTCAGAATCACTAGCTGAGTCGATTTAAGCATGTCTGTCCGTCCGTCTGTCCATGTAAAGTTGTTCGTCGACTACAGGTCGCAATTTCACTCCGATCGTTCTGAAATTTTGCAGTTTAGAGTATTTCGCAGCTGTTAAGATCGCTATTGAATTTGGTTGAAATCGGTTCAGATTTAGATATAGCTCCCATATATATCTTTCGTCCGATTTGGCCCTTTAGTCCTATAGAATCTGTATTTTACATCCAATCGTTTTGAAATTTAGAATGGTAGAGTTTCTTGATCCATGAACCAACACTACCGAATTTGAAGAAAATCGGTTAAGATTTAGCTATAGTTCCCATATATATGTTTCGTCCGATTTGGCCCTTTAGTTCTATAGAAGCTGTATTTTACATCCAATCGTTTTGAAATTTAGAATGGTAGAGTTTCTTCATCCATGAACCAACACTACCGAATTTGAAGAAAATCGGTTAAGATTTAGCTATAGCTCCCATATATATGTTTCGTCCGATTTGGCCCTTTAGTCCTATAGAAGCTGTATTTTACATGCGATCGTTTTGAAATTTAGAATGGTAGAGTTTCTTGATCCATGAACCAACATTGCCGAATTTGAAAAAAATCGGGTAAGATTTAGCTATAGCTCCCATATATATGTTTCATCCGATTTGGCTCTTTAGATCCAACCGTTTTTATACCCTACACCACACTGTGGTACAGGGTATTATTTAAGTATAAAATGTCCCAAAAGTAAATTTATGTAAACAATTTATACATGAATTACAAAATTTATATATCAGAGTTATTCAATATTACGAGAGTGGTGTAGGGTATTATATAGTCGGCCCCGCCCGACTTTAGCCTTTCCTTACTGGTTTTAAAATAAGTCCTAAACTGCAATTGGCTAAATTCTATGCTGTGGTTTTCTGGAACAGGGATGATACGAGATGATATGAGAGTAACGAAATGGTACAAAAATCGTTCTAAAAAGGTACTTTTTCGACCCAAAAAGTAAAAATTTTAAAATGTTTAAATTATTATTGAAATATTGAGATACAAATTAGTAAGATCCAGTAATACATTTCTTGATAACAAGCTACTAAAATCTTATAAACCGATATTTACGCAAATTGATAGAAAATCATTTCTGATCCCTATTGAAAATGGGGCATTTCGGTCCATGTTTTGATTTAGACTCTACATATGTAGAGGTACCTTCCGATTAGAATTCTTGACTCTCTAGAGAACGAATTTTTAGCCGATTATGATGAAAGATGTTTCATACTGCATAAAATCATGTGTAAACCAGTAAAGAAAGGCTAACGTCGGGCGGGGCCGACTATATAATACCCTACACCACTCTCGTAATATTGAATAACTCTGATATATAAATTTTGTAATTCATGTATAAATTGTTTACATAAATTTACTTTTGGGACATTTTATACTTAAATAATACCCAGTACCACAGTGTGGTGTAGGGTATAAAAACGATTGGATCTAAAGAACATATATATGGGAGAACATATATTTCATCCGAACATATATATGGGAGCTATAGCTAAATGTTAACCGATTTTCTTCAAATTCGGTAGTGTTGGTTCATGGATCAATTAACTCTACCGTTCTAAATTTCAAAACGATTGGATGTAAAATACAGCTTCTATAGAACTAAAGGGCCTAATCGGACGAAACATATCTATGGGAGCTATAGCTAAATCTTACCCGATTTTCTTCAAATTCGGCAATGTTGGTTCATGGATCAATAAACTCTACCATTCTAAATTTCAAAATGATTGGATGTAAAAAACAGATTCTACAGGACTAAAGAGCAAAATCGGACGAAACATATATATGGGAGCTATAGCTAAATCTTAACCGATTTTCTTCAAATTCGGCAATGTTGGTTCATGGATCAAGAAACTCTACCATTCTAAATTTCAAAACGATCGGATGTAAAATACAGCTTCTATAGCACTAAAGGGCCAAATCGGACGAAACATATATATGGGAGCTATAGCTAAATGTTAACCGATTTTCTTCAAATTCGGTAGTGTTGGTTCATGGATCAATTAACTCTACCGTTCTAAATTTCAAAACGATTGGATGTAAAATACAGCTTCTATAGAACTAAAGGGCCTAATCGGACAAAACATATCTATGGGAGCTATAGCTAAATCTTACCCGATTTTCTTCAAATTCGGCAATGTTGGTTCATGGATCAAGAAACTCTACCATTCTAAATTTCAAAATGATTGGATGTAAAAAACAACTTCTACAGGACTAAAGAGCAAAATCGGACGAAACATATATATGGGAGCTATAGCTAAATCTTAACCGATTTTCTTCAAATTCGGCAATGTTGGTTCATGGATCAAGAAACTCTACCATTCTAAATTTCAAAACGATCGGATGTAAAATACGGCTTCTATAGGACTAAAGGGCCAAATCGGACGAAACATATATATGGGAGCTATAGCTAAATCTTAACCGATTTTCTTCAAATTCGCCAATGTTGGTTCATGGATCAAGAAACTCTACCATTCTAAATTTCAAAACGATCGGATGTAAAATACAGCTTCTATAGGACTAAAGGACCAAATCGGACGAAAGATATATATGGGAGCTATATCTAAATCTTAACCGATTTTCTTCAAATTCGGCAATGTTGGTTCGTGGATCAAGAAACTCTACCATTCTAAATTTCAAAACGATCGGATGTAAAATACAGCTTCTATAGGACTAAAGGGCCAAATCGGACGAAACATATATATGGGAGCTATATCTAATTCTGAACCGATTTCAACCAAATTCAATAGCGATCTTAACAGCCGCGAAATACTCTAAACTGCAAAATTTCAGAACGATCGGAGTGAAATTGCGACCTGTAGTCGACGAACAACTTTACATGGACAGACGGACGGACAGACATCGTTAAATCGACTCAGCTAGTGATTCTGAGTCGATCGGTATACTTTAAGGTGGGTCTAGCTGTGTTATTTTCAGGTGTTACAAACATCTGCCGTGAAACAAACTTATAATACCCTGTACCACAGTGTGGTGTAGGGTATAAAAAGGGTAATTCATGTCGGTACAGTATCGCTCCTTGTTAGAATTGCTTCACGTTTTGATATACGATTATAGCCCACGTGATGGTTTCAGACGAATTTGAGTTTTTGGTGTAGATGCCACGTTTTACAACCTTCTTATAGGTTTTTAGTTTCGTTAAGAATGCAAAATTTGGCAAATCGCATTTTTTTTCACTTTTGAAAGAAACTGAATTTTGTTGTAATACAAGAGCCAAACATATTTCTTGGCGTTGCGTAGCTATGTCGAACCATGTCGAAAGAGCATGTGTACGACTTATATAATTTTTTTGAAAAAGTGTATATTATTTTCGTACAAAGACATGTTTGATAAAAAAGTATCAAATGTGTCGCGGGAGTATCACCGTACTTTGAGGGTCTCGCTGTACATTCGATACTAAATGTGGATAGTTGAGTGTTAGATAAAGTCAGGAAAAATTGGACATACCTAGGAGTGTCATATATGCATCGATATACATACATATGTATATGCATATCATAAATGAATCCTGAAATCGAAGATTTCTGAAATGGGCAAAGCACAGAATTGTCTTCACCTTATTCTTGTTGTGATCTTTCTCATGGAGAGCAGTGGTCAGTTAATTTCACCACAGAATTCCCCTCTACCAAATTGTCGACGCCATTTTACTGAGAGAAGATTTTCATAAACATAGGTTTATTGCTGCTGGTTTTACCTTTAAATATTTTGTTGTTTTTCTCTCCAAATTATGGATTTTTAATAAAATTTGGATAATGTAGAGTGCTGTAACATTCTTTATGGATCTGTAAGTAAGAAATACTTTTTCGAATTGTTTTAATGTTGTATGTACAAAATCTAACATCGATAACAAAAATTCCTACCCAATACGTAAATGCATTCACATAAACATAAGACGAATCTAGGAACATTTTCGAAAAAAAAAATCTAAAATGCAAATGAGAAACACTGCTGCGCAGCAATGAGACTTCATGAGACACAAAACTCACTTTTTCCAAATGAATCATTTGTTTTTGTTATTTTGAATAATTAATTTACAAATAGTTATAGATAAATATAAAATTACTCACATTTCCTTTTCTTATTGATGATTTGAAGCAGATAACGATGACAACGACGACGATGTTGTTGATCACTTTGATTTTATATTGCCGCTTATTTGCAAGTTCGGATCTGTCTATTTTAGGTAAAAACAAAAATCACTTGAAAAAGAAACACTGCAGTTCACAAAAACACACACACCAACATTTGTTTTTCACTTGCTGCCTACAGGGTGGCATTTGTGTTTTTTTTGGGGGGGGGTTCTACCCTGCTTTCATTTGTTGTGGTGGAATAACACAGTGCGACAAAATAAACTCAAGTTGAGAAGCAAATGACGCGATACAATTTTTCCTGTAGGTATTGTCGAGTAAAACACGAATCTATTTTTGGAATTTCCCGGACACCCCCAAAATCCGAATTTACGGGAAAAAAACCGATTTTCTTGAGCGTTACATTTTTAACTTGTCATCATCGTCAAAACTAGTGTTTATGTACCGATTTAGTTTTAATGAAAATTTAATAACTCAGTCAATTGCAAACGGATTTTTAAGAGACTGGTTGCATTTTTTTCCTTACAAAATATACATATACGTAGATTAATTAATCGTGTGGTTATTTCACAAAGTAATTGGTAAAAACATTGCCTAAACTAGAAAATGACGAAAAAAAATTAAAAAAATTCTTTGTAGGACAAATAAACATATCATCAGAAACGAAAAAGGGCCTATCATCATGTTTGAACATTTTACAGGAGAAGCTAAAAACTAAATAAAGTGAAAAGTACTGTCGTTAGAAAAACGGGGTTTTCAGGATAATATCTAAACATAATGAGAAATGTATAAAATCACACAAATATGATTTATAACATTTTTGTGAAAATTGCGTGATATAGGATTTTTTAACTATAAAAAAAGAAATAATTTGTTGTTAGGCCCTTTTGAATTTCGTTAATAAATTCGCCATTTTTAATATTACGCCGCTAAAAATTTGTCAGGATGTGTATTTTGATACAGTATACCGAAATCCATCAAAAACTGAATTTCATTTTTCTTGTTGTTACGCCCTTTTTCGTTTCTGATGACGATATACTCCTACAGCTTTATATAAACAATATATACATCGTTCGAAAGGTCTAAGTCGCTTCTTTCCAAATTTAGAGATTGAAAATCAGTTAATAAGTAACAAAGTTATAGGCGTTCAAGTGAAAAAAGGCAAGAAAATCGGTTTTTACCCGTAAATCCGGATTTTGGGGGTGTCCGGCAAATTTCATAGAACAAACGTTGTTTTACTCGCCAAGACCTAAAAGAATAAGGGATCGCGGGTTTTGGTTTTTGGCCTGTCGCACTGTGTAATAATAACGAGATTATAAAGAAGGTCCATCCAGAAGCGAGTAGTCTATCAGTGAAGAACGAATATAAATTCGATTTCCGCGAGTGATTTTTTGCGTATTTTAAGACCGATTTTCCAGATCTTTTACAATTATTACATTTAGAAAATTAATATCGATCGTTAAGTACAAAAAAAGTTCAAAAAAAGACTATAGAACACTATTTTTTTCGCGTTTGAAAATAATTTCCATTCGTTCGTAACTCACGAAAATGTAAACAAAGTCACAACGGCACATCTGTATAATAGAGAGTCTGTGGCATGAACACTTTTGCCAGGATTTTATTTTTCTTGTTTGCTTTGCACCATTGAAATTCACTATAGGTACTTTGTTCTACTTGTTTAAGTTAGGAGACAAATATATACTTTTCATATTGCTGGAAAATAGTGAGAACTCTTTTTCATTTTGAAAAATATACCACGAAAGTATCTATTAAGTATCTACCTATTTCTTTTTGGTGTACACACAGAATTCCATAGAAAAAGACTGTAGTCCTTTATCCACAAAAAAATGGAGGTTCTCGAGAATGTTCTACAAGTTTCTTTGTTATACACACACACACACTTCCATAAAAAAACACTGCAGCCATTTGGTAGTGCATTAAGAATGTACGCTTTCATTTAGGTATGGTTGTGAAGTCTGCTTTTTGACGGTGCAACACTCCACACCGTGGACTGGGCCGAGTGTGGAAAATGCGTTATTTTCGCATTTTCGGAGTGTTATAATTTTACAAACGAAATCAGAACCCGTTCATACGGCTGCACCATGTTTAGAAACGATCTTAAAAATTCGGTTTCGGTGTAAAATGTAGAAAAAAAATTAAATTTGTTTGCACAAACGAAATCACCATACGAGTATGTTTGCTTGTTTGTTGTGGGGTGGTGGCGGTTATTGCGTATTCGCCCTATACCTATTAATATGATTTCTTTCAGTTTCTTTCACTTTTCCCACATAACTCACACTCAACGCCAATACAGTAATAATTTTGTTTGAGCGTTATTGTTGTTGTTTAATTTATGGTAGTAGTATTTTACACATTTGTGTCTTTTTCAACTTTTCTCAAAGGTTTATCAATCAAATGTTTGGCCAGACACCACATCCACCCCGCGCACTCAACAAACACTTTTCTCTCACTCATGCTCTCAGATACGCACACACGATTTAGTTACATTTAAATGGGAATGGGGGCTCACCCGGGCAGGCATACGCCATACGCTATGGAAATTCCAACGGAATAATTCTGATAAAAAACAAAGCACAGTGTTTCATCGCCATGAATCGAGGAGACATAATTAGAATAATAAAAAATAAAATACAGATTCTCACAAGTTAGCCGATTTGCTTAATTTATTGATACACAATTAAATTCTAAACAAAATATTTTAAGTGGAAAAATAATTTTCATCGGATTTCAGATATATTAGTATTAATGGAAAGCTGATGGCAATGGCTTCCAAAGCCTCCGAAATCCTATTTAATATTTATACCCTCACTTTAGTGTGACGAGGGCAGGGACGTATCCAGGATTTTGGTTCGGGGGGGCCCAACCTTTTTTTCCATAACAAAGATAAACAATGAAAAATTGCGTTTATTGTGTAGGTAATGGAAGTTATGTTCCTTAGTTTTTTATTCGAATTTTATTCCTAAATATAAATGTGTACTTTAGTACGAGATCAGTAAAACTTTTTATAATAAAATACGTAAGAGTTAAAAATGTAATATTCGATTTTTTGAAAGAAATATATCAATTATTTCATCGATTTTGACTTCATCTTTGTATATAGACATCAAAGCCAGATAAGATAGCCTTTCTCCTTCCATTTTGTTCCGGAGATAAGTTTTTATTCTTCTTAACGTCGAGAAACTTCGCTCAGCAGATGCTTGGGAACATGTCCTCATCACAAACTGAAATAGCATCTAATGCATTTGATGGCATATCATTCTTCTGCTTCCAATAATCAATCCACATACTTATTTCAGCTAAAACAGATTTTGCTGAATTTTTTAAATCGTTTTTGTAAAAAAGTGTGACTTCTTCGAAATCTTCCTTTATTAGATTTACAACTCGTATCGGAACGACATTAAACAGACTTGTAATTATAGCTTCGTGTTCGGAAAATCTATTATTTCAATGTGATATTACTTCGTCCAGATATGGTATGAACAATGTTGTCCTAAAATACGCCTTGGCATCTGAACCAGGAATATTAGCCCTATGTATACTTTTGAGTGCCTACTCTTCTAGGTAGTGCAGCTTCTATTCCAAAACTTCTTGCAAGTTGTGTGGATTCTTCAAACAGTTTATCAAACTCCGCATCTGAATTTCTACGCGTGTCACTTAATTTAGTCGTTGCCAATTTTATGATTTCCTAAGCCTTTATTATATCTAGGTTAATCGTTTGCAAATACCGTAATATGTTCTGTGTAATGGCCAAAACCGTACTACTTATTACCATACCCAATATATAGTCAAATTTACATACACGGTTGTGCAAACTCATTCCATCACTGCAACCTACATGTTAAAAAGGTAGATAGATATGAAAAAGGTAGAAAGATATAAATTAGCTATAACTTTTTAAATTATGCATCGATTTTCTTCGGAATGGGCTCGTTTAATTCATGACCGAACAGACTTTACGATAAAATCATAAAAATATAACATTTCCTCATATTTTTTATTTTTATTTTAAAAATATTGAAATTTTTTAAAAAAAAATCACATTTTTTTGCAATATTTTGTAATACTCGTATATCGTCGAAACTGCTGAACGGATGGAAAATGGTATTATATGAAGTTGAAGGCTACCTAATATTTAATTCTTTAAAACTTCCCTCAACCAAATCGGTTAAATGGTTTTCGAGCTTATCGCGAGAATTTAAAGAGACAACCCTTTAGGCTAAGAAAAAAGAGAGGTTGAACCACATATTATGACATAACTAGAGAACCATTCATCCGAATTGGTTCAGGTAAGCTTTACAAACTTCAGAATTAAGTAGCCTTCAACTTCGCACAATACAATTTTCCATCCGTTCAGCGGTTTCGACGATATCTTACAAAGTATTGCAAAAAATCATATTTTTTGAGAAAATTTTAATAATTTTTAAATAAAAGCCTCATAAAAAACATCTAGAAACGCATAATTGTCATATTTTTGTGATTTTATCGTAAGCTCTGAAAGGTTATGAATAAATTAAGACCATTCCGAAGAAAATCGAGGCATAATTTAAAAAGTTTTAGCGAGGAAACCATGCACTTTTCTTATTTTTAGTTGTTATTACTTTTACTGTTACCATTTTTTACGCTCTTGTATTGTTTTTTTAACGGCCTTCCAAATATTTTTCGTATTTTTTTTGAGTGATTTTGAAAATTGTAAACAGTTTATGCCTATGTTTAAAACATTTCGGGGGGGCCCGGGCCCCCCCTCTTTGCTACGGAAAAAAGTGTAAAGCTGAGTATAGACGATTGCCAGATCGGCAAACGTTATCAACCCCGTTAAAGTGCTGCACATATACGGACAATGACAGATTGTTAGCCAAAGGTGAATTGACAGTTCAGACGATTGCAAGAAAACATTACAATTTCATATATTTACAATAGATTTTATAAATATTTATATGCAGGATTGCCAATAAAAATACATTTTAGACAGTGTTGCAAATAAAATGTTTTTCTGGCGATGGCGCCGTTGTCACATGCATAAACTTCGCACATATAACAATCTGCAAATTATCTCGCAATGACTTTTCTGCTAACGTTGTTAAACAAAAATTGTATGTTCACACGGTTGTAAATTCACAGGGTTGCATTTTTCCGCCATTTTTCTGGCAATGTTGTCCGATCTGCAAATCGTGTGTACTTACCTTAACACGTCGAAGGAGTGACCTAAGACCCCAAGTATGTTCGGAGGAAATCCGTTTTGGGTCATTTTAAGTCGAATGAGCAATGTCCGTCCGTCTGTCTGTCTGCTGGCTGGTGCGCACGATAACTCTCGAAAGCAGTAACCGATTGACCTCAAATTTGGTATGTGGTAATATTTTTGTCAAAAGTTAACAGCTTATAACATTAAAACCAGTGTATAAAAATACTTGAAATTTTGTACAGTGTAATGTTTTTATAGTGTCTATAGCCCTGTGAAAAATGGGTGTTATTGCCACGCCCCTTTTTGTACCTCCCAGACAAAATGCCCAAATCATACCACAATTTAATGTCTCATAACGTTTATACCAGTGCCAGTTATAAGTCGGCACAGTGCAATGAATTTAAAGTATCTAATGTTCAGCGAAAAAAAGGTGTATTTGATAAACCCCTTCTGGTACTTCCCACACAAATTGACAGAATAATTCGAGTAATATTCAATATTACATTACTCACAAAGTGAGGGTATACCTTAGTCGGTTTACCCGACTGAAACTTTCTTACTTGTTTTGATAACACTTAAAAATTTTTTGAAATGCCTATAAAACATTTTCAGTGAAAAAACCCTTAATTTTTTTCCGGATACGAAATTCATATATTTGATAATTTTAAAATACTTCATGTTATCAATACCGCCCGTAGTTATCGGACTATAAAGTTTAAAAAAAAATTGGTTCAATTGGTCCAAAATTCGAAAGTTGGAAAAAAATAGGATAGAGCGCCTCAAAAATGATTAAAATAAAAGTGTGGCTTAGTTATCGAGTTATTAGAAGTTAAAGTTTAAAAAAAATAGAAGTTCAAGGAACACTTACAGTGCACGAAATAATTATTGGCTCATATAGTAATTACTCTTTTATTTGTTGTACAGTAGAACTACAAAAAATGTTCGGTCAGTGTTGTGCAGAAATGGAATATATTTGATACCACCACATTTCTTGTTCTTCTTTTGCTTCGAATAAAAATAATAATGTTTGTTTGATTTTGCACAATTAACTGTGCGAAATAAATATAGGTTCAGTGTAACTTTGAGTGATTTTGTTTTGTAATGCCTCAACCTTTTTTTCTAGAAAATGTTCTTAGATTCTTCCATACATATCGCACTTGTTCCACAAAAGGGTAACAACTCAAAATGAAAACCAGTAAGGAAAGGCTAAAGTCGGGCGGGGCCGACTATATAATACCCTACACCACTCTCGTAATATTGAATAACTCTGATATATAAATTTTGTAATTCATGTATAAACTGTTTACATAAATTTACTTTTGGGACATTTTATACTTAAATAATACCCTGTACCACAGTGTGATGTAGGGTATAAAAACGATTGGATCTAAAGAGTCAAATCGGATGAAACATATATATGGGAGCTATAGCTAAATCTTTACCGATTTTCTTCAAATTCGGCAATGTTGGTTCATGGATCAAGAAACTCTACCATTCTATATTTCAAAGTGATTGCATGTAAAATACAGCTTCTTCAGGACTAAAGAGCAAAATCGGACGAAACATATATATGGGAGCTATAGCTAAATCTTAAGCGATTTTCTTCAAATTCGGCAATGTTGGTTCATGGATCAAGAAACTCTACCATTCTAAATTTCAAAATGATTGGATGTAAAATACAGCTTCTACAGGACTAAAGAGCAAAATCGGACGAAACATATATATGGGAGCTATAGCTAAATCTTAACCGATTTTCTTCAAATTCGGCAATGTTGGTTCATGGATCATGAAACTCTACCATTCTAAATTTCAAAACGATTGGATGTAAAATACAGCTTTTATAGGACTAAATGGCCAAATCGGACGAAACATATATATGGGAGCTATAGCTAAATCTTAACCGATTTTCTTCAACTTCGGCAATGTTGGTTCATGGATCAAGAAACTCTACATTTCTAAATTTCAAAACGATCGGATGTAAAATACAGCTTCTATAGGACTAAAGGGCCAAATCGGACGAAACATATATATGGTAGCTATAGCTAAATCTTAACCGATTTTCTTCAAATTCGGCAATGTTGGTTCATGGATCAAGAAACTCTACCATTCTAAATTTCAAAACGATTGGATGTAAAATACAGCTTCTATAGGACTAAAGGGCCAAATCGGACGAAAGATATATATGGGAGCTATATCTAAATCTGAACCGATTTCAACCAAATTCAATAGCGATCTTAACATCCGCGAACTACTATAAACTGCAAAATTTCAGAACGATCGGAGTGAAATTGCGACCTGTAGTCGACGAACAACTTTACATGGACAGACGGACGGACGGACGGACGGACATCGTTAAATCGACTCAGCTAGTGATTCTGAGTCGATCGGTATACTTTAAGGTGGGTCTAGCAGTGTTATTTTAAGGTGTTACAAACATCTGCCGTGAAACAAACTTATAATACCCTGTACCACAGTGTGGTGTAGGGTATAAAAATTTCAGTAGATGCCACAAACAGCTTCCGTTAATATTATTAACATTCCAAAAATATGTCAAAAATTATGAAAATATCTTCCTAATTGTATTTTCTTGCAGTTACATTTTTCCGTTAATATAAATTTTTTGAAATTAATGTGCGGTATGTATGGAAGGATCTAAGAATATTTTCTAGAAGAAAAAAAAAACAAAAACGAAAGTGCACATAAGAAACACTGTGCAACAATGACTCTTCAAGATAAATAAAACTCACTTTTTCCAAATGAATCATTTGTTTTCATTATTGTGAATAAATAATTTGCAAATAGTTATTGATAAATAAAAAATTACTCACCTTTCCGTTTGGTATTGATGTAGATGAAGATGGTAAGGAGATAACGAAAACGACGACGATGTTGTTGATCTCATTTGATTTTATTTTGCCGTTCATTAGTAAGTTCGGATCTGTCTATTTTAGGCAAAAAAAAACAAACAAAAATCACTTGAAAAAACACAGCAGTTCACAAACACACACCCACAAATGTTTTTCTTTTGATGGGTGTTGGGTGGTTTTTGTGTTTAGGGGGCAGAAGAGGTTCTGCCCTGCCCTCTCATTCTTATTGGGGCATAATGAAAGCGAAATGATCAACAACAACAAACACGCGAGAAAACTGCATGAACACTTTTGCAAGGATTTTATTTTTCTTGTATGCTTTGCTCCATTGAACTGGCTATAACTACATACCTACTTGTAATTTGTTCACACATTAACTTTGTTTTAATTGTTTATGTTAGGAGACAAAGCTTTTTCTGGTTGCTGCAAGAGTGAGCCCTCTTGTTCACTTGGAAGAATATAAAACAATGGTACCTATTACTCATTTTCTCTTTGGTATACATACATATGTATACAAACTTCCATTAAAAAAGCATTGTAGTCCTTTGTCCCAAAAAAAATTTAAGTTGTCGAGAATGTTTTAAGTGTTTTAATTTTACACAATTTTATTTGCATTAATGAGTAATTTGTTAAACAATCATTAACATTGAGTTGGGTACATTCTTCCATAAAAAAAACTTTCAAAAGGTTCACTGCTTTTCCGTTCAACGACTCCAACTACTCGGCGACTCCTCCCGAAATACTAACTAAAATTCAAAGTTGAATACCCTTTTATGCAGAAGTCCTGATCTCTCAATTTGATGCTCTTTTTTTATTCTTACGATCTTTCGCATAAAGAGCAATCAATATATAGCTACGCCGACGAAGTCAGCGCTGCCTAATTGTTACATGAATAACTTTGTTTGTTTGTTTGGGCTGGTGTTTGCGATTGTTGTTGTTGCGTTTTCGCACTATATTCATTCAGATTCATTTTTTGCCATTGCAGTCGCCTCCCGTCAAACACAACCAAACATTTTTAATAGTCGTAGGAACACAAAAACAAACACTATTTTCTCACATAACTCACACTCAGCGCCCACACAGTATTTTTTTTTTGAGCGTTATTATTGTTGTTTAATTTATGGTAGTAGCATTTTACACATTTTTGTCTTTTTCAACTTTTCTCAACGGTTTATCAATCAACTGTTTGGCCAAACACCCCATCCTTCCCGCGCCATCAACAAACACTCTTCCCTGACTCATGCTCCCATGTACGCACACACTATTTGGTGACTTTTGAATGGAAATGGGGGGGGGGGCTCTGGGCTCTCCCCGTCAGGCATACGCCGTACGCTATGGAAATTCCAACGGAATAATTGTGGCAAAAATAAAAAGTACAAAGCACAGTGTTTCATCGCCATGGATAGAGGAGACAAAATTTTAATATGTAATAAAAATTCGCACAAGTTAACTGATTAGCTCAATTTTTTGATAATGTGATAGAAAATTAAATTCTATGCAAACAAAAATAAGTATGAAAATTAGAGGGAAAGTACTATTGCATAGTTATATAAATTTTCTCAAATTTTCATTGAATTTCATAATTATTGGTAGCTATCAATGGTAAGCTGATGGCAATGGCTTCCAAACAGATTTATTAAAAAATTTTAGATTTCGCCAATTTTGATTCTATTTACTGTCATTTTCTATTTTTTCCGGATCTTATAAATATGGATTTCATTCAAGGGCTTTCAATAGAATAGATAAATAGAACATTTTTGTTTGGGAACCTAATATCTTAGCTATAGAGCAGACCAAAATGTTGTCAATTTTAATCTTATTTGTAGGATATTTCGTAGCCCCATTCGAAAAATCAATTCAAATTAAAAAAATGCTGATTTATCACTAGGATATTATCCTGGCTCTAGACCAACTTTGTCTCTATTATGTATTATAGAATGCAATTTTTTTAAAGAACGGTGAAGCAAATACAATAACTTAACAGCTCAGCTCCTCGTACAAGGTGGCGCAAAAGTAATCCTCCTATCAGAAAATGCTATAAATTTTGCGATTGGCCCCTAATGTCAGTTCTGTTTTGACATTTGTGTAGTAAACACATGCGAAATACACGTTAATAAACAATGTTACGCTACACTGCTCCAGAACGCGGAATATTGCTGACTATTTATTTGACCAATAATCGGTCGGTGACTTTGGCACAACGTGAATTTCGTCGCAGATTTCCTGGCCGTACAACGCCTACTGGTGAAACACTGCGACGTTTAGCCGCTCGCCTCGAAGAGACTGGCACAACACGAGATGCTGCCAGGCGTGGCAGACCCCGGAGTAGGCGTTCTGCAGAGAATATTGCTGCTGTAGCCGAGGATGTCATGGAAGCGCCGTCGACATCGACCAGACGACGTGCCACGCAAATGGGTATCAGTCGACGGTCTCTACAGCGAATTTTGGTACAAGATTTGAAGATGTTTCCGTACAAAGTCCAGACGGTGCATCAGCTGTTAGCTGCTGACCGCCAATCGCGTCTAACATACGCTCAAGCCACCCTTAATCACCACCAAGAGGAAGATGATTTTTCATCAAAAAAAATCATGAGCGATGAGGCCCATTTCCATCTTAGCGGGTACGTATATAAGCAAAGTTTACGCTTCTGGGGCACTGAAAATCCGCGTGTAACCCACGAAGAGCCATTACACCCGCTCAAAGTCACTGTATGGTGTGCTGTTTTCGCTGGAGGAGTCATCGGACCTTTTTTCTTCGAATACGTCGCGGGCCAAACGGTTACTGTGAATGGTGAGCGCTACAGAGCAATGATCAACGAGTTCTTTTTGCCGCAACTTGATAAATTGGGATTGGAAAACATGTGGTTCCAACAGGACGGTGCAACGGCGCACACTGCACGTGCCACAACCGATATGCTGAAGGATGCATTTCCCGGGCGCCTAATCTCCCGTTTTGGCGATTTGCACTGGCCAGCAAGATCGCCTGATTTGACCGATCCAGACTTCTTTTTGTGGGGCTTTTTGAAGTCGCGGGTTTATGTCAACAAGCCTCAGACTCTTGCAGCTCTTAAAGACAATATCCGTCAAGAATGTGAGGACCTATCGCCGGAAGTTTTGGCCAAAGTGATGGAAAATGCCATAAAAAGGGCTCAAATGACAATCAACTGTGGCGGCGGCCATTTACATGACATCATATTCTCGACTTGATGTAAAAAAAAATTAAAAGACCAAATAAAAATAATCCACAAGAAGAATCAAAGATTTTCATTTTTTTTTAAATTAAAGCCAAAAAACATCGAAAGGTTACTTTTGCGCCACCTTGTATAACTATTTCACTGCCGAATGATCGGAGTAGAATCCCTGAAATAGTTATTCCAGGAGCTGAGCTGTCAAGTTATTGTATTTGCTTCACCGTTCTTTAAAAAAAAATGCATTCTATAATACATAATAGAGACAAAGTTGGTCTAGAGCCAGGAGAACATCCTAGTGATAAATCAGCATTTTTTTAATTTGAATTGATTTTTCGAAATTTGAATTGATACACGATCTTGGTGGCCAATCGACCGGCCCAAAACGTGAAATTATCTGCTCACCGAAGTGTTCTCTTAATAAATCCATTGATTTATTCGATGTGTGGGAAGTGGTGCCAAATTTTATCAATACAAAAGTCAATATTTTTTAGTTTGTCAAATAAGATTTTATTTATATTGTTTTTTTTAGAATAGGCCCCAAAAATAATAAATAATAAGATATGTCATCCCGGAGCGAGTAAGTTGTCAGATACGAACGAATAGATATTTCAACGAGTAGGACTTTAAAGAGTAAGTTTTTCCGCGGATTTCGAACCGATCTTCCCGAATTTTTATGTAATTGTCACAATTACATTATATACATATGTACTAGGGTTGCCAGATTCAAATTACCTCTTAGCTGGACTCACGAAAAAAATAGCTGGATTTCAGAAGAAAAATCTGGGCTAATGAAAAACTTGATAAATTTGGTTTAAAAGTATTTATCAAAAAAAAGATACATAAAAATAAAGCATAATGAAACATAATGAATCGTAATAAAATACTCTGTCTTTTTATAAAGAACAATATTATGGAGAGCAATTTCAAACATAAAAATAAAGAAAATATAAAACATACATCCTTTTCATAAAAATCAATATTATTGAGAATTTACAATTATTTATTTTGGCACATGTATTTGGTACTTTTGAAAACAGATTTAATTAATTCTATTCCTTCAAGTGAGAGCAAAAAATATTGAACATTTTTAAAGATTTCTTCAAAATTCAGTCTTCTTAAAAGTTCTGAGCTTATAGAGTGGAATTAATTTCTTTGGAATACATACATATTATTTAAAATGCTGAAGGCTCACAAAAAACAATTACCGACAGACATTGAAAAAACAAATGATATTATTTTATATACATTTTCAACATTACATTTGTTACATGTTTTGATAAAGCTTGACCATATCGTATCAATCGAAATATCTTTTGGCAACTGGGTAAACGCTTTCCGAAGACAACAAAAATCGGAATACCTTTAATTTATAATTATCAACTACATATGAAATATACAAAAGTTTATGAATTTATATTGCATAAAGTATCCTATGAAAAAAGGGATTTTTCAGGTTTAAATCAAAAATTTGGTTGTAAGTTTTCTTTTTTAGAGGGTTCAGCTTCCTCATTGTTCTAGATGTTTGAAATAAAACCAATATAATGGGTTTTCCAATAAGAGTGATACGATTTCTTTGAAAAAAACACACTTATTGTTAGGGAAATTCAAAGCTTTTATTTAATGTGAAGTACAATCGATACAATTAAGTTCTAAATAACACGTCATTCAAATGGCCTCCATGAACCCAATTTTCGAGCACTTTTTCCACTAAATCAAGTCGTATGTCATGAATGGCACCTTTAATGTACTTGTAAAGCTTGAAGAGAGTCTGGTTTATTTCGGAGGACCAATGACTTCAAATAACCCCACAAGAAATAGTCTAATGGTGTTAAATCACAACTTCTTGGAGGCCATTCAATATCACAATTTCTTGAAATAATCGAATCTCCAAAATTTTCTGGCAACAATTAAATTGTTTCATTTGCTGTGTGGCACGTAGCCACAATCGGTCAATGGCAAAAATATAGCTCTTCACGAGAGCTAAAATATTGCTCATGGGTGTCAAGGTCGTAGGTCGACTGGAAAGTGTTTTTATTTTTTGGATTTAAAAAAAAATGGACTTGGCACACGAAAGTTGCAATAGAAGAACGATTATTTTGATAATAAAACTGAATAATTTGTAAACGTTGTTCTTGCGTATATCTCTCCATGATGAAATGGTAAACACTACTGCATACAATGAAAAACAAATGACAGATCATGACATATTACATATGGCCGAAATGTCAATTCAAAATCATATCATCCCTATTGGAAAACCCGGTATATTTATTGTTATATTGCTGTTAGCTATTGTTAAATTACACTGTGCAACAAGAAAATCTTTCCCGAACGAAACTGATTGAACTTGATAGCACACCACTAGTATATCAAAACCCCCAAAGGTTTTTGTAAAGTTAGCTCGAAATTTTCTTTTATAGCTCTTCGAAGTTTTGGAATTTATAGTCAACTTTCGCGGAGGTCCAAAACCACAAAAAATATAAAAATCAATAAATTAAAATATTTAAAGCCTGATATATTCAAATGTTAAACATTCAATCACACCAAATTTTGAGACCTGTTTGCCACTGGATTTGATTGTTGTTTTAATCTTGTGCACATATCTTTTCATTTGCGTACCACATCGCTTTTATTTGGGTCTTAGCGCTTTTTTCAAGGTCCTAGGGCCCGTTGCACCACTGAGAATATTTTTGGCATTTTATGGGTCATTTCGGATGCGGTCATGCTTTTTCTTTGTTTTGACATCTGCTCGCTAAAGTGCATTTTGCCTGGAAATTTCTCTAAAAATAGCCCAACTTAAAAGGGCTATAAAACAAAAATTCGCGCTAACTTTTCATAACTCTTTGGGAGTTTTGATATACTTGTGGTGCACTAACATGCCCAATTGGTTTCTTTCGGGAAAGATTTGATGACCCAAAATTTGTTGCACAGTGTTTTCAGTGTTGCGTACAGAAATCTGTGATGAGGGAAAATACCTCGTACTATTATTTTCTTCCTTTGATGTGCATACATATAAAGTCTTATTAGTTTTAGTATCAACGTTTTTTTTTTTTTTTTAAACACTAATAAAGAGGTATTTCTTATAGAAATGTTATTTAAAAATTAAAATTTTCGATTCAGCTGGGAAAAATTATTCAATAGCGTGTAGGTACCTGATTGAATAATCTGTGAAATCCAGCTCATTCCAGTCCGTCTGGTAACCCTAATATGTATTCGTAAATGACCTCTAATAAAAATGTTGTCTTAAATTAAATTGCTTAATTTATGGGTAATATATTTTTTGAATTTGTTGAAGATTTGCATAGCAAAAAATTCTTTGATATACAATTTATCTTCTTTTCATAATTTGTGCTTATTATTTTCTTGCTATTTTCTGCTACCATCATAACACTGTGCAATGGATTGCAAGAACAGTCAAAAAATAACGGTATATCAATTTAAAGAGGCAGCGCGACCAAAACAAACAAATCCTACAAAAACAACACAACTGCAATGCGAATACATACAAATCACACACACTCAAATGCACTTGTTTTGATTAGCGAGTGTAGTGAGAAAGTTAAGGAAGAAGACAACAAGAAAAGAAAAAAACAAAACAACATTCTTCTTCATTATTTATTGGATTGTTGTTCGTGAGAGGGGGAGAGTTTGGGGCAAATGAATACACAAACGTAGTATTTGTGAATTTTTTGCGCGCCCTTTTCTTGCGAAAATCGAAAAGTAATGAAATGTGGAACAAGGGAACATTGTGGAATTTTTTGAGCATTTTTCTCTTTCTTAGTGCTGCGGATTCTCTTAAAGGGGTGTTCATTTAAATTTTATTAAAATAAATTATTTACATATTTTTTTGGTAATTTTGGTTTAATAATATCTGCAAATGTTTTTAGATAAAGTTAATTTTCTTCTATTTAGGTATATCTGTGTTATTGTTATTTTTCCTTTTGTATGCTCTCTCGCCCTCGCTCTTTAATTGTGCTGTGGTTTCACTAAAAGAGAAACACTGGGATTGGAACATGTTTGGGTTCATTTCTCGTTGGCTCTCTCCCATCCACTCTCAGAGATACAGTTATGAATATGAAACACTTTGAAGATTTCTGTAGTATAAAAGTAAAATGCTTCTCGCATTCTCAAATTTTTTTGAACTGAACTTCCCGCGTTTCGGACGTTTGCAACGGAAAATCTGAAAAAGCGTTTTGTAACACAGAAATTCAAATAAACAAATAGCAAAACAAGAAATATCTCATCAAATCAGTCAATCAGCACAGCACTGAAAATTCAAATGCAAATACAAAGAAATTGAAAATAAATAGATCAATGCTGTCTGAACACAGGAAAAGAAAGTAAATAAAAAATAAAATTTATTTCACACATTTTAAATAAATAAAAAAAGTGATGAAAACAAGTAAACGCACAAATGCCGTTGAAAATTAAAAACAAATTGTAAATAATAAAAAAAATAAACAAAATACAAACAATCTACACAAGCAATTGAATTGAATACGCCAAGCAAAAACCAAACCATTTGTAAAAATATTTTTTTTTACAAATAGAAAAATTTGAGAAAACAAAAAGGAAACAATTTAAAATTGTTTATGAAAAAATAAAACCAAAAACAAAAGCCCCCACTACTGTGTTTCATAAAAAATATCATGGCTTTTACCTCCAAACAAGTGTTAAAATTTTGTTTACAAAACTAAAGTTTTTGTAAAAAGAGAAGAAAAAAGCTACAAAATAAATATAAGTGAATTCAATTTAATTTTTTTTTTTTGGAAAAGGTTAAGGAACCTTTGGTGTGTATTTTTTCGTTCTTTTCGCACGGAGAGAAAATTGTAAAATTCTCTGCAGAAAACAAAAAATTTGTAAATAAAACAAAAGAACTGAGAAAGGGATTTTAAGGATTACACATTAAGCCCTACTCGGCCACCCTCTGCAAAAAAAAATTGCATCTTAAGTGGATTAATCTCGCCAAACGTGGAAACAAAATTCATCCTGTTTTCATCTCTCCCAAAAACAAACATCAACAACAAAAGGCAAAATAATCTTCGCCCGCCGCCAACAACAGCCCATCATTCAAAACGCGCATTTTGTTTGCGGGACCAGACCAAAAAAGGCCTCCTCATGAAATGTAAAAGTTGGTCGAATAAAATCAACAATTTTGTTGTGAGACGATTGAAGTTCATTAAGGTAAATAGAAAAAATAAAATAAAAAAAATTGGAAAATATTTTTATTTATTTGGAAAAATTTCAAATGCAAAAATTAAAAAAAAAGTAAATGGAAAAAAATGTTTCGCAATTTTTTTTCCTGATATTTAAAAAAATGAATTGGGTGATATTTTTTTAATATTTGAAATGCAGAAATGAAAATTTGTAATTTGGAAAAATTTAGATTTTTATCTGATAATTTTAGTGTATTTTTTTTGTTAAAAAATTACGTGATTCTAACTGGAATACTTTAAAAAATGTTTCTTCCTTTTTGGATTTTTTGCTTTGTTAACTCAATAATAAGAAAAAATGAAAAAAAAATATTTCCAATTTTTAAATTTAATATTTTTGGGCAAGAAATACCGCCTAAAATATTCATTAAAAAATGATCTAATTTAAAATAAAAAATGGCTTTTTTATATATACTATTTATTTGAACTGTGATAATTCAAAAACAAAAATATCGTAAAAATTGTTTGTTTTTACTTAAAAAAAAAATTTGTGAAATTTGTTTTCTATACTCTTATGCAAAATATTTTATTTATATAAAAGTTATAAACAATTGTTATTCAATAAAAAATGCTTTTAAAAAGAAAAACTATATTTACTGCGCTGAAAAATATTGAAAATTTTTTGAAACTAAAAAAAAAATTTTTTTAATGTTTTTTGTGCTTTGAATATTTCACATTTTTTGTTTATAAAAAATTGCTTCAAAAAAAGATTTTTTTTAAACTATGTACTTGAAGAATATTTAAATTTTTGAATGGTTATAAAATACACTGATTTTTTATTAAAATCTTTATGCAAAATATATCGCTTTCACATTATTTATTTTTGTAATGCAAAGTTTTTATGTTACAATAATTATACAAATATTAAACAAATTTATATAATTTTTTTTTTTTAAATTATTCAGAGTATTTTTCAAAAATCTTTTACTATACTTGAATATTACAAGAGGATAAGAAGAAATCATACGACATTTTTTGTTTAATTTGGGTGAAGACCTAAAAAATACAAAAATATTTTTGGAAATTTTTTTTTAGATTTAAAAAGTTTCAAGTTGAAAAAAATAATTTCGAATTTTTTTGTATTGTGTGTACTTGAATTGTGAAATTGTAGGATTTTTTAAGGTATTTTGGATTTTGAAGATTGCTTTTCACCATTTTTATATTAAATATAAATATTTTATGTAATACTGATAATCGCAAAAAATTTAATTCTTATTCTAAAAAAAATCTAGGTACTATTTTTGTAGATCAAGAATTATTTTTAGCCAAAAATTGCTCAAAATCAGGAATGATGAAAATAATTTAACAATTCCGATTTGTTATAAAAAATAATATTTGTGCATATACGAGTATACAATATTTTGTAATATAATGATCTAAATAGTGTAGATATTTTTGCAATTAATTTCAGTCCCTTCTCTTTCTTATATGTATATACTTATATTATTGATTTTGTTGCTCGAAAATATTGTAAATCAAGCCACATCTTCAAGCCTTTGATAGCGTAGATATTCTTATACTTAAATACTAATGACTTGATTTTGTTGCTCGAAAATATTGTAAATCAAGCCATATCTTCAAGAATTTGTAAATGCGCTTAAATGACTGAAAATTAATTATTTAAAAATTGCGATTAATCTTTTTGGTTTAGGGACCCGATGTTTGGTTGGAAAAAGTCGAAATCGAAAAATGCACTTCAAAAACAATATAAAAATATTTTATAAAGTTTTTCAATTGAAATAATCCACTTTTTAACAGTTCACATTTATTTTGTTTAGCGATATCTACATCAAATAAAAAACAGTATTCAAAAAATTTAGAAATTTTTGCAATTTATCAAAAAAAAAGAAAATATTTTAAGAGTTCTTTTTTATTTCTTTTGTAAAATTTTTAACATAATCCATTTTCAAAATTAGTTTCTATTTCTTTGGTTTAGAGATATGCCTATAACAGTCTTCCGGGAAAAATAAGAGATTTAAAAAATACCTAAATTAAAATCAGAATATTAAAATATTTTATACTCTTTTTTTTTAATTTATTTAAAAAAACGGTAATAATATTTCACAAACATTTCCAAAATTTGGTTTAATTTTTTTGTAAGCTTTTTTAACCGTTTGCATATTTTTATTATTTGGTTTAGGTATAAATTATTGTTATGACCTTATTGGAAAACCCGTTATATACACATTAAAAACAAAATGCAAATAGCAATTTTATGATTTTTTTCAATTTATTATTAAGTAAAAATATTTTCCAAATATTTCTATAGTACCATTTTATTCTATAGTATATTTTTTTAACGGATTTCATTCTCTATTGTTGAGCTATTAGTTCTTGTTCCAGCGACATGTAAGTCGATAATAGCCTTTCCGGAAAAATTTCAAAATCTCAAAAATTACATTAGAAACAGAACTCAAATAGATATTTAATGATTTTTCTTTTCAATTTATTTGAAGTATATAACTACAATAAAATCGATCGATAGGTTTTATTTGCTTATGTGTTTATTTATAAGCTTTTTAATAATATTTCGGTGGACTATCTACAGGAGAAAAATGTTAAATTGGAAAAATATACTTTAAAAATAGCACAAAAATAGTTCGATTTTTATTTAATAACTTGAAAAAAATTATAAAGTTGTACAAATATTTGAGTAGGTATTTCCTTTAACCAAAAAAATTGCTAAATCTAAAAATCTAAGTTTTGACGAATTTATTTTTTTATGGTATACCTATCTGACCGACTTTTAAGTCTAAATACCTACAATTCGGCGGGAAAAGTTAGACTATAAAAATTTGGTCATTGCCACATAATAAATAAAAAATTTTAGAAATCTTGTTTTTTATTATTTTAAGTAATTTATTTATTCTGCACACTAGTTTCTTTTGAAAAAATACCGAAAATACTTGACATTTACCAGCAATAAAAATCCCCACCATGTAACCTTTGAACCTTTTTATGTAAGGTGTACTTCCTTTTTATCAGTCATTACAACGATTACAAGGGAATACACTGTGTGAGTGAGTGTGTGTGTGTGTTTGTGCAGGGTTACTGCTGCTGCTCCCCTCCTAAAATATTTTCGGTTGTAATGCGTAACACACAAACACTTGCAAAGCAAAATTAACCCAAAAATAAATCAACTCGAATTAAAAGAACGAAAAACACAACAACTTTTCTGCCTTATCACTGTCTCCCAAAAAACGAAATACAAAAGAGTAGCAATCTTTAATCCAAAACTGAAAGAGTTCACATTTCTGGTCATTCCGAAAACAATTTGTGGAACGTAAGAGAAAGATGAACTGTAAATACAGAATTAAGAGTGTTGAAGAAGGCTGCCGATGAATTTCTGTTGCTGCTGCCTTGTTTTTTTTTGTACGCAGAAAAAGGTAAACAAAACATTAAAAATGCTCATAAAAGGTAGTACTTGTTGTTGTTCTTGTTTCTCTTATGCTATGCGCGGCATTGTTGTTTTTGTTTTCTAGCGTTTCATAGAGCAAAAAATCAAAACAAGAATAACAGCAACAAAACTCATCATCAGATGAACGCAGCGGGAACAGGGGAACGTTTGGGAACAATTTTTGTAAACAGAGAACCAGAGCACAGCATAAACTCTCTGCTGTATATATATATATGTATATGATTGAGGCAATTGGAAGTCGTCGTGTGTTGTCTCTGTCTGTTGTTGGCGTTGTAATATTCTGCTGACTTCAGCAACAAGGAAGCGAAATATTAAACCCCTCGCGTTTTTCTAGTAAAACAAACGGCAAAAAATATACCCCAGCAGTAAATTGAAACAAAAACACAAGACACCTCCAAATAGTCCACGAAGCTGGCAGAAGGGGGTGGGGGAACTACATAGTAAACGAGCAATTTTATAGAGGCCAATTTCTCAAGTGAAGAAAATGAAACCAAAACAACAACGACAACCAATGTAAGCCAATAAAGCCACTATTTGCAGCACTAAACAATAACAACAACAAGAGATCTCTGACAATGCCAAGCCAGACATAAACATAGACGCGCGAGTCTCTAAACGGCATTGCAATGGAGTAGAGTGAAGTGAATTGTGCTAGGTGAGTCAGTTGCGAAGAGGACACCTAAACTCCTCCACCACATTACAAGTCATTTAGAAGAGGTGGAAAGAGCTTAGCAAAAATTACAAGAAAATCAGCACAACAGCCAACCTCTCTCCCTCTCTCTCTTTCTCTCTGCTAAGAACAACAACAAAGATAGTCATAATAAATCAGTATTAAATAACACCATTCCACACGGCCTCACAAGCGGACAGACGGTTGTGGGGACGACTCTACATTTTGTTTATATCTGTATGTACGGATGTGGTGTCCAAAACGGAATGTAAATGTAAAAAAAATCCCCTCCAATTCAAAACAACAACAACGGTGGCGGTCGACCGCCGTCGTCGCGGTCTCTGCGCTACAACGACGAATGTAATGAAACAACAAAATCGTAAATTGTTTTATTGAAAACAAAAATAAACACTAACCACACAGTGGATGGAAATGACGACGACAACGGCTCTAATGAATACACGCACAAAGTCCATATACATACCACCAGACACAACAGTATGTACATTAGTGTGGAGGACAGAGCAAAACATATGTATCTTTCAATTGTTTTAGGGCAGAAAATAAATTTTGGGAAAATAGCATAATACAAAAATCCTTACGGTAACGTTGTGTGTTAGGATGTGATTAGTTGCACCACTTGATTACTGTCCAAACGTATCGTAGTACATATGAAAAGTAACGTGACTAAAGTAAAATCTCACTACAGGGCACAAAAGATTTCACATATTTTACAGATTTTATAAAATTCAACATAACAACTAATAACTTCCTACAATTTCTCATGAAAATAAGTCGGAGAAAAAAACAGATTACGTATTTCTAATACTTTCAAATAAAGTAACGCTTGAAAGGGCTTTATTGATAAATATGTAAATAAAAATAACAAATTGATATTCATAACAGTTCTCAACTTGCTATAAAAATTATAGCATGTTCAAAATCGTCTCTTAGAGCTATAATAGGATATTTTTTTTGAAAAATTTTATAATCTCCGACAAAAATCTACCGATTTTTTGGAAAATCTCTATTGAGATTATTGATAGATTGAACTATCAACATTTTTTGAAAATTTAGTAATACTCGACAATTATATGCAGAGCAACTAGAAAAATCAAATTTCTCAAGGAAATAACTAGAGAAAAATAGTCTTTCTTTCAAATATAAATAATGAATTCGTATCCAAAACATATCCCATTAATATTTCTTCTCTAATACGGTCGGGTACGACTTACTATAGAAATTATTGCAAGTTAAAAATGGTGACTCAGAGCTCGGTACAACTTGCTATAAAAATTATAGCAAGTTCAAAATCGTCTCTCAGAGCTATAATAAGATTTTTTTTTTGGAAAATTTAATAATCTCCGACAAAAATTTACCGATTTTTTGGAAAATCTCAATACGGAGCTCAAAAGAATGAAATATCAACATTTTTTGAAAATTTAGTAATATTCGACAATTATACGCATAATAACTTGAAAAATCAAATTTCTCAAGGAAATAACTTGTCAAAAATAGACTTACTTTCAAATATAAATAAAAAAATTAAAAAAGAGAAACATAAATTCAACAGATTGGTTATATTTATGCCTTTTTAATTTGAATATAAATTACCTGTTTTTATTAGGGACTTTTTTATACAAGCCATAAAAATATCTTCTCGCCAACAATCGTTACGACTTCATATAAAAACTGTAGCAAATTCCAAAAATCCTTTGAGAACAAAAATTACGTACATGTAACGTCAGGTACACTTTTTATAAAAACAAAATTTTGTAATACATACATACGAGTATTTATAAAAATATTTTCTTTTTTGTAAAAAATTAAATTTTTTCTATCAATAAGTTAGCCAAAAACAACAACAAACATCAATTTCCTCATAAAGTTGGTGTCAAGAAAGTATTTTTACACTTTGTCGGGCCCACACTCCGATCTGGAGAACATATAGGGAAAATTTAAAAATTCAATAAAATAAAAATAACAGACAGTTTTTTAGCCTGAAAATCGTATGCCAACACCCTTTTTTGAGATACTGTTTATATTCTTACTTGACCCGCCCTAATGTTCAGTTGTACACACATAATATTGAGGTTACAGACAACAAGAAACAGCAAAAACAATAACAACAACAACAACGGTACTATGTTATGTGATGATGTTACAGCGGAGATGGATGGATAGTGTGTGGATAGTAGTAGCTAGCGGGTCTGTCTCTTGAGAACAGACTAATGTGTGTTGAGTGTGTGTATAGTTTTTATGCGCAAATGATGGAGCCTCTGCAGGTTCGCACAAAGAGCTAGAGGGAGAAAGGCAGAGAGGGTACAACTGCGTGTGCGTAGTTGTTGGTGTTGTTTTTCCTTATGCGTTCATCATCACAACGGTGTGCTGCGCTTTTGAGGGTTGATAAACAAATGAAACGCACAAAACAAAACTGAAGAAAATTTTTGCTCTAAAATGTAAACAACTTTTTATGTACATATGTATGTACATACCTGATGGTCGTTTGTTGTTTTTTTTTTTCATATAATTATTGTTGTTGTTTTGAATTCTGCAACAGTGAGTCGAGACGACAACCTCAACGCAATAGTGCTTGGATAAACAAATAAAACAAGGAGACATAGGTGCAACACTCACACACAAATTGAAATAAAATGACTTGCATTTATTTTCCAAAAACAAAATTGTATTTAATTTGCCATTATTTTGATTTATTAACATTGTTATTATTTTATATAGCAGCAGCGGCTCATGTGAAAAAGCCTTTTAAAATGCTTGTTTAATTTCTCTCCTTTGGATTACATTGTTGCTGTTGTTTTTTGTTTGTTTTGTTTTGTTAACATTCACAAATATTTGCGAAATATGTATTCATAAAGTGAAAGGTGTTTTCTGTGTTTGGTTTTATTTTTATTTCGTTTGTGCAGCAAAACAATTTTTTTCCTCTCCTGTCTGTCTGGCGGTTCATGTGGTACCTACATACATACAGTTGTTGGTTGTTGTTGTTTGGTGTTGTCGCTTCGTTTGTTTTGTGTTCACTTTTGTTTTGCAAAATTTTTCCAATTTCTTTTACTACTCTGTTTTGTTTTTGCTTTGGAGGAGGCTCCCCGTCCTCTTTGCCTCGCCGCCACCCTCTTTAGATATTCAACATTTAAAATTAAAAATCGGTATTTTTCGGAATTTTTCGGTTTTCATCTCGTCTCTCTATCCAACAAATAATGATAAATTACTCTATGGCGTTTTGTTATTATTATTGGCATTTTAACGAACACTCAGCGAAATCATTTAGTTTTTTCCGTTTTTTTGTGAAAACCAGAAATTTATTTTCAAAGTCAAAAAAATGTTTTTTTTTTGCCAGACAATAACAAATAACAGACGTCTCTTGTTTTAGCTGGTTTTTTTAATTTTATTTTTTCTTACATTTTTGTTTTGTTGTTTGTATTTGTTTGCCTCTCGGCCATAGATTGATTTTCAAAGTGAAACGACATTGACCTCAATACACACACACACTCTCGCGCCAGATGTTATTGTTGTTTTTAGAATTTTTGCGCTATACCACATTGTAAGTTTTTTATTTGTTGTAATTATTATTATTAAAAACAACGCACACAAACACACACACACTCCAAAGCTCAAAGTATTTTATATTTGTTTACAAAATATGTAGTATACAACTTAGTTTGTTATTGAAAAACAATTTGTTTACAATGACATTTGCTTGAAGTTCCGTGTATGGTTTTGGTCATAGATAAATGATAATGGTGGGAAAAAAGTTAGGTTTGAAAGAAAACCTTGTTTTTACAAAATGTACACTAAAATCAATTTTTATTCATATTTTCTAACATGACTTTATGATCTAAGAAGAAATCCATTGAAATTTCTGCCACAGCTTGCTTCCTAAGACTTGCTATAAATGTTATAGCAAGTTCAAAATCTAGCTGAAGAGCTCAAAAGACTTGAAAAATTCTTACATAGTTAATAAAACTCAACAAAAATGCAGAAAACATTCGAAAATTTCTCAAGAAATTAAAGTTTATTTCCTAAATACATATGTGAAATTTGACTATCCTTCTAGTAAATAATTCTTCTTCAAAATATAATTCCGTTGTCATTTCTTTTCCTGCTTGCTTGCTTAGACTTGCTATAAAAATTATAGTAAGTTCAAAGTTTATCTAAACGGTTAAAATAATTTAAAAAATTCTAAGAAATTTAATAACACACAACAAAACTAGAATAAAAACTGAAAAGTATTTAAAATTATTCCAAAAATTGCACTGGAATTTTGATTAGTATCTTCACAGAACCTCTAAAAATATTTAAAAAATGCTAATTAACATCTCCAAACAATTTATTTCTATTAAAAATTATTTTCCCAAAACAAGTCCCATTAAATTCCAGCCTCAGCTATACTCGCTACGACTTGCTATAAAAAATGTAGAAAGCTGCAAAAATCGCCGTAGAGCAGAAATAACAGTAGATTAGCCTATAAATGCTTTTTAGTATGATACAACACATTAATTTAAACAATTTTCTGTTATTTGCTTGCCAACAAGTTGATATACAAATTATAACAAGTTCAAAACATCGTTGTAGCGCTAAAATAACGTCGCAGTTTCCTAGAAATGCTGTTGTAGAATGTCCTAAAAATTGCATTTCAACTATTTTTCTTTAATACATAAGTTTTCATACTTCTAACTCTAAAAATTATGGCAAGTTCAAAAATATGCTGAAATCTAATTTGTGCTTAAATTTAATTAAATTTTGCACATTTTTCTTTTATACGTTTTCATACTACTTGCTATAAAAATTAAAGCAAGTTAAAAAATATGCTGAAAGCTAATTTATACTTAAATTTATAATTAATCAGAAACATTTATGTTTAAAAACATTTGTAAGCGACTGTCCTCGCTCGCAGAAGACTATAAATCATGTAAGGGTGGATCGCGGCAATTTGCTTATTTGCCTTATCCTGCAGTGCAAAAAAGCAAATTCCCGCGCTCACCCTGTACATATTAAAATTTGCTATAAAAATTATTATGGCAACTCTAACTATTAGCTCATTCCCATTTTAAGTATACTATGTCATGCTTTAAAATTTATAGCAACGTCAATATTTAGCAATAGCCTTTAAAAAATAGTCAAGTTTAATAGAGAAAATCCCTACTATGTACTATGCTAAATAATGTAGCTATAGGTTCTTTAGCTCCGGTTTTTTCCTTGAGTATTTAGCTGCGTCCTCAGTTAATTTAACTAATAGTTGACTAATTAGAAACATCTCTTGGCCTTCTTTCTCTCTCTTTTTTTCTTGGTCGTTTAACGACCGTGATCTAACGTATCTGGCAATTATCTTAACCAATAAGTAAATAACAAAACAAAAAAACACCGTTACTTGTTTTCGACACACCAAAAACCATGGACTCTCAATCATAACTCAATCACTGTAGATAGTCTATGCCGAACTCCTCTCAATATCCATTCATGCTCTCCCCAGTTTAAACGAATTTCATTATATGGCCGTCGTCGTCATATGGAATGAGCTTGAGGTAGTTTCGAACCGATCTGTCTGTCTGACTGTCCGTCTTCAAACACATACCGCACCTTATTTAAGAAATAGTGGTGATCATTGAAAAACTTAAGTCGAAAATGTTTAATGATGTTGGGACACATAATGAGTGTATGTTTGTTTCAACATTCATTATGTTTTTTTGTAATTTAAAATCTTTTGAAAACTGGACGAATCTGGTCTCTCATAGACGATTCCAAATTAAACACACAATAACAACAACAAACAAACCACGACATTAGGTTTCATTTTAATTCTCATTCAAGATTTTTCCCCGTATCTCTCTACTTGAGCTATTATTTAGTTTTTATTATTGTGTAGTTTTTTTGAAATGATTGATTGATTAGCGGCATCTTTATGTTTTTGTAAACATATGTTTGTTGTTGTTAGTTTGACGGCTTATATTTTTCGGTCTCTACTACTCTCAGATTGTGAATTCCCCCTCCCAAAAAAAAAACAGAAACAAGTATGCGGGTATAAACCAACCACCTCTTTTCTTTTGTTCGATTTCTTGTGAGAAACCAAAAACACCTTTCTCATAGCCATACACGACGGCGACGCCGGCACCAGCCCACTTAACACACTTCTGATGGGGCCAGTCAACAACTGCAGCAGCAGCGGCGGCAGCATTCGCCTCCCTGTTCTGCTGACTCGCCAAACACATCATAAACCATGCTCTTGTTGTTGTTGTTCTTGCTGTGAATGTGATACATAAAAATGAGATGACGGCTGCCCAAAATATCCACAACACACAACGAACGAACGGCAAAATTTTTGAAAATCCCCCCAATAACAACAACACCAGTATGAAAGCGCCACACACAGTTATTTTTAAACAACAACTATAAGGTAAACAATGCTATGATACACACAAACAATCAAACTCTTCTTTCTCCCCACAAAATGTTGGCTACCAGCAAATAGTTGGTCTTACAGTCTCTCTCTCTCGCATGTCACCAGAAGCAATGGTGGGATACCGAGAGATTGGTTGTTTATGTTGAGCGGGAGCCTTGCTCATTTTATGTTATTAAAAATACATTGAGAGAAAGAGAGCATTGTTTAGTTATGTATGTAGGCAGTGTGTATGATGAGTGTTTGAGAAGTGTTGTTTGTAAAATTTTAATATTATTGTATTTATTTAGAAGGGAGAGCAGAGTTCGTTTTTTCTGCTTGTTTTTGGGGAGCCAAGTTATTTTTTTCTATATATCTCATGTTTGCTGTATGTGGCTGAGTGAACATTGAGTTGTATTTGCTGTTGTGTGGTGGATTTTGCTCGGCTTTCTTGGTGTTGTTTGCCTTGTGTGTTTGTGTGTGTGATATTATTTTGATACACACAGCGATTTGGCCAGAGCGCACAGAACAGGTCGTCGTGGCTGACAATGTTGTGTTGCTTTATACATTCATTCTTGATTAGTTTTTTGTGGCGCTTACAGTGAAACGGTATACCAAAAAGAAAACACAGCAAAGCTCGGAAAGACAACTCACTCGTTCATTTCATATAAAAAAATATAAAAACTAAACTAAAAACAAAACAATTTAGAAAATATGTGACCCCCACCCCAAAAAAAAAAACGGAGGAGAAAATAAATCCATAAAGTGTTCATTTAAAAAAATCTAGAAAAATTTATTTAGCAAAAATTTGTGTAGCTTTTAATGTTGGAATATCTTAAGTTTCTGTTTTAGTGCTTAATGTAGTAAAAATATAAAATAATAGGGCAAAAAATAATATTATGTGATATTTATTTTCCGAATAAACTCGCTTAAATATGTTTGTGTTTTAAAAACGTCAAAAAATATGTCTACGTTCCAATTTGTGTTCAATAAATTAATAAAACAAATGTGAGAGAAAAAATTATCTATACTTAAATGTTCAAACCCGAAAAAAGCATCTACAAAAAGCCAAAAAAAAGAACCAGTAGAATTTCTTTTTACGTCCTGAAAAACAGTTAAAATACATAAATTCTTCTTTTACTGCACTGCTATTAAAGTAGAATTCTTTAAAATAATCTTTATAAAAAAATAACAACAACTACAATAATATTAAACGTGTGTGTAGTGTATATAAAATAGCCGAAGTGAACGAGAAAAATCCGATTATTATTATTTAACCACCTCTAAACAGACACGAGGAGCAAGCAAACAGCCACAGCAACGAACGAGAGAAAAAAGCGCGCACGACCAGAGCCTAGCGGAGTTACACACCACAGATAGTAAGTGTCAGACACCACAGAGAGAACGCCAAATGTAGAAAGACAAATATAGACTCCAATTACTACTACAGCCAATTTTTTGACGCATTGCAGTTGGTGGTAGAGCGAGGAGAAAGAACGCAACAATACAAGAAATACTTTAATTATACACATCAAAACAACACAGTTTCGTTTAGCTAATATATATAACATATGCAGGTATATATATACATACATTACAATAAAATTTGCTTGTATATATACATATATGTAGTATATACCAAAGCTTAAAAGTGTAAAATTACAAATGTAATAATGTCTAACAATAATAATCGTAATAAACAATCAGAGAACAAAAACAAGCCAATACATACTCACTGGTGGTATGTTGTATTCGATAGTAGTGGGGTCAATTTGATTATTCTCTTTTTGCTATAAACTCTCCACATATTGAGGTGATTTTGTTTCCATAATAATGCCAATGAGATTGGCGCCGTCGCCATATGCACTCTCACTCGCTCTCTTTCTCTTTTTGTCTATGTTGTGACGGGCCACACACAACGGAATTTCACCTTGAGCCCCACTGGCGCAAATGAGAGTAAATTTTTTGTGTTTTGATTAAATTGTTTGCATGGATGTGTGTGTGTGCGTGTGCGAGGTGGGTATGTGTTCCAACTTTGAAAACTAAAATTTCATTCATAAAATTTACAAATAATTATAGAAAACACAACAAATAGTCTGAAAAATTTGCTTTCTTCCACCAATAAACATAAAATATTTTTCGTTAGAAAAAAATACCTATAAAACAAATCCCAGACAGCTCTAACACACAAGTGCTAAAAAATCCCCGTTATTTTTTGTCTACATGGGTATTTGTAGGTATGTATTCCAAGTTAATCTCTTTGTTTACGATTCAACAGAACGGAAAAAAGCAACAACAACAAACTCTTAACGAATAGTGCAAGTTTTTTTTTTGTTTAAAATGACGTCGTTTTTTCCACATACATATTGTATATTGTGAAATAGTTAAACTAATGATGAGTATTTTGTTTATCAAAATAATAAAAGAAAAACAATAGCTTCTCTCCTCCTCCTCCTCCTGCTTAGCCACAAACAACAATTAGAAATCATAATTCGCGTGTTTGCCATAAAAATCCCATAAAAACAAAAACAAAGTAAAAAATTCTCCAACAATCATATCTCGCTAAACTTGAATTGCAATTTCTGAGTACAAATGCTGAGTAAAATTAATACCTACATATTATAATATTTTTCTTCTCTCCTTATTAATAAATAAATGGGAACAAGCAGCTGATATATATATTAAGGTAGTCAGCTAAATAATTTGAGAAATACATGTTGCCATAAAAATTATATTTTTCATTTCTTACAAATTTTTACTGCAAAAATGGCTAGCTCTTCAGCTTAAAGATGATGTAAAAATTATTAGTTTTAAAGCTAGATGGCTGAGAAAAATCTTTAATGGCTAAAAACAGCAAAAATTTTGTTTCAAAACAAAAACTGAAAAAATCTCTTTACTGATTCATGGTGAATATGGTTTTATTTGAAATTTTTTTGCCTAATAATTAATTAGATTTCATCAAAGTTTGTTGTTATCCCTAAATTTACTTAAAACTTCCTTTCTTAATCATCTAAATCAAGATGCTATAAAAGTTATAGCAAGTCTCGAATTGAGAATATGGATCATATTTTGATGCCTTTCGTTGAAAACTATTTTTTTTTTTAATGATTTGCTCAATTTTATAAATTTCTTTGGCTCCAGTTTGCGTGCTTTGTTGATAATAATATTCAGTTTTTCTCATTCGTCTCCCGAGATACCAACTTTGTTATGCCAACAGCAGTCATGTGAAATTTGTTTGGCATATTTTGTTTTCTTTGCTCTCGATTTTTTCTTGCATTAAGCCAATTTATTATATGTACATACATATATAAAAATTCGTTGTTGCTTCTTTTTTCCTATGAAAATATTGTTATAATATTAATATGTATATCATTGTTGTATCCTCATTAATAATTGAAACAGATAGCATTGGATTTTTTTTATTATCAACGAGTGGTTCGACTTGCTATAAAAATTATAGCAAGTTCAAAATTTCGTTAAAGGCCAAAAATTAGCCATAGAATTACATGGAAATGTTTGTTCTTTTAACATAAAAATTACATTTTCTTAAAATATTTGATATTTTTTTAAGAAATAAGCAAAAATTAGATCAAATTTGTATTTTTTTTTTGCATTTCATTGTAACCAATTTTTTTTTCATATTTTTGTTTTGTTTATTTTTCCCACTGACGTCTGATACTGTCTAGACATTTCTTCTGATCAAATGACAAAAATAGCACAGCGCAAAAACAATGCACTTTAAACAATTCAATATTAAAATGTCATCGTGAAATGTTTGAAATGTTTTAAAGAGAGAAATACAATAAATTATACATCTATTATGGCGAACATTTTGTTCTGGGTTGTGTTGGTGGTGTTGTTGTTTTTGCTGATGTTTTGTTATTTGTTTGGCGTAAATGTTTAAATAAATTCTTTATTTAAATTTATTTCACATACATATATGCCAAGAAAATGCTCTTGAATGAGGTGCGCAGTGTGCGGGACGGACGACGGACTTTATCATCAACGGCGGCGACGACGACGACGACGGCGACAGGAAGAGGAATAATCAAGCAAGAAGATGAGACTGACTGTAAAAAAGCAAAGTGGTTGTCGGCGGCGATGACAGAGGCAATGGCAACAAATATACGGCGACAATGTCGTGGGCTATTTGTTTAAATAAATAACATGGCAGCGCAGAGGTTCACAATTTGTGTTAATTTATTTAGAAAATTTGAATGATACTTTGTTGCATTTATTTTTCGGCCGGCAACAATGAGTATCTCCTCTAGTTTTGCGTGAAAGTTTTTTTGTGGGGTATTTTCAAAAATAACTTGATTTGTTTTTAAAACTAAAAACAAATGATTTCTATGTTTACAGGGAACAACACCGCGCCGCCACCGCCAGTACTGAAAGAAAAATTTTTTTTTTTTTTTATTTTAATTTAAATGTTTTTATTTCGTTTTTGAGGGGAGGGATTAGTAAACAGAATCACAAACAACATAAAGACTAAGAACATTTCTTGTTTATTTATTTAAGGCCATTTAAGAGAAATAAATCATAAAAAAGTGGGTGGGTTATTAAAGCAAGCAAAAATGATGAAATATTTTGAAAATTTGCGGAATTTTTGCATAAAATTGCTGCCAGCCCCGGAGAATTGGCTATAGCATTTTTATGGCAATTCAGCTGATTGTTTTTCACACTTTTCATTTGGTCAATTAAAGAAAAGATTATATGGAAAACAATTCCGAGTGTTTTTGTACGTCTTTTGAAAAAAATAAATCATGTTTGTGACTCAACAAATTTCTGCTTCAGATAGACTTGATATTTCTTCAAAGGCCACAAAACTGAACTGTATTCGTTAACATTTCATAATAATTATCACCTTTGCAAACAAGGTTTAGTAGTTTTATAGCAACTATTTGTTGGTGGATTAAACCCACATTTGCATGCTCTATTAAATGCTAAACTAGTAAATGACTATACATATTTGCTGTAATTTTGTGTCACAATTAAGTTTTTAAACAGGTGTAGACTTGGTTATCTTAAGCTTGTTTTCTGTGTACTTTTTACACAGCAGGCCACTTTTAAGGTGTTTTTTAGCTACATTTTTTTTTGTTATTAAAAAATGTAGGAATTTATTTAATTAAATACAAACATGAATGTAATAGTAGTTTACTTATTTGCTGCAGTTAGCAATTTAAAAAACAAAATTAAAATAAAAAATTATTCAAAATGTCAAATTAATTACACTTTTTATTGAATTTTCTAATGCAAAGTAATATTTTCTGTTTAGTATGGAAATTATCTATCGAATGAAATAACAATTTTTCCAAAATTCCCAACTTGAGACTTGCTATAATTTTTATAGCATCTCTAACGGAGGGAGATGGACGGAATTTTTTTTTGTGATTTGGTATGCTCCTTTCTATACTTAA
The DNA here is from genome assembly GCA_963930755.1 of Eudasyphora cyanicolor. NCBI lineage: Eukaryota > Metazoa > Arthropoda > Insecta > Diptera > Muscidae > Eudasyphora > Eudasyphora cyanicolor. The sequence continues at coordinate 247,590,817 of OZ005735.1, forward strand.
ACAAAATCAAGAAAAAAATCTTTAAAAATTATAAAGCAAAATATTAATTTTTAACAATTTTGCTACAATAACAAATATGAGTAGATATAATTAAAAATTATGCAATTTAGATAATATTTCCCTATTTTTTCAGAATATCTTATCATTTATAAATTGGTATCAAAATATCTTTAACATTCCCAACTTGAGACTTGCTAAAATTTTTATAGCATCTTTAACCCGTACAGGAACCTTAATAAAATCAAAAAAAAAATAGTATAGAAACTATTTTAAATAATAATATTTTCTCAAGTTTTTTTATTTGTTTTCCCCTCTCTCTTCTAAAGCCAAACATCAGCGTCAGTTAATTGTAACGTAAAGGCGTCAGCCAGGCACCTCCAATAATAATGAGAGCGCCATTTGAGAACTAGAAAAATTCACAGTTGCGAAATAGAAAAAAGACTAAAGAACGAACAAACGAAAAAGACAACAAAAAAGATCCACATTAGCAGCCAAATCAGACAAGGTGCAAGTGGCGACGACAAGCCTCTGTGCCAGATCTTAGACACTTTTGTTGTTATTATTTTTGCTCGTTCATACGTACATAATTTAGTTTAAAGCCAAAACAAAAATACAACAAAAACATTACAGGCGGCAGCCAATCATCAACCCAAGTTTGCACAACACCCTAAATAGAAATGTTGCCTGTCTGCCCTCGTCCGCTGTATCAGGCAGCCAGGCAGGGAGTCAAGCAGTCAGTAAGGCCTGCCTCAATCTTTTTAAGCATTTCTAAATTGTCAGACCTTTTCGTTCTTTCTACATTTGCAGTTTATTGTTTCCTTCTTCATTTTTTTTTTTGGTAAAAAATAAAATTAGCTGAAAATAAAGTTTATAATTTTTAAGGCGCCCCACCGGCTTGCCACCCCACCAACACCGCCTATCATTCTACCACCTTTAGACTTGGTACGCTTGAATGAAAAGTACAACGGTGGTGTATAAGATAGTTTCATGTGCTGTTTTGTTTTCTTTCAAAAGAAAAGTGGTTATTGCTGAAAATGATATTGTCAGGAGGTTCTGTCGGAAAAAAGAAAATGGGGGGGGGGGGGGTGGCTGAGTCCGTTTTATGGGGGGCGGTATTAAGGTAATGATGTTTTATAGTCATGCAAACATTGAAGAAAAATGGCATGCAATAATTTTCGCAACACGACACTAAAAACTACCTAAAAGGGAGTAACATTATGTTCCATATTGCATTGAAATCAATGGAAATGGTGTATTTTCTGTCTAGAATTGTGTTTTCTAATGTTTGGAGAAGAAAATGTTGATCCAACTTAAACTTGGGACTTGCTATAATTTTTTATAGCAACTCTTGCCTTTATAGATATTTAGATTTTTTTCTTAACATCTTGTTAACACATAGTTTTAAAACTCAGAAATATATTTTTCATCAAATTATAAAATAAATTTGATATTAATTCCAAGAAAATTATACCAAAATGGGGGAATGCAACTTTTCTTATGCTTTCTTATTTAGACCCTGTATAATTAAGTTTATTTGCAGAAATTTATTATTATATATCATTTGGCTTCAAAAATTCATCGAAATTCCCTACTTTAGAACTTGCTATAATTTTTATAGCAACTCTTGCCTTTATAGATATCTAGCTTTTTTTTCTTAACAACTTGTTAACACATAGTTTCTAAACTCAGAAATATTATTTTCGTTAAATTATAAAATAAATTTGATATTAATTCCAAGAAAATTATACAAAAATGGGAGAATGATATTTTTCTTAAGCTTTCTTATTTAGACTTTGTATAATTAAGTTTATTTGCAGAAATTTATTATTATTAATCATTTGGCTTCAAAATTTCGTCGAAATTCCGTACTTCAGAATTTGCTATAATTTTTATAGCATCATTAACCTGTAGAGTTAATCACAAAATTGTTAACCAATTCTATGGTTCCCAGCAAACTTTAATAAAATCAACAACAATAGTATAGAAAAAATTTAAATAATCCTATTTTTTAAAGGTTATTTATGTTAGCGTTCTATGTTTATTTTTCCACTTTAAAAAAACTTCATTGTCAGTTAATTTTAACATTAAGTATTTTAAAACAAGTATTTTTATGCTTTATTGAGGTATCATTGACTCTACAATCAATATTTATTTTATTTGAAAAAAAAAAATATTTTATTTTTAATATTATAAGGTTTTTTGCTTTATTTGTTCATTTAGAAGTATTGATTATTTAAAATTATTCTAGGACATTATTGTTTACTGTTAGGGAATTCTTAGAAACTTAAAATTTTTTGTATGTCATGATTATGAGACTTGCTATAATTTTTATAGCATCTTTTACTTTAAGCCATTTTGAAGATATTTTTTCACTAAACGTTGCCATTCTATTTCTGTGAATTTTTGCTGTATTTTTTTGTATTAAAACCCGTTTAATTCCAGGTTAGAACTATTTTTTTTGCTTGTATCCTTTTTTTCTGCTGAACTCTTGTTGAAAGATTACTTTTATCTAAATCTTTGCGGTTTTTTTATGGAAGCTATGACTTAATACTTTTTTGTATTTCTCGGAAATTCAATTCTAAGATTTATGGGGGAGTTTCTTTGTTGTTCTTGTTTTTTTTTTCATTTAAATTTTTATAGTTTTTTAAATGCGTGTATCGAGTGCTGTGTCTTTGCCGCTACACAGAGTATGAGTAACAACACCACACACAGCATCAGACTATGAAATAAGAAGAATTTTTTGGTCTCTACAAAACGTTACGGTAGCATGAGATCATAATTTATTTATTTTCAAACTATGACACCAATATGTAAAGAATGAATAAAGAAACAAAACCAAAAAATCTCCAAAAAGCATAACCTCAATTTTAGAAACAAAATTCCATATTTAGCAAATTAAAGAAGAAAAAAAACTGGAAATATAACAAATATTTTTGGTCGCCAAAGATCAAATGCTTAGAGATTTCTTCAACAAATAGACATACAAATCGTTTAACATAAAGTGGGGAAAACCCTTCAATTCTCGTCCCCTTAATATTGATTGGTAGCCACTTTACGATCTCAACACCTGTTTTTTTTCTGCTTCGACTCGGATGCTTTTTAAACATTTTTGTAAGTTTATTAGCTTTGTTTTTATTTCACTCTTTTTTTTTGTATCTTTTTGCCGAGACTTTCCAGTTTTGTTGTGACTGGCATTCTCCCAACATTAGTTGTGGCTAATTTATGGTATTTTGTGGTGTTTCATTAGTTTTATTTGTACCGTCTGTCTGTCTGCCAGTCTTTTTTGGACTCTGTGTACGTCACTAATGACCTCCAATCATTAACGAATATTATTGATGAGAGTTAACTCACCTCTGTTTTCAGTTCGTCTTTCATTTTAATTTTTTTAACAAAAAAACCAGCCTTAGTATGAATTCCTTCCCAGATATGTATGTTTTCAAACGCTTTTTTGTTTTGACTGATCCACCGTCAAGACCCGACCCCCTCGGTTTGCTTATCGCGGAGTTTAACTATTTGCTTTTTAGCGGTTGTTGTCTTAGTTTATTTTTATTACTTAACTTGTTTTTTCGCTTTTTGGCTATAGATTATATATGAATTGGTGAATGCCGTTGAGTTGTTGTGTTTTTTGTTTATTGTTTATATTGCTAACCAGACTTTATCTCTGCCTTTTTACGTTGTTTTTAATAATATTTGTCGAATAGGTCCACAGTTCAATCCTCCGAAATTCTCCATAACGCAAAAAATAACCGTCAAATATTGTTTTTAAACAAAAAACGGTCATAAAATTTTATATACATATTTCCATTTCATATCAACAATTTTGCCTTCGTCAACTTTGTTGTGTTTTTGCCTAACAACACACAAGCAGAAAAGCAACAATATATTTTTTTTTAAATAAAAACTTTCCATAACCCCCAGAAGAGACGAGACATACACATATATGTATACATACATACATATTTTAATATTAAAAGCTAAATACAATTTTTTCGTCTTTTTTAATTCTAATTTTAGATTAACGGTCAACAACAGCAGCAGCTCACCCTACCAACCTCCTCAGCCACAATAGCAACAACCGCTTGTGCAACAGCAGCACCCGGCCAGCAGCAAACGCCAGCATCGGCGCCGGCGCAACAGCAATATTTGAGCCATTGCTGCAATAGCACAATGCCAGCAATGCCCAAAGAAAAGGCCACAGCAGTATCTTTAACCGAGAATAATTTTAGTGAATTGAATTTCAAAGAATTGGCTTCATCGGCAGCCGTTATGGCTACAACGGCAACAGCTCCCGTCTCAGGACCCTTAACGGCTACATCGTGTCGTCAACAGAATGCTGCGCATCAGCAACAGCAAAGGAATCTGTGTGGTTGCGGCAATGCTTCGGCTCCCGAGGTTACCATGAGAACTAAATTTATGACCAATGGTAAGTTAAAAAATTCCTTTTTGTGAAAAAAACAATATTTAGAATTAGCAATTTTAAATTTTGTTTTCATAGAATATTGATTTTAGAGGCTTGCTATAATTTTTATAGCAGCCTAATTTTGTTAAAACAAAAGATTTTCTAAAGATGTCTGCTATATTTTTCAAGAAAAGCGAAATTTGAGAGTTGCTATAATTTTTTATAGCATCGTAAACTAAAGTACTTTATGGCGAAATAAGTCACATAAACGATTTTCTGATATATGTCATTAACATTTCCAACAAAAGTAAAATTTGTGCTTTGCTATAATTTTTATAGCAACTCAAACTATTGGCATTATTGGGGTAACCATAGCCTAACTAGTTGAAACAAACGATTTTCTAATGATTTCTGCAATATTTGTAAAGAAAATCGAAACTTAAGACTTGCTATAATTTTTATAGCATCAAAAACTAAAGTAATTGTGGCAAAACTTTATGGCGAAATAAGTCAGAAAAACAACTTTCTACGATATGTCATTCACATTTCCAAGTAAAGCTATATTTTTGACTTGCTATAATTTTTAGAGCAACTTTAAAATGACTTTAAATTGATAAAAAGCTAAAAAAATAACAAATTTTTAATGATTTTATCGTATACTTTTCTTATAAAATCAATCTTAAGATTTGCTATAATTTTTATAGCAACTCAAATTAAGAAAATTTTACACACAATTATTAAAGAAATGTTAAGCTGAGTATAGTTTGTAGCCCTTCCGCTACAATTTTCTTAAAAACTATGATAAAAAATAAACTTTATCACAGTTTTGTTTCATTTTTAACATTTTAAATAAAGATTACCTTCAAACGCAATTACTTTGTTGAATTTCTGCAAAAATTTCTTATATATTATATACAGAATACACTTTTTTATAGAAATAAGTAAATTTTTTTATTCTACCTCAAAGTTGAGACTTGCTATAATTTTTATAGCAACTCAAAGTAATGGCTTTAACAAGAAATTTTCTTTTGCATATAATTGCTTGCATCTATAGCAACAATTTCTCAGAGATTATCCTCTAGTTTTTTTGTAAATTAGCAAAATGTCCATTTTTCATAACTTTCAATGCATATAATTTGCAATTCTTCTTTCCAGGACATTCATCGCCCCTATCAGCAGCTTTGGCCGCTCAAAACTCTTCACCCTCGTCATCACCTCAACGTTTGTCAACAGCTTCGACCGTCAGCAGTGGCAGTAGTAGTAATACGAACTGCTGTCGACTACGCTATCAACAAACAAATGGCAGTGAAACAACACCAGCATTGGCATCATCACAAACTTCCACATCATCCGGCGGCTCATTTGCCATGTCGACCGCGTCCTCCACAAACTCAACAAACCTATATCCCGCAAAAGCATCACCACCTAATGCCACCAACGCCGCCATTACACCACCAAAGAAATCGCCAAAAGATTTTATTTTTGGTAAATACATTGGTGAAGGCAGTTTTAGTATGGTCTATTTAGCGGTTGATGTGAATACAAAACGTGAATATGCAAGTAAGTCAAACAAACGAAAAAAAACTATTTGTGTATTTATTTTTTTTATAGGCAAAACAGCAAAGTAAACAATATGACTAATTGTATTAGATTTGATGTGACCTCTAATGATGGTCAAAGTAGCGAAAGAAGAATTCGTCGTATACGCTTTGAACATTAGCCTATACTAGTTGGAAGGTAGGCTAGTCTTTGCTTGATTATGGGATCTCTCTAACCATTTAAGCAGCTGAACATCCGTCTATTCGTTCCGTTCCGTTCGTCCATCCGTCCGTCTGTCTGTCTCTAGCAAGTTGTTGTTTTGTTCAATATAGTATTACTTTCTGGTTTTTGTATATTGAGGTTTATTTTTTTATTTGGTTTTTGTTTATTTTTATTATGATGATTGTATGTTTTTACTACATTATCTCTTTGTATACATACAGGCATACATTTGACGTGATATGGCTTTTGATTTTCTCTTGACTAACTGACTAACAACTTGTCGGTCTGATTCTGGGATTGTGTTATTTTGTTTCTTTATATTTATTTTTTTTAGTAAAGTATTTTTCTCGGATTTTTTTTATTTAATAAACAACCTTATTACTTATTCACGTTTATTCAATTGCAATCATATTGGAATTCTGTGAAATATTTTGTAATTTTCTTGGGGTTTTTCAATTTCTGTTTAAATTTACATTGTGTTATTCCGCCTTCTGTTTTACATATTTTAATGAAAATTCCAAGGAATTTTGGGGTTTTTAACAGTTACTTGAAAGCTTGAGGGATTTTTTGCTCAATATGTTGATAGATTATGGAAGTGTTTAGGTACTTTTTTACATTATTGGGTTTCGTATATTGAAATTATTAATTTTTGTGTTTATTGAGCTCATCATCTGTTGCAATTCATTATTTTCCTACTTAATTTATTGATTTTAATGGTTTTGGCTTTTAATTTTTCACTTACTGGCATTTTGAGACTTTGCTATAATTTTAGTAGCAACTTTTATAGCAGCAGCTTTCAAAGAATTTCTTGCTATTTCAAAGAGAGCTAGAAATTCTAATAACGAATATGCTATTATATAAAAGATTTTTTAAATTATTTTTAATTTAAAATATTTTTTTGTTTTAAGGATTTTGATTTTGAGTTAATCAATTTACGGCCTTGCCGCCCTCTCTATCTATAGAACACTTATTGTTTCTCACTTAATTGTATGATTTTAATGATGCGAACTTAAAATTTCCTTTCTATTATCAAGTTGAGACTTTGCTATAATTTTTATAGCAACTCTAATTAAAGCAGTTTTCATAGAATTTCTTGCAATTTCTTATAGAACAATGTATTCCAAGTAAGATTATGCTACTATTTTAGAAATTAAATTAAAAGTTTTGTTGTTTTTTAAAGAATTTTCTAATTTAAATATTTTAATATTGCCATTTTTAATTAGAGGCATTCTTTGATGAATTTTTTATACTTTTTTGTTGTTTTAATGCTCTTTGTCAAGCTTTTAGGCATTTCGCTTTGAAATTTTTCCCCCACTGGCAAGTTAAGACTTTGCTATAATTTTTATAGCAACTCTAAGTAATAGATATTTCTACGAAATTTCTTTCTCCTCGTGTTTTTAACCAACCAACCATACCATAAAATAAAGTTTTCTTTAATTTAATGACCATTATTCCCACCGAAAATCTAGAGTAAATGCGACAAAATGTCTTGTTCACACGAAATCTGAAACACACCAACAATACTCACACAAACACACGATCTTCTTACGGCTGTGCAAGTATATGTATGTATGTCCAAACAAATGAAATACCGTTCAAAGCGACAACAATGACTTAACAAAAGATGAGTCCGTCCGCCACCAAAATCCTAGCCGGCCGGGGCCATTGTGAACTTACCTTAAGAAAGAGTAACAGTAGTAACATTTAAAGAATTGAAACTGAACCATAAACAGAGAAGCAAGCAAAAAAACTAAACAAAAATATGTGAATGTAGTAAAGTACACGAAAAAATTTTATCGCTTACACGTGTCGTTCAATTTTCTGTTGGTCTTGGTGTTGTTGTTATTGGAGTTTTCAAAAGACCTCAAAAAAATTCAACAACAGCAAAAACAAACGCTTATGTGAAATACGGAAAAAATATAAAGCCAAACCTAAGCAATTGTTATTACGGCATAAGCAGTTGTTTACAACTTTTTTACTACGTTCGTCCGTCCATCGTCCCTGGTCCCCCCTTTTTGGAGGGTTTGTTGGATATTAAAATGAAAAACACACACTGTCTATTGTTGATTTGTTTTGGTTTTCTAAAGACTGCCCTGACGACAATAACTGATTCTGAATCTAGGCTTTGGCTGACTACAAGCCTCTGCTGAGTGTTATATCTTACACAATCTAGATTTTCTGTTGAGGTTAAGATAATCCGGTTATTATTGTTTATTTAGAACTATATTAAATAAATAAAAACAACATTAGTAAGCGTACCAACACTACACCACATCATAATCGTTAAAATAAAGTATAACAAAAACGCTTTTGAGCAACAGACCAAATCCAAGCGGACTTATTGGGGGTTCATTAAGAAATTCACAAAAATTTTAAACGAAAACATAAACAATTTGATTAACACTTTTCTACACTACAACAACATGGTATTTCGGTTGTTATCACTAAAAAATACCCCCTCCATTTTTATGGGTCCCCTTCTTCCCCCTCTCTATTTTCGAAATTGAAATCTCATCACATATCACCACCAGCAAGCTAGCTATCAAATCACGCACAACACCTGACTTGAAAAATATTTCTTTTATCGTTTTTAAATATTTTGTTGTTTTCTGTTGGCGGTGATTATCTTTTGATTTTGTACGTGATTTCTATACCATCACATAGAGAGCCCAGAGCCAGCAAGTCAGCCGACCAACCTTCCTTAACTTTTATTTGAAATAAAGACACAAAACTTGGTCGGTTATTTCCCCCTTCTTCTAAGCGATAAAATGGTGCTTGGCGATTGGAAGGTAAGCAAATCAGCAAACAAACCAAAGTAAAGTCAAAAAAACAATAATCATAAAAAGTTAGAAGATTGACGTCAAGCTCATTAAGGCATTCCATTGGAAATTCCCAAAAGAAACGAAAAGCAGAAACAGCAAAACTCGAAAAAAATAGGAGAAACGCGCGCAATAGGGAATTTACAAGTACGTATAGGAAATTAAATCCCAGACTTTTTTAATAATAATGTTTATAAGATAAATTATAGTATTACATTGTAGAGTATTTACTTCAAACTATAATTAGGCTTTGGAATTTTTGAAAAATATTGACTAGTTTAAGTTGCTATAAAAATTATAGCAAAGTATCAACTCGAAGATTTTCAAAAAAATCAAGTGAATTTCAAATGATTACCTGAAAACTTAACTATTGATGAAAGGAAAACCATTGATTTTTCAATATTCCAAACAATTTTCTTATTTTCCATAATTTAAAATTGAAAAATTACTTACCATCGCGTAGAGTAGATATAACGTCCTAATTTTTTTCAGAAATAATAAATTAAATATAAATTTTAATTTGCCTTTGAAAAATCGTCCCAAGCGCTTCTGGTGTTAGATACTATAAAAATTATAGCAAGTTCTCAAAATGCGAATTCAAATGAAATCTTGACAATAAGCAGGAAATCTTTTCAATCATGAGAAAAAATACATGAGTAAGCAATAACTTTTTATAAAAAGAATGGAAAGTAAAACTACCGGTTAAGGGTTTAAAAATAGATCACAATGTTGGTCTATGTTACACCTACGATTAGAATTAAAGCACCCACACCCATCACATTCATATTCATTCGCCACAAAGACAGCCGCGCACTCGCCCCAATCGGTCTGTGTCAGTACACGACAGCCGCACTCACTCAATAATCTGTCTTGTAAACAAAACAGGCAGTATTCCCCCAGAGTCCGCGGGTCCGCTGTGAGGGTGGGGGTGTTACACATAACTTTTTGTATTGATCTTGCCACATAGCTAGGCGGCGGTGACACCTCCCAACCGATTCAGAACAAACGGACAACCCACAATCAACGCCACTAGCACCACCACCACCACCACCACCTACAAAAGGTGTCTTTTATACTTGAAATTATCATAAATAGACTCGCAAGAAACAGATACGTTACAGCCAAGTCTGTCTGTTAGTCCATTCGTTGGACAGTGATTGTTGCTGTGTGCCATTCATTTGGCTTACATATGAACATTTCTAATATTACGACCGCATTCTTGGCTAATTGTCTCGGCCAAAAAAAAAAACCACTCACACAACATTCTCATACACCCCAACAAACTCTGGCGTTTTCTGTTTGCTGCTTGCTCTGTCTGGCAAACGGGGCATTGATGAAAAACAGCTTAAGAATGAAAAACCGACAACAATAAAAAAAAACAAAACAAACAATATTTGCTGTAAATAATCTTAACACGGTCGTTTGCTTTACGGCTGGCGCCAATTGACCACAACCTCCTCTCAAAAAGCACAAAGAAAGGAAAGCAACACCAACCGCCAACGGATTTGCTGTGTTCTTCTCGTCTCGTTCGTTTGGCTGGTTTGTTTGGTATGTCAAGAGTATAGATTACATAGGAAAAACGCGCTAAGTTTTCCCCCACGTGTCGACTCAATTAGTTTGCAGTAATTAGATTTTGCTTAGAAACCAAAAATAAATGAATAAAATAAAAATAAAGTTGTTTCTTTAATTAAAAATATAGATATTCTTCTTCGAGGAATCGCGTCTAACAATTAATTTAGCATAAAAACAATGTAATAAAGCATTAACTTTAATTTGGCTTTGAAAATGTCTTCGAAAGTCGGCTAGTTTGAGATGCTATAAAAATTATAGCAAAGTCTCAAGTTGTAGATAAGGGATACATTTTAAGGCATTTTTTAGATAATAAACATCTTAAGTAAAATTTAGTATTAGGAAGGGAAAATGTAGCGTTTTTCATATAAAAAAAATTGTTTTCTTATAACAAAAATTTAGATAGCAAAATTTGTTTAAATAAACTTTGTTTGCCTAAAAATGTCGTTTCATATTTTATTACGTATTTTATTTGTCTCCTTTTTTCTTTAATAATTTACTAGTTTTTGTGGTATCTTCTGATATTTATTTGATTTTTTTGGGAATTCTCAACTTGGAACTTTCCTTTAATTTTTATAAGAACTGAAACCGTCTAAAAACATATATTTTTTTCTTTCAAATACTAAAGTTAACTAAAGTCTCTGTTTATCTTTTAAAATGCATTCGAATATTTCCCATATCTCCAACCTGAGACTTTGCTATAATTTTTATAGCATCCCAAACTAGCAGACATTCGAGGAAATTTTTAAAGCCAAATTGAAGTCTAAGCTATGTTAAATGGTTATGAAACGACATTTTTAGACAAACAAAGTTTATTTAAACAATTTTTTCTATCTAAATTTTTGTTGTAAGAAAACTATTTTTTATTTTTTTTATATGAAAAAAAGTTAAATTTTTCCTTTCAAATACTAAATTTTACTAAAGATTATTATTATTTAAAAAAGTGCCTTCAAATGTGTCCCTTATCTCCAACTTGAGACTGCTATAATTTTTATAGCATCTCAAACTAGCCAACTTTCGAAGACATTTTCAAAGCCAAATTAAAGTTTATGCTTTATTACATTGTTTTTAATGCTAAACTAATTGTTAGACGCGATTCCTCGAAGAAGAATATCTGTATTTTTAATTAAAAAAAACAACTTTATTTTTATTTTATTCAGTGTTAAAAATGAGCATTATAACAATTTCTCCCTTTGCCGCTTCCCCCTATTTTTCCTTTACATTTTCTTTTTCTTTATTTAAAAAAGTCTTTATTTTTTTTTTAATTTAAAATTATAACAAACTATCACTTTTCTATTTTCCCCTCAATTTTTTCATCAACATTTTCCGTTACAAAATATTCAGATCTAATATCTTTTGTTTAAAAATAGTTTTTAATTTTCTCTCTCGTTGAGAAAATAGGCTCCCCCTACAAACGTAATAATTTATTACATATTTTCTCTGATATATTTATAGAAAGTATCTACCAGCACTAGGTTACTTATTGTTTTTGTCAACAGTGGGTGGGGGGTTAGGTTAATCTGAGACTTGTGTAACATCTCAGGAGTGTTGTAATTTTGTGCCTCCCTAGGTGGGTAGTTTTCCATAATATCAAATTTAGCTTGTTTTCGTTATTTTTCCCCCGACGTTTTTGATGTTGTTTACTTAACGCTGAATAAACCAAACAAATCGGCAACACATAAGGGCCTTGGCTTATCTGGGGTCTTTCCTCCTCCTCCTTCTCGTCTTCGATAGACAGTCAGTCCTCCTCCTACTTCAGTAAGTACTTTAATGCACATTATTAATAACAACATCGTCGTAGTCGTTGTCGACAACAACACAAATGAAACGAAATTCTTGGAAAAACACTTAGGAGTTTTTATAGAATCTCAAAAGTAAAAACACTGGAATTATTCATGTATTATACAATCAAGAAAGTCGTCTTGCATGAGACTCTCATAGACGAGAAGGTACATCTATCTATCTAGCCACTAGTTAGGTAGAGGAGATGATGATGATGCTGCTAGACAGGCAGCTGCTGCTTCATTCGGCATTTGCTTAGGATAGATGGATGGATGGATTATTGTGATGAGGTTGCTTTGCAGCAGCCTGCTGTGTTGTTTACTTAAAAAACAGAAATACAACATGTCTGTGAAGATAGATGATGATGATGACGACAAAGACGACCAAGAAAAAAGTATCACTTTTGAAATTTCTCAACAGGAAAAAGGTGCCATCGTCAGCTTATTTGTTCCATTTGAAAAACAACAATATTACTTGAGAGAAGAAAGAAAGAAAGCGTTACAAAATTGTAGTGTTTGTAAAGTCAGCAAGCAGTAGCACAATGAATGTGTGTGTGTGTGGCAGCTTGACATGACATGTGTGTCTTTTTGAGCGGCCTAAATCCTCTAGGATCAATTAGTTAGGGATTTGTTTTAAAAATAGATTTTCCATTAGTTATGTATTATATGGAGTTGCACGGAGAGAAATAAAGGCAAAATGACAAGTTGTACTTTGTCGTTTGGTATTTATACTTAGCCTAGGGAAGGTAAACATTTATAAAAAAAAGTTGAAAATAAAACGTAAAATTTATCATGAGTTTTTTGGGGCAATTTATAGTTTAAAACAAGTTTATTTATATATTTTACAGTTTTTTCCTTTAAATAGTGTTTTAGAATTTAAACTTTGTAAAATTTTCAACGTTTTTTTTTTCATATATTCCATTACTAGCCCAAAGAACATTTGCAGATGTTTTTGCTTGAAAAAATTAAATAGAAAATAAAACTTCGTAAAAGTTTACAAAGTTCTTTTTTACAATATCTGCCATTAGATTTTTGAACCACAAAGTTTCGCAGAAGTCTTTTTTATTAAAAGAATAATTAAAGAATTTAAACTTTTTAAATTTTACAAAGTTTGTTGGGAGTTCTCTCGGAGGTTTATTTTTTTTTACAAAATTTACAAAGTTTCCACATTTAAAATAATTTAATATATAGATATTTCCTATGTATTTTACTCTCAGTGTAAGCATATTGCACACTTCTGTGCAATCTCGCTCTTTTCGACCAAACCTAAGTAGATTAAATGCGAAGCGTAAAGCAGCTGATGCGCGTATGATACACAACTGATTGTTTGCTCAAGAGTTCAATGTTGTGGCAAGACAACAATTGTTGCAACATTGTCTTGTGTATTATTGCTTACACAGGTAATTGTTTCTGCCATTTCTTCTTGGAATTGATGAACTCTTTTAGAAAGTGTTGTGTATGAGCATATTCTGAGATAACAGCTGTGACTAATATCATAATAAAATTAATTAACTGACTGACATACAAACAAAATCCAGCATTCAAACTGAGCTGTACATTTTATTTTTCTACATACATATGTAGTTAGAAAAAGGTTCACCACCACAAAAACTAATCTACATATGTAGAAAACAGGCGTCAATCACCTAATGTCTGTTTTTCGCCTGGCGTCATAATGACGTTAAAACGCTTTGTCGTTTTTTTGCTTTACGCACTAAGCATTGGCGCAAATGGAAATCCGCATACAATCTAGCTATCCATCTAGCCAGCCAGCCAGCTAGCCCATCCGTCCATCCAGTAAAACTACAAACGTATCTTTCCATTCATGTGACATTAGAATAATATTCAAAACACAGCAGCTAAACGTCAGTCAGTATAGCCTTTTTTGTGTATGTTTGTTTTTCTTTTCATTTACTAATTAAATTGTTGTTGAATTTTTTCACAGCCTTTAGTATAAGAGCTCCAACGTCATTTGTTGTTTTAAAATGAAAATGTTTTCCCCAGAAAGCAGCGCCTATCCTCCTTAGCACGACGTTTTTTTTTTGTTTTGCAATTTCATACACACATACATAGTATGTATGTATGTATAAAATTTAATTCATTATCATGTGGTTCTACCCCCGTTTGCTGGTATTGCGGCGTTAGGCCTACCCTATAAACAATTATTTTGTTTTTTTTTTGCTTCTAAAAGGCACCAAGAATTTTATCAAGATTATGCTCAATGATAGGTTTGTTTTCCCCACAGTAATGTCATTATGAATGCGTCATATTATGACTTTAAGAGTAGCGAACTTTGTGTTGATTTTTACTGGGCATTTCCTGTTCACTAAATAGCAAATGATAAGAGTTTTTTAATTATTCCTAAAACTAATAAAAGTATTATTTTTTTTAGGATTTTTTTTCTAAAATAGCATTTGGTGGTTTATGTTAAAAAAGTCAAAGATGCCTTAATTTTTATAGCAAAAGGAAATAAATAAATATATTATTATTTAAATTTTTTTTGCTAAATTTAAATGTTTAATAGCTTCAATCATAATTTTTTATAGCAACTTTTATTAGTAAGAGCTGGACTTTGAACCAAAGAGTTCGTTTAACAAATACTATACTCAATACCAATTTATGCTACATATTGTTTTCTAATTTTGTTGTTGTAAAATATCACAAATAACAATAAATATTATCTTTTTCGAAAATATTTTTCGTTTCTTGTCTATTTTTATTCGTTTCTTAGTTATTTTCTTTAATTTCAATCATTACTTTCTTTGTAATTCCATTTTGAGAAGTTGCTATAATTTTTATAGCAACTTTAAGAGGTGAATCTATGAATTCAAAATTAACGAATTTCTCTACCAAATGCATTATTGAACATAAATTTGTAATTTTTTCCAAAATTTTATAATTAAAATACACAAATTTGTAAAATTTTACATAGGGTTTTTTTTACACAGGCTCTACAAATTTGAGAACTCTGAACAATGTTTAATTTTTGGTAGAATTTTATTTGTTGCTTGGAAATGTATTACGATTTAAATATTTTTTTTCTTTGTAATTTCAATTTGGGAACTTGCTATAATTTTTATAGCAACTTAAACTATTGAATCTATGAATATAAAATCAGTCAATTTCTTCACCAAATGTATTAATTCGTATAAATGTATACATTTTTTTCTCAAAATATTGTAAATAAAATACTCAAGATCTACAAATTCGAAAATTCTAATCAAAAATATTAAATTTTTGCTAAATTTTGTTTTTGTTTCTCGGAATTTGTTTTCTATTTATATCATTATTTTCTTTGTAATTTCATTTTGAGAACTTGCTATAATTTTTATAGCATCTTAAACTAATCACACTGCAAGTATAAAATCAACGAATTTTCCACCAAATGCATTATTTAATATAGATATGAACATTTTCTAAAAATTTTGTGAAAAAAAAATACACAACTTTGTAAATATTTACGAAGATTTTTTTTACACAAGCTCTATAAATTCGAAAAATCTGGTCAGTATTTAGTTTTTGGTCGATTTAAATAATTATTTTCTTTGAAATTTCATTTTGAGAACTTGCTATAATTTTTTATAGCAACTGAAACTAATGACACTGTAAATGAAAAATCCACTAATTATTGTAAATACTTTATTAGTCAATACAAATACGTAAGTTTTTCTCAAAACTTTGTAAAATTTTACCAAATTTTTCTTTATAGCAACTCAAACTAGCGACTCTGTGAACTGTAATTTAATGAATTTTCATATATAAATAATAGCTAAATAAACAAAATCTAATGATTTATTTGTAATTATTTTCGTTGAACGTTCAAAAAAATTCCACAAATTTTTCCACAGTTTCTGCATTTTACATATGGAATCTTTTTATGAAATAATATTTACTTGTTAATTATTAAATTGTTTTTTTTTTTCACAGCTTCAAACAGCTGTCACAAAGCTCTAATTTTTTAAGTAAATATTTTCTTGAATTGTCAAAAAATATTCTACGAATTTTTCCACAATTCCCTTTATTTGGCATTAAAAAAACAACCCAACCTGTACATTGTTATTCATGAATGAAAATCATTAAACCTAATGTTGGCGGCGTACCCATCTCCATTAAAATGCGTAAATGAAATGTAATTAAAAAATTCAACACTGTACGAGTATATAGAGTACTCACTGTAGTATCTCTGTCTCTCCATACAAACAATAACAATAACAACTAGAAAATGAAGAAGAAAAGCAAAATATTTGATTTCATAAACAACATTGTACGTATGAAAGGTAATAAAAACAAAAGTAGTGCGTGCGCGCGTGTTTCAAGTACTTTGGCTGGGTGAATGTTTATGGGGAAGTATGTACATATACATATGTATGTACATATCTGTATGCGAGGTAAACAAGCGAGAGCGTTTGAATGGCAACGACTGGTAACGAAGGTGATGATGTTGTTTGTGACACTATTTTACACTTATGTACTTTTTTACACTAGTTAGTGTTTAACGTAACGTAAGTAACGCAAAGATCTAGTGAATTCTAATAGGCGGAAATGCTCAAGAAATATGTTGTGGGTGAGTTGAAATGGCAAAAATGAGATAAATCAGTAAAAATTCTCACAATTTACGTAACATTACGTTATGTTACGTTACGTAGTGTCCATAATTTGTTAATTTGTGTTATTGTAAACTTGTAAAGTTTTTAACATTATCTGTGTATGGTGTATTTGTACCCCAACCCCTCGACATGTCTCACCACCCCAGTCCATGTATCAAAAGAACCGAGCCACAACGCACATCAAAACAACAACACCAGCAATTGAGACAATGGACTTTGTTACATCAAGTTAAAAGTAATGAAAACAAAAATAGGTCTCCTCTACTCGGTAGTCCGTGCGTCCGTCCGTCTGTTCTTCAACGTCGTTGTAGTTATTTTCTTATTGTAAGCTGTTGCTTGGTTGTTTGCCTTGGTTTTCGGTAAATTCATTCAGTCGTCATTCATTCATTCTTCCATTCATGCTCTTATTTTCTGTGTTCACTTGAAAAAGGAAATTGTACATATGTATGTATGTATATTGCTGATGATGTTGTTGTTGTTTTTTTTTTAATTCATGTGTATTATTCAGTGTGTGTACATTACATTTCTTTCATACTTTTTAATGCTTTATAATTGTCTTTATCTACAACCACAGCGTCGAGCGTCATGCGTTGTTTGTCTTCGTCGTCGTCGTAAAGCGTCATATCGTGCTCGTTTTGTTTTTATTATTATTTACTCTAACTTGGTAAATAATCGTACACACATACATATGTACATACTCCAAATAAAAAAATTATGATGAAATTATTAACGAAAAAATGTTCATAACATGATGCCTCTCTAGTTTTGGTTGCTCAATGAAATTCTTGTCTATGCCATGAACTTTGTTAAAAGTCAAAAAGAGACTAAATTTAAGGTGCTTTGTGACTAAATTTTTCCTATGGTCTTCGTTGTTGGACTTTTATCAGTTTATTTTTTTTATTATTATTACTTTCCATGTAAACCTACGTTTGATTTATTTTATTATTATTATTATTATTTTCTACCTCGCCCCTATCATCCGTCCGTCCATCCAGTCAGTCCGTGCGCATACAAAGACAAATATCATTGTTTTGTTTTTAATTTTTATTTATTTTTGCTGATTTCACATCACCACCAACCATCGTCGTCATGATGATCATCGTCATTGTGATCGTTGTCGACGTCGTTCAAGCATTTTAACTGACGTTTTAGAATGACAAGACAGTTTTTTTTCATTCAGGTTGTTGTTTTGAGAAAAACAAACAATAATATTTATTAACAATAACAGAATGTGTTAAAATGTTATACAAAAACAATTGGTTAACAATAACTGTTAACAATAAAGCGGTATTCATATAGGTGGTAGTATAAATCATTGAATAGAGTCACAAGAAAACAAAAAGCTTTTCATAGAAATCTGAATAAATATAGATTGCTTTGAATAACTTTCAAAGCGACAATGTTGCTGCGCTATTAACGTCTGTAGCAATTTCTAAAAGTGAAATCGCAGGCAAAAGTTTTTTGAAATTCATATAAGTCTATAAATAACAAAATTAGTTTGACATTATCAATATAAAGTGAAGCCAATTGAAATTTTTCGAAAATCTCTTTATTTGCGACTTGCTATACAAATTATAGCAAGTTCAAAAAATGGAAATTTAAAAGAAATTTTAATGCCAAATCGCTAGAATTGAGTTGTAATAAATACCTTTTAAAATTATGTAATGTTTATTAGTAATTTAAAAGAAAAAATTTAAAAAACAGCGAAAATAATAGGAAATGAAAGAAAAAATTAATAAAGCATGAAAATAAATTTAATTACATTGTAGTAAAGCATAAAAGATCAAAAAAAAAATTCTTCAATGGCTTCATTTGCGACTTGCTATAAAAATTATAGCATGTTTTCAAAATGGGTATTTTAATAAAGTTTCAATGCGAAAGTCCTATAAATGTGTTGATGCAAAGAAATTCAGTTAAATTTGAAAAAAATCTAAAACAATTTCTTTATTTTCTTCAAAAATTATTTAGAAACTAATCTGTAAAAATAAGCAAAAATTTAATAGATTAATAAAATAAATATCCCAAGCATTAAAAACACGTTTATTACATCCCAAAAACGTCTTGAGTTTGAAAATTTTTAAAAATCTCATCATTTATGGGATGCTATAAAAATTATAGCAAGTTCTTAAAATGACAATTCCAAGAAATTTTCAATTTCAATTGCCTGGTAAAGGGTTGTGGAACAAATATATATCATTTTCTCTCAAAATTTTCTCACACTTTATCATAAATTTTGTCAATTAACCTTTTCACACAGTACACTCTACTCAGATGGTTAAAAGGTTAATTCCCTTTCATTTTTTTTATCCACTTTACTTTATAATTATCACTTAGTTATTGAGCAAGAAAAAAATAAAACTAACCCCCACAACAACAACAACGCGTCTTAAAGATCACTGTCCTTTTGCTCAGCTGTGGGCTCTAATATTGAAACACGCTGGTCATTGTCCTTTGCCAAAAACATCTGTCATACATTTACAGTTTTTTTTTGCAACTTTGCAAAGAAACTCTACTACTATGAAAAGGAACACGTCATCTTTGCCACTCCACCATCCCTCTTGACACATAGCAATATTGCTATGTATATATTCAGTCAAAGAGGAGGGCATAGTCTCTCAGGTAATACAATCTTTGGAGTTTTAACCGAATATTTATTGCCAAAAAAAAGTAAACTGAAATAAAAACATACACAACAGCAAGTCATTAACCTCTTGAAACTAAACTAAAACTCTGACAGAACATAGAGTCTAAAAAATGATGACGCTCGAAGAAAACGCCGTAAGGACCACTGCTGCGTGACTGGACTTCCTTTTTTTAGGGTTCGGTCTTTCGATGGTTCTTTCTTCGTTTAGTTTATTTTTCTTTGCTTTTGCTGAAAGTTAAATGTCCTTTTTTTTCGTTGAATGCTAAACAAAATTCGTCCGAATGCACCTGGCCAAAACAAAAGGTTTTTAAACCTTATTATGTTTTACCAAAACACACACTCACAGAAACGCACAACCAATGGCAGATGTTTTTTCGGCGGACCAAGGATTTCAATTGAATTGCGTTGTTCATATGTGTGTCTGTGCATTTAACGACAACTCCTGGAGAACCGGGAACTACGACGTTTATATGATTATCAGATAGAAAGAAAACAAGGCACACGTGCCGCGTCGTGTAGTTGGAACATCTGGAGTAAATTCGTTTTTTTATGGCTCACTATAAAAGAAGAGGGGGAATCCTTTTCGGGAGTTGGGTGTAGCGTTTGTGTGGAGCTCCTTTTTTATTGTAGTTAAATGATAATAAAATTCAAATTACTTTATTGTTTTTCGTAAAAAAAGGAATACATTACTGTATAAATTTAACTACCATTAGAGGGTACTTACTATGTATTACTGCCTACCGGCCTTTGGTCTCAAGGGGAAGCATATTTTTCCCGCTAGAATTTATAACAATTTCCGCTTGTTTTTGTGTGACTTTTTTTTAGGTTTTATTAAGCTTAAAATGCCATATACATATTTTTATGTTCTTTTTGATGTTGCGTGCAAGATTTGGGGCGCCATTGCATTGTCTGTTATAGTTGTCCTACTAGGACCTCATCCTTATTCATATTTTTCTTCGGTGGGTGAGAGCAGGGCGGGAGTATACCAGCTTTCGCTTTATTTCTATTCCTTTAGCGTTAACAACTGTAATTTTTTGAAAATATCTTAATTTATGATTTGCTTTAAAAATTATAGGAAGTTTTGAAAATGTGTTTACCCAAATAATTTTGATGGCAATCTTTATGAAAGGTTTTTACAGGAAAAATTTGTGATACATTTTAGAAAAAAAAAATTGGAGTTGATATGCAAGATATCCGATTTCTATTGTTTAAAACATTTCTCTACTGTTTTTGAAATTACAGCTTTTCAAAAAGTTTGGAAATTCTCAAAAAAGCAATATGTATAGCACTTTTACTTTTCCAAAGGTTTACCAATTGATTTTTTCAAAAATCTTTGCATTTACGACATGCTATAAAAATTATAGCAAGTTCTCAAAATGCTTTCAGCGCAACTTTTTTGGTGCCATACTTTAACAAATATCATTTCTAAACTATTTCTCGTGGTTTTGTAGTGTTTTCTCACATTTTAAGTGATTTTAAGGGAACTTCTTTAAATTTTTTCTTTATTTGCATATTTAGCATTGAAGCTATTTTCATGCTTTTGTTTAGCTTTAATAAAATGTAAATTACTGCCTATTAACATTTAGACCTAAAATGTTGTATACATTATTTTTACTTTCAATATATGCTAGCAGAGTATTGCGTGCAAGCTTTTGGGCGCCTATTCATTGCTACTTTGTTTGTTCCCTTCTCTTGACGAAAAGGCTAATACTCATTTAGGGAAATCTCGTGTAATAGTTTGTTCAACATTCTTACTCTACCATCGAGCTCATTGTCATTCGCAAGCGTTTCTCATCAAAATAACATCAGCAAGTGGTATCATCGCGTGTTGGCCGGATGGATGGATGGATGGCTTGACTGCCAGCCAGCGAGTACTGACTGGGAGACATGAGACTATTTCTGGTATTTTTTTGAGTGTTTATTAACACTGGCAGCAACAAATTGCAAATTGTGCTACAGTAAACTGCTGACTGTGGCAAATATAGTTTGCCTGACAACTCTAAATGCCACATAGTTTGAGCTGTGTTGCTCTTGCTGCTGCTGCTGTGCCATGATATCAGCAACATCAAGTACTACGATTATTCTCCCTATAATGTGATGTTTTATGGCAACACATAGCCATAATGTTGACGCCAACCAACTTGGCCCGATATTATTTCTGGTTATTTTCCTCTTATTGGTTTGGCGATATTGGCTTTCCAAGTGTTTGGCGATTGTCCTTAGTCCGGCGTTTCCTCCAATCCCCCCAACCCCACTGCAGCTACGAACCGATGTCGACACAAAAAGCGTAGGCTTTGAAATCCTTTGTTACCCCAAGACACAAAAAGCGTGTGGGCTGCTGCTGGTTGCCCGACTAGCAGCTAGTCGCAATATAAAAAGACCAACGACAGGACGGACTTGCGGACAGACGGACACAAAAACAATCGCCTATTTATGCATTTAATGATTAATGTTGGTGTCGATAGTGTAGTTCTCGTAGTACTACTTTGGCTGGCCGACTACATCTGCATCATCTCAAAGTTCAAGCCGCCTTTCTGCCTTTCGATGCCTGCATCTCCACAGATTGTCGTAAATTATGGTCATAAGATTGCGACCCAACTACACATGTTTGTTTTATATGGTGGACCCCTTTTGTGCCTTTGGTTTGATGCTGCCTTATAGCTTATTATGACATATTTTGCTTTTTTTTTGGGTTTTATTTCGAAATATGTCTTTTTGCTGCCGTTGTTTTCAGTTTTAATTGCTTTAGTTTTTATAGCCAGCCCTCTCTCGTCATTTGGTGATGGTGAAGACGAGGATGTGATGTGATGTTGGATGATGATAATCATCATGGCGACGACAATGATTGTGACTGCATGTGGGTTAAAGCGTGGGGTGGTGATTGTTTTGACTTTATTTCCATTTTTAACCCATCCACAGCAATCCTCCTCCTCAATCCTATACTGCTGCCGCTGAGTCATAAAACATTTATTAGCATGTTAATTAGAATATTTGTTGTGATTCCCAATGACATCGCAGTAGTAAATTTAAGGTTGTTCCTATTTTAGGAACTTGCTATAATTTTTAGAGCAAGTCGTAAAAATGTAGAATTTCATCAGGGCAAATGCAACAATCAAATACAAATGTTTTTTTTTTACAAAAGGCAATGAAATGTATTCTGTACATAAAATGCTCAATTAACATGGAATAGATTATAATTTAGATGAAGAAGGAAATTGTGTAGCAAGTCCCAGAAAAATATTTTTTGGGAATGAATTTACTTCCGCTATTAATACATATATGGATTTATATACAGAAATAATACTTTGAAATTTATAATTTCTAATTATTTGTAATAAATAAACATAATTCCATAAAATTCATTAAAATTTTTCAAGATTTGGACATTTTTGGAACTTGCTATAATTTTTATAGCAACTCGTAAATGAAGAGATGCGGGCGAAAAATTAACATAATCTGAAAGTAGATATATTAAATTAATTTTTCATTACAAAATTTTGGATGTTTATTTCATTTTTGCCCGAAATAAATTAATATTTTAAAAATATTTTTTTATTAATCTTTGTTGTAGGAGAATTTGCATATTGTTACAGTACTAGCGCATATATTTCACAACTATCTTCATCAAATTGTTATGTGCGTTGGATTTCAGCATTCCTCATCTATATTTTGCACTCATTTCAAAGTTGAGAACTTGCTATAATTTTTATAGCAACTCTCAAATGAAGAGTTATGGGAAAAATTTAAGCAGATTCATAAATTATCAAGTAAAAAATATTCATATATAACTCCAAAAATATATTCTTTTTCTTTTTGAAAAAATCGAGAATAATATTTTATTGTTTGAAATTTTTATAATTAGCCAATGACAAAATTTTGAAGAAAATGTATTATTCCCATACACAAATTGCTGTTTTCCTTATTTTATAATATATTGCTTTGTTATTTTATTGTTATTTCAAACTTTGGAACTTGCTATAATTTTTATAGCAACTCCCTAAAGAAGATTTAGGGCGGAAATTGCAACTGATTTATAAAGTAACCAATCTAAATACATTATTTATTATACAATTTTTCGATTTTTTATAAAAATTCTTTAGGAAATTAACATATTGATTTCATCTCAAATGTAAATGGTGATATTTCTAATGACAGTTTTTATTCGCATTGTAACATTCCATTGTCTCTCGGATAAAATGCCCATTCGAAGAAGTTTTATTAAGTTTCTGTTTTTTGCGCGCAAATCTGTTGTTCTAATGTAAAATGTTGCCATCGCTGGTGAGATGTTGTTGCTTCTGCTGCTGCAATAAACCTCAACATCAATTCAAAAGAATGCAGTTAAACAAGTTTGCCGTTTGGTCAACATGCACAACGCGTCGAGAAGAGAATCTCACTCATCTTTACAGTAAAGTATAGTTGATGCTGCTGCACCAAAGCGTCTAATACCAAAGAGATGTATGTATACGCCAAAAGATGCTGCAACAACTAACAACAGGCAAACACCACACAAATCACAAACCAATAAATTGACGATGATGATGATGGGGAGCTCAATGGTGATGATCATCATCGAAGAAGAAGAAAATAAACACATTCCTACACAATCGCATACCAAACAAGTCATTGAGCTATAAATACAAACCAAAACAACGCCAGCCACCAAGAGCGGCGGGGGAGGAGAGGAGATTGCACACCATCGACTGACTAACTGACTGACTGTTAGAAATATGTATGTCCAAGACGACGGAAAATCAGGCCTGGGGCTTGCGAGACAGGGGCGGCGGGCTGGCGTTTTACTGCCTGATGTGGAAGCAATGGTCGCAAGTGGTCTCGCTTGGATGGCGGACTTGCAGACAAATGGAGGGTATAAAAGAGATAATGATATCACATTAAAAAAACTAACAAAAACAACAACACCGAAGAGAATGCCTGAACTGGAGGCCCAAAACAAAACACCTTTCCTAAGTTGTTTATAGCCACCAAAGTAAAGAAAACCAGTCAAGCAATGCTTTGAGAGTTTGAAGGAAAAACCCCAAAGCATCTCCAACCACCACCACAAAAATAGAATAAATTGGGGAAAACGAATGGATGGAAGTAAAACAGACCTGAGCACTGAGGTACGCGTGCGCGCATTAAATCGATACTAGAAGAAGAAATAGAAAACTGTACAACAAACGGCAATAACAATTATCTCTGATGTGTTGTCGTTTCTTGGCTTACAGCAACGCGGCAGCCTCCGAGACCCGAGACCAGATCACAGCATTGCCATGCACGAACAACATTGTTTTGGTGGACCAAATGTGGTATAGCGACATTCCAAAGCACAGCACCTTTAGATCGAAAGCTCTGTTTTGTTTTTCTCTTCAAGTACGATGATGTTGGTAATGCTTTTGTTTCAATAACTTTTTTTTTCAGACAATTGGCCGATCTTCTTGTATCTATATATATTATCGTATATTATGGCCAAGAAGTTGTTGCGTGTTTGGACTACACGCCTGACTACGGCCGACTATTTGTGTGTGTGTATGTGTGTATGAGTGAGGGAGATCAAAAAAGTGGAAAAATCTAACCTACAGCTTCAATAAAAAATACAGGTTGTACATATTACATACTCGGTGTGGCAACCACAAGGCCGTTGTATAGAAAAGCGACAATAATCTTTTGCACAGCAGCAACAACAACAAGAAAAAAATATATCAACTGATCACTCTATAAACAACAACAATCCTATGAAATCATAAGTAATAACAATAAGAAAACTATGTAATACACCAGTGGTATAATCAGTAAAGTTAAAAATATTTAATTTAATTATTTAAGATTTTTTAAAGAAATTATTAAATTTGTTGTCAACAGAATCATATTTGGAGATTAAACAGTTCTAATCCGTTTGAATTTTTTTGACATCTCTTCATTTAGGAGTTGCTATAAAAATTATAGCAAGTTCTAAAAACGCTATTAAAGCCAATATGAGCATTGATTTGCTTTGAATTCATTAGAATTTCCTATAAAAAAGTGAAATTAAGGGATATTGTTTGAAGTTGAGAGGACAAAAATGAGAATTAAAGGAAACATTAGCGATAACATATAAATATGCATCTGTTTTAGATTACTTACGATTTTCTACCACATTTTTTTATTACTACTAATTTGTTCCATTGAATTTAGCTCGAATTTTCTTTGCATCTCTTTTATTACGAGTTGCTATAAAAATTATAGAAAGTTCCAGAAACGCTATTAAAGCCAATGTGATGAATGATTTGCTTTGAATTCATTTAAATCTCCTATGAAAATGTAGAAATAAGGAAAAAAAAATTGAAATTAATGGGAAAAAATTAAATAAGGGAAAAAATTGCGGCTTCATCTAAAAAATCATGTTTATTTTTTGTGATTTGAGCATATTTCCATTATTACTAATTTTCTCGATTGTATTTAGTACGAATTCTCTTTGCATCTCTTTTATTACGAGTTGCTATAAAAATTATTGCTGAAGTTCCTGAAACGCTATTAAAGCCAATGTGATGAATGATTTCCTTTGAATTCATTTAAATCTCATATAAAAATGTAAAATTAAGGGAAACAATTTTAAATTATTGGAAAAAAATAAATTAAGGGAAAAAAATACGACTTAATCTAAAAAATCGTGTTTTTTTATTATTTACGATGATTTGAGCATATTTTCATTACTACTAATTTTCTCTCTTGGATTTAGTACGAATTTTATTTGTATCTCTATTACGAGTTGCTATAAAACTGATAGCATGTTTCAGAAACGCTATTAAGGCCAATGTGATCAATGATTTGCTTTGAATTCGTTTAGGAATTAAAGGAAGAAATTTAAAATTAATTGGAAAAAATTTAAATTAAGGAAAAAATTGCGACTTCATCTAAAAATTATCTGTTTTTTATAATTCATGATTATTTCACCACATTTTCATAACTACTAACTCACTCTATTGAATTTAGTTCGAATATTCCTTGCATCTATTTCATTGCGATTTCCTATAAAAATTATAGCAAGTTCCAAAAACGCTATTAAAGCCAATATGAACATTAATTTGATTTGAATTTATTAAAAGTTGTTATAAAATTAAGAAAATTCGTTAGTTTATTTCGAAATTCCTATGTCGGAGGACCAAATTTGGTCTTCACTTGGTTTTTCCCCTCAAATTTTCCTTAATGCTATTCAGCCCTCTTAACTTTTAGGCCGGTCAGTTATCAGTTCGTCTCATGTTATTGTTCTCCGGTGTACAGTTTAGATGATGAAGCAGCAGCTCACCGAATGCCTCAAGCAACAGCTTCTATTTTTTCAAACCAAGCCGAGAGTAACAGATTTTTGTTTAGCCCCTACCGTCCGCCACACAAAGATCAACTTGAGAATCCCAGAGCTCAGATTCTGCAAATGGACGCTTGGTGTTTATTTTGGTTTTTAGACAGCGTTTTTTTTTTTTCTTCTTTTTCAGACTGCCGGCTACCTATTCCCTTTCAGCTTTGAGCTTCCCTCCCAAAGTGGTGGTTGTCTTCTCGTGATGATTCGTCTGTGGGTATTGTCGCGCTGTTAGTTTTCAGTTGTCGTTGTCTGTTCCACGGCAGACAGTATTATAAACAATACGGCAGAAAAACAAGATCAAGAACCCTTTACATAGAGTAATGTGTGTGCACTACTTGTTCTTTGTTTTGACTGTCTGTCCGCTTTGTCCGTCTATCCAAACACATCGGTGGTGCTACAACTAAGTTTACCTTAGCTATGGCTGGGAAGGCAATGAAGAAGAAGCAGGAGAAGCTTGAAAAAACTACCAATTGCGAAATTTATTTAACAATGGGGTGTACAGCGCTGTATGTCGGTGTGGTGCGGTTGGTTGGTAGATTTGTTGTTTTGTTTTAAAATCCAACCGTCCAAAAGAAACGAGACGGAAAAAGGGTTTTTGAACTTGACACCACAAACAACAAACCCATTATAAGAAAAGTGAATCAAAAAGGCATATACAGCTCCTCACATACATATGCTGCTGCTGCTGCTTCTTGTTGTTGGGCCTGGTCTTGTCTGGCCCCCTTCCGCCGCAGCAATCTCAGCTTGTGTTGCCTCCTACTCCTGGGTTCTTCTGCATAAGCCATTTCCAAATGTATGGTGACTGTCGGTGCTGGTGGTGGTGTAACTAAACAAGCTTTTAATGAAACCCGCTGGAGAAGGAGATGTTTTATGCTTTATTATGAGAACGTTTTCGTTTTCGTTGTTCATTTTTGTTCTCGTCTCGCCTTGTCTTGTCTTCATTTGCTTTTGGATATTCAGAAGAACTCAACAGGCTGAGATTTATTTCTTTTACAAGAAAGGAATGAAAAAAACAGAACTCACACAGTCAACCAAACAAGTTGGCGCAAAATGACTAGCAAAATTGAAAATTTTCGCGCCAAAAAGTTGTTTAGTTGTTCTTTGTCATTGTCGTTGTGGTGGTTTTCGGGTGGTGAGAATAAAATTTTAAAACAGAAAGACAATTTTTCTCGTTAAGCAATATAATACAGGGTTTATTTTCCTTTTAAAATACTTGAAACGATATTTTATTTTGAGTTGCTATAAAATTATAGCAAGTTGTAAAAACGAAAAAAATCAAAATATTAGTATTCTTTAGTTTATTTATAATAAATCCTTTGTTGTTTAAAAATGCGGTTAACAGTTTCTTCATATCTCTTGATTTACGAGTTGCTATAAAAATTATAGCAAGTTCTAGAAATAGTAAAATCTTAAAAATAACTACAGATTTTTTTAAATTTATTAACAATTAACGTTTTTCTTGTTATCAAAGACATTTTATTGATGTTTTTTTTTGTGTTTAGCTTTGCTATAAAAATTATAGCAAGCTCTAAAATTGCCAAATTTCTCAAAATACTTAGGGTTTGTTTAGAATTCATTCACAATTATTGTTTATACCAGTTATCTACGAATTTTATTTATACTTTCGCATTGCTATAACAATTATAGCAAGTTCTAAAAGTGGAAAAATTCTAAAAATATTTGGGTTTTATTTAGAATTTATTTAAAATTATTGTTTGTACCAGTTATCTATGAATTTTACTCACATTTTCTTATTTTCGGCTTGCTATAAAAATTATAGCAAGTTCTAATAGTGCAATAACTTTAAAAATATTTGGGTTTTGTTTTGAATTCATTCACACTCGTTGTTTTTAACTGTTATCTATGATTATATATATTCCTATTTACTTATTTTCGACTTGCTATAAAAATTATAGCTAGTTCTAAAAGTGCCAAATTTTCCAAAATAATTGCGTTTTGTTTAGAATTTATATGAAATTATTGTTTTAACTCGTTGTCTTGAAATTTTTTTCATAACTTCTCATTTTTGGCTTGCTCTAGAAATTATAGCAAGTTCTAAAAATGCAAAAATTTTAAAAATATTTGGGTTCTGTTTAGAATTAATTCCAAATTATTGTTTTAACACTTTATCTTAAAATTTTTCTTCATAATTTCTCATTTTCGGCTTGCTATAAAAATTATAGCAAGTTTCAAAAATGCCAAAATCCATCAATTTATTTAGAAATCTACTAAAGTAAACAGAATTAATATTATTTATTCTTGTTTTTTTTGTTCTATTTTTATTCTGTGCTAAACGTGCGAGGTCATATTCTTTTTTTGGGTTGTTTAAACTGAACTGAAATCATTTTTTAAAATTGCATTTTTTTCTTTCACCCGTGCGTATTTTTTTGCAAAACAGTGTTTGCAAAAATTGCTTAAAACATACATTTTCATTAGCCCCCAGTTTAAATTAAGTAAACAAAGCAAAAACTTGTTATTGTTATTTTTTCTTCACTTTTCAGCGAAAATGTCAATATCACACGTTTTGTAAATATGTATGTTGTTTTTTTTTGTTCATTTCACCAAAACAAAAATATACGTACATATTTTGTTTACCTCCAAAAGTCTTTTTTATTTAAGATTTTCTACAGCTTTTTCTACTGGGGTCTGGGGTCTTGTTATGTTTTGGGATTAATGGGAATATTTTGGCTTGTTTGTTTTCCAAATAAAAAAAACGGAATATGTTTTTTTTTTATCCTCATAACTTTTGTTGATTTTTTAGTTTTGTTATTGTTTTCTTCTTATAATATTTTTCTAAAATAAAGTATATTTCACTTGGTAACAGGTGGCGGCGACAACAACGACGAAAAAGTAGGCGTTGCCCCCGTCGATCGTCATCGAGTCTTGTGATCCGTTGTCGAACTTGGCCAAATTTTATAGAGAAAGTCATTAAGGTTTTTTTTGTTTGCGTTCTTTGGCATTATTTATAATCGGAAAAAACCAAAGTGTATGATTTTGAAGGCTAAAAAGAGATAATATGGAAGTACTAGTCAATAGCTTTAAGAAATAAAATATTAAAATTTATTTTATTTATGTTAAATGTGAGACTTTTCAATTTAATTATTCCTTAAAAAGCTTATTTAGCTTCCAAAGCTTTTTCAAATATCTCCTTAATATTCCCAACCTGCTAAAGGTTGGTAACCCCGCTTAATTTGTGTGGCGGTGGTGCCTAAACGTCTCGTCTTGAAAAAATTTCCTAAATTTGATACTTGATTTTTTTTTTATTTTAATAATTTATTAACAACATCTGATATTCCTTTTATTTTTCCCCCTTTTTGGGATAATCGTCGGCGGCGGCGAGTTAGGCCAATAACCCCTCATTTAGCTTGTTGTCTGCTTTCAATCAATCTCGGGTTTGTTACCCCACTAAATTATTATAACAAGCTTTGCGTGTATGACTTTCAAAACAAACCAAAATCGATGACTAAAACAATAATAAGTGACAAAAACGAAGCGTATTCAAATTACAAGACGCTGATCGGCGTGTGCCATTTCATTTCTTCAATAATTGCCAAAATGCAAATATTCTCTTGAAAAAATAAAACAGAAAAAATTTGAAAACAAACTTCAAAACATGTGTGAAATAAGTAAATATAACAACATTGTTGTTTAACACCCTCAGCTCTTATCCAAAGTTTATTTTTTAAGTATTTATTTAAATTTCTGTTTGATCAGTTGTTAGAATCCCGATTGCACAAGTCTTTCAACTAAGGCTCCCCCATTCCGACTTTATATAGACATTTGCATGTCTGAGAATACATATTATTTTTTTATTGCACCTTTTTGTTTTATCAATATTTGTTTAAATGTTTCGTTTAAGTTCAAGGTTGTTTAATCTCAATTTCGTTGAAAGTTTATTCACCGCAAGCGACGACCGACTAACGTCGTTCAGTCAAAAGAATCAAATATAAAAATGCTAATTAAACAACTGCACAATTATTTCAATTATCTCTCTAGAGCATTTGGCGCGACATTTTTTCTGGTTTTTGTCTGCATTGTAGTATTTTTTATAATTTTTTTTTCTTTCTTTCTTGATAATAATAAGATTATGGGGTGTTTTCAAAGATTTGTATGTTAGGGTTACATTTTTTTAATCGAGCTTTAAAGCTCTACCAGCTCTGAAATGGTTAGAAATAGGTAAAAATCGGTTTTGTGGTACACTCAAAGCTTTTGCTTTTATTTTGCAAGCTTTTTACGGAGTTTATTGAAAAGCTTTTCAGATTTAATAAAGTTTTTAGAAAAGGTTTTTAGATTTAATAGTTTTTAGAAAAGCTTTTCAGATTTAATAAAGTTTTTAGAAAAGCTTTTCAGATTTAATAAAGTTTTTAAAAACCTTGCATCTTTAATAAAGTATTTTATTGAAAGCTTTTTGGCATAAATAAAGTTTTTGAAAAGCTTTTCAGCTTTAATAAAGTATTTTGCTGAAAGCTTTTTGGCTTTAATAAAGTTTTTGAAAAGCTTTTCAGCTTTAGAAAAGTTGTTGGCAAAATTTTTAGCTTTAATAAAAGTATTTGAAAAACTTTTCCATTTTAAAAAAGTATTTTGAAAGGCTTTTCAGCCTGAAATCTATAAAAAAGCTTTTAAAAAACGCTTCTGAACTTTATAAACATAGTTTTCTTTTAATAAATAACCTTATGTTCTCCTTCGAAACTAATTTTCTTAATTTCTTCTCTCTCTCTTTCCAGTTAAAGTCTGCGAAAAACGCCAAATTTTGCGCGAACACAAACAAGAGTACATAAGACGCGAACGCGAAGTTATGCACACATTGACAAATGTTCCTGGTTTTGTGAATTTATCCTGCACCTTCCAAGATGCCCGTTCACTTTACTTTGTTATGACCTATGCCAAAAATGGTGATCTTTTGCCATACATCAATAAAGTTGGTTCCTTCGATATCGATTCAACGCGCCACTATGCTGCCGAACTAGTATTAGCCTGCGAACAAATGCATCGTCGCAATATTGTGCATCGCGATTTGAAACCGGAGAATATACTCCTCGACGAAGATATGCACACTCTGATAGCCGATTTTGGTTCCGTAAAAATCCTCAGTGCCGAAGAGAAAGCGCAAGCCAATGCATTTTTACTTTCCGGCGGTATCGATTTGGCCAAAAAGGCCCGTTGTCAGTCGGGTGGTAGCATGCGCAGCGATGATGATGACTATGGCGAGGGAGATGATGATGAGGATTACGAGTCGACGGGTTCTTCCGGCAGTTGTGGTGATGGAGAGGTGGGTGGTGAGACAGATTCACCGCGTGCCCGGCGACAACAACAGCCCCGGTATCATCGCAAACGGCGTGGCAGTTTTGTGGGCACAGCCCAGTATGTCTCGCCTGAGGTCTTGCAGAATGCTCCCATTACACCAGCCGCTGATCTATGGGCTTTGGGTTGCATTATCTATCAAATGATGTCGGGTCTGCCGCCTTTCCGTGGCTCCAATGACTATGTCATCTTCAAAGAGATCATTGCCTGCAATTTAGATTTTCCCCAAGGTTTCGACAAAGATGCCGAGGATCTAGTCAAAAAGTTGTTGAAGCTCAATCCAGCCGAGCGTTTGGGTGCCCAAGATATCAGCGGACGTTATGAGAGTATACGCTCACATCCCTTCTTCAAGAATGTGGACTTTGATGCGGTGCGCCAGACCACACCGCCACCCATATCACCGTATTTGCCTGATCTGGTGAGAGAAGAGGAGGAGTTTATGTTGTGCGATAACCTAGAACCGGGTTTGGATGACAAGCAACTGACCCGCCTGTTGGGCAAAGAGTTGGGCTGCATCAGCGATGATGATAATGAGCGAAAATCGAGTGTGAATAAACCAAAACCTGCAATTACCACAACGCCGGCTTCAACGCCTAATAACTTTCAGAAATCAGCCAAAAGTAAGTTTTGTTTTGCTTTCGAATGAGTGAAGAAAATATATGTAGTTATTTTATTCTAAATTCGACTTTTATTTAATGTATTTTACAGATAGCTTTGATTTGTCCGACATTGAAAAGCATAAACGTTTGGAATTGCAAAAAACCGACAAATGGCATATCTTTGCCGAGGGCGAAGTCATTTTGAAAAAGGGCTTTGTCAATAAACGCAAAGGTTTGTTTGCCCGCCGACGCATGTTGTTGCTGACAACGGG
The DNA here is from genome assembly GCA_963930755.1 of Eudasyphora cyanicolor. Classification (NCBI taxonomy): domain Eukaryota; kingdom Metazoa; phylum Arthropoda; class Insecta; order Diptera; family Muscidae; genus Eudasyphora; species Eudasyphora cyanicolor. The sequence continues at coordinate 247,623,899 of OZ005735.1, forward strand.
TCCCCGTCTCATCTACATTGATCCCGTGCAAATGGTGAAAAAGGGTGAAATTCCCTGGAGTCCGGAATTGAGAGCTGAAGCCAAAAATTTCAAAATTTTCTTTGTGCATACGGTAAGTTTTTAAAACAATTCAATCATTTTTAAATTGACTAAAGGACTTTATAGGTAGACTAATAAAGAATATACTACTTAGGTTGCCATAAAACAAAATTAAAATTTCGAAAATCTCCAAAAATTAAAAATATATTATTCAAAGAATAGTCTCTTTTGATTTGTTGAGTCTGTTGAATATCTGATCTTCATTTAAAATGTATTAAGGGAATTTATTAAAAAACTATAGGATATATAGATATATAAAGAATATAGAGATATATGAAGAATATATAGATATAGATAATTTTATTTATATTAAGTATATATTTCCTTAATCTGAAGTATAAAACGTACTTATTTCAAAGATTAAGTACATCTTTGGCGGCAGTCTGTAATTTAATAACACATTTTTTTCTGTGTGTAGTTTTATTAGTTTAAATTAAAAATCCAAATACATTTTTGCATAATCCCCCACAATTGTCAATTTATTTGCAGAATCAAAATCTATTAATAAAATAATAATCTTTCCTCCTCACCGGGCTTTTGTAGTTAAGTCTCCTTGTTATTTATTCAACCCCCCCTCCCACTTTAAAAATGATTTGAAATCTATTTTTATCTTATTTTGCTGTTTTGCATTCGTATATTGCAATATCTCAAGATTATTGTCATTTAGTAACATAATTTTTTTGTGCCAATATTTTTTGTTTATTCTGTTCCCTTTCAATTATCAGCAGTGTGTGTTTGGTTTGTTTTCGTGATTTCTCATGAACTTGTCGGTTTTTTTTGTGTCTTTATCAATAAATATTCAATACGCGTGGATTTAATTAAGTAATATTAACAATACATATCGCACACATGCCATTCATTAAGACGATTATAAATTATTATTTAAAGTTAGCGGACTTTGTGACGCGGTTGCATACATTTATTAGTAGAGTTATATAGTTAAAGGAGTCTATTTTGGGTATCTTGAGATTGCATTATTTTAATAGAATTTTGCATTATTTTAATAGAATTTTTTAATAGAAACTGGATTTTTAGAGTTGAAAATTTAGATTTAAAAAGAAATTTGTTCGAAATCTGATAGAGAGATCTAGTCATTCTATTATTGCACTTTAAGGTCGCATTTCTTTGTGTCTAATATATGTAGATCTAAGACTTTAGGTAAATTGCAGAGCTATAAACCTGTCATAAATCTTATGAATAAGGCTTCATAATTTGATCTTTCTAAAGCAAAACGAAGTGTAAAGTATTAAAGAAGAATAAGTATCAAATTTGAAAACATAGGGCCCTATAATGATTTATGAAAGGTTTGAGGAACGTTTTTACATTGAAAATCAGTTCTACAAAACTTTACAAGTTTTATGTATATATAAGACTAAATTTTGTAATAAAATTGTTTTTAAACCTTTACAAGTTTTATGTATAACATTACGTTTTTTAATAAAATTTTAAAACAAATATGAATATGGGAATATTCATACAAATTAAAAGAATTTTTGATGTTAAAACCTCTTCTAAATCATCTATACATTATTATTAATAATTCCCATATAGTTAATTTACCTTTAAAAATGTCGTTTTACAAATTTCCTCTTTAGTTTAAAGAATTAATAATTATAGATATTTCTCCTTTTTAATTTTCTTTTCGTATGGCCTAAGAATTATAATGTTTCCTTAACAGCAATTTAATTGCATTAAATACGTGCGGTTGTAATTAATGAACATTACCAAACTGCAGCCAGTAATTAACACTTTAATAAATGTATTTATTTTCCTCAGAAGGAAAAGATTATTAAAACATTAGCAATTTAATTGAATATTTTTATACGGCATTCTTGATAATTATCTGTGTCATTTTAATACAATTTTGAGTATGAATTAAAATATTTTCATATAACCTTTTTTGGCATAATCGGAAATGTGTTCGAAAGAGATTTCTATTCCGCATTATTTATAGAATGAAATGTAATATTTAAGCTTTTATTTATATATTGAAACATTTTTCGTTTTTTTTTTTGTTAAACAGTGAAAAGTCTGCCAATATTTTGAGATATCATTACAATATTTTCTGTTATTTCATGGTATTTATGAGACAAAATAAGCAACTTCAAGAGAGACCTCAATGTCAGTTTTTCAGTTATCTAAAATTAAGTTAGAAAAATGTGCTGCTTACCAATTATAGACCTCTATTCCATATATTGTATTGAGTTTATTGTCATATCTGAGTGTTAATTTATATTTTTAAACCTTTTCTAAAATTTTCTTCAGTGTTTGAAAAGTCTCCAAAATTTGAAGACTTCTAATAAGACACAAAATTTATGTTTTGGGACTTCATAATAATCTTATATTAATGGTTTAACAATTTTCAAAATTTTCTTTAGTGATTTGGAAAGTCTCCATATTTGGAGACTTCTAAAAAAGACACACAAATTATGTTTTGAGATTTTATAATAATCCTATATTAATTTTTTAACGGTTTCCAAAATTGTCTTTAGCTATTTGAAGTCTACAAAATTTGGAGACTTCTAAAAAGACACACAAATAATGTTTTGAGATATTTTGATAATCCTATATAAATTTTCTTAACAATTTCCAAAATTGTCTTTAATAATTTGAAAAGTCTCCAAAATGTGGACACTTCTCGAAAGACACAAAGCTAATGTGTGAGACATTATAATAATTTTTTGTGACAATATACTAAGTGTTTAACAATTTCCAAAATTGTCCTCAGTGATTTGAAAACTCTTCAAATTTTGGAGACTTTTGATAAGACAGAAAACAGAGATTTGAGGTATTATAATAATCTTTTGTGTTATTTAGGATTATTAATTTGAGGATTCATATCTAATTTGTGGCTTGATTTCAATTTCTATTTCTTTTTCAACTATTTCTAATGTCTCTGGACAATATTTGTTATTTTCTCTTCCTAGAAAGATAAAAAACAAATTTCCTATAAATCAAAATATTATGTTTACTAATAAAATTAAACGAAACGCCTCCTCCAATAACAACAGCAACCACAAATAACAATAAATCGAAAAAAAACAAGAAAATCAAAAACCATACTTTTGTGATCCACTATGGCAATCTGTGGCCAAGCCAAATACATATATTGTTTGTATGTATTTTATTTTAAAGTTCAAACACTCGCATAATTGGCGTCGAAATGACAATTGTCGCTTGTCGCAGAGGGAGAGAGATAAGATCTTTTATATGTTTGGTTTTTTTTTATTTATTTTTATTACGTTCGAGAAATCGAAATGCAATTGTTTTTTTTTTTGTGACGGACAATAAGGCGCCTTTTTGTTACGAATGAATTAAGATTATATGGAAACAAACCAAAATCAAACAAATAAACACTCTGACTGTGGCCGACAGAGCCAAGAAATTTTCGTAATAACAGCAAACAAAACAATACAATTAAAATTAAAAACGAACACAAAAAAAATAGGTGATGAAGGTCAATATATAATAAATAGCCAACAGAGATTTACAATCAAGCAGCAAAACAGATGTGATAACAAATAGACACAAATCAAGTTATAACATTTAAATTAAATGTCAAAAGTGGGAGAGAGCAAATATTGCAACGGCGGGAAATTCCCTTTGACATTATCAAAAAAAAACTTTTAAAGGAAAAACTTTTTGATTGTTATTTAATGCAAATATTTTTGTAGACTTTAAATAAACTTGACTATAATAATTAAAAAATCCAGTAAAAATGTTGTCTACAAAATACATTAAAAAAATTATTCAACTTTAAAAATTGTTTAGTCATTTGTCTTTTTAATTTTAATAAGTTTATTACTATTACCTCCTGAAATAACAATAAAAAAGCTGACCTTCATTACTAACAAAATACACTTTTGTTTGGTTGATTGCTGTCAAGTTTGTTTACAGTTTAGTTACCTAATAATACCCTCAAACAATCCAAGTCAACCAAACCACCACCAACCAACAAACCAACCGACCGACTCATGGTTGATTGAACTTTCCCATTAAAGCCATATGGGGAAAGACTTGGGCGACCGAACCGCGTCAGCCTCACAAAACCCTCCTCATCATCATCAACCTTCCCACAACAGCAGTAGTTCATTTGCTCTTGTTTAAATGTTATTGTTCTAGTTTTCTGTTGTTGTTTTTTTTTTTGCATTCACTAAAAATAGTAAAACTTAGAGTATTGTGTTTGTGTGTGTGCAGGGAAGTATAAAAACGAACCAAATGAACGCACAAATAAATGCCGCCATCACAACAACAATAGAGAAAATTTTCCGCACTTTTAACTAAAAATATATACGAAAACAATTTACACGTGTCTGGTTGGTTGAGGGAGGCGGCGTTGGCTTAACATCATCATTATTCTTTGCCTCCTCCACCTCATCGACATAATCATCATCAAACAAACAGCATGAAAGTATTTCTTTTTCTGTTTTTTGTTGTTTCGTTTCCAAATGACGTCATAGACGAGCAGCAGTGTTGGGGTGTGTTTTTAATTTGAATTGTTCAAAATAAATGGAATTGGCTTTTTTAAAATTGTTTTGAAAGTCCTTTAAAGGATTGTGTTTCCTTTTCTACAAAGGAAAACAAAAACATTCTAAACATCTCAATTTAATTCATTCATTGGAGACTTTTAAATAAAATTTTCATTGAGGTATAATGCAATTGTTTATGTGCCTTATTGGAAGATCGTTTTGAAAAGACATAAGGTTTTGGAGACTTTTCAAATCAAGTTTATTTTTCTTGAGTTACTTAAGCCCAGATAACTAAAAAGTTTTTCTAGAGATCTGCTGGAATTGTACCTGTGCCTTATTAGAGCTATTCAAATCGTCAAGAGTAAATTTAAAGTTTGGGAGACTTTTTGAAATATGAAAGAAAAATTTGTAAATGGTTTGCAAAATTAAAATAAATCCTTAAATATGACCTTAATAATCTATAAATAAGCAATATCACAAGTACTTCAATTAGTCTTACTAAATCTCGGAAAGAAAAACACAACTGCTTTAGGTGTTCTCATAAAACGGTTTTGACCTCCTCTAATTTTTAGATTTTATGCAAAATAAAGCGTTTAATGTTAAATGAATATTTTTTTTATTAAAAAAAAACCTACATTATGTTTTCTATTTTTATTTTACCCACAAATTTCAAGGTTTGCCATTGATGCAACCACAATTAATTTTGTAGGGTTGAATACCCAACTTTTTGCATCAGACTTGACATATTTCTTTTGATTATACATACTACAAAAGAGACCTGCCCAATAGTATTCTTCTTGTATAATAACTTTTGGACTTGCTTACCTTTAGCTTACCATACCTCCCTCCCTCCCTCCATGACTCCTCCACCATTCAAAATCGAACCCGTTGTGTGTTTTCAATAATTAGCATAACATAGAAGCATTCCATTTTAATTAATTAGTTTCTTTTTTTCTGATTTTAATTCGCAACAATGTTGAACAGAAAATTTTTTTATGATTTTTTTAGGGGCTCTTTTGTTTTGTTTTATTTATTTATTTGTTTGTTAAAAAACAACACCGACATTCATTCCCTGTGATTGTTTTGTTTTGTTTCGTAAGTGGTGTTTTGATTATTGTCGGTTGGCGTATTGAAGTCTGCGACAACAAAATCAGCTAAAAAAAAATGGTATATAAAAATACAAAAATGTTTCCATTCATTCAACACGTGATGGTTTGACGAGTACAATTGAACACCCAGATGAGCTGATTGTGTTGAGAGATTGTGAATTGATTAATCAAAAGCCCAACAGAAAGAAAGAAAGATATGCATGATATGCAAATTATTACCTTTTTTAAGATTTGCTCTGATTTGTGTTTTATTTTTATTGCGTTCATAAAGCGACAATTTTTGCAAAGTGTGTTTTTTCGAAAACTCACAAAAAAAATTAACCAGACCGGATGGGGAAGGCCGCGAGACTTTGGGTTTTTGGAAATTAGATGCATAACTTTTGTTTTGAATATTTCTTTTCTTGTGATATTTGTTAGGGCCATCAAAAACAAAAATAAAAATAAATTTCCTTACAAAAGGTGTCAAAGAAGTTTTCACACACTTGTCTGCTGGGCCACCATACTCCAATCTGGAGAATATTTATGGAAATTATTAAAATTTAAACAAATTTCTATGCCCTTGAAATAGTTTGAGTGCAATTTAAAAAGTCTCCAAAATTTTGGAGACTACGAAACATTCAAGAAAAAAAAATTGGCATTGAGTGCTCATAAAATTGGTTCTATTCCATTGAAGTAGTTTTGAATACAATTAAAAGTCTCCAAAATGTTAAATGTTAAAGAAAATTTTGGAAAAGGGCTTTAAATATAGATTCTCAAATATGTAATTTAACCCTATAAATGATAAGAAATATAACTCTACAATTGTTATGAAGTAAAATTTTCTCATTTAATATTTTACAGCTAATTGTATATGTTTTTCTATTTTCTTTATACTTAATTGACTGACAACGGACATTTTTATTATCATTTCCTCCTGCGATTTTTATATATTTTATAATTTACAATTTTTTCTATTTTTTTTTCTTCTTACAGCCCAATCGTACCTATTATTTGGATGATCCTGAAGGTTTCGGTCTCGAATGGGTGGCAGCCATTGACAAAATGCATCATCTTACCTATAAAGAACAAATCAATACCTCAAACTCAAATGCTGCCGCCGGTATTGTAGCCTCATCCTCCTCCACCTCGTCCTGCTCCTCGAACTCCACCACAAACTCAAACAATTTGAGAATGACAATGAATCTGAACAATAATAACAATAACAACAATCACAGTCATTCAACAAGTTCGGTAACGAAAACCTCCTCAGCCATATCGTCCTCCTCAATAGCCCATAAAACATCATCGCTGCTGACGGCGCCGTTTACAATACTTAAAACGGCATCTAATTAAAAACTTAAAAACAAAAAAAATACTTTGGAAATATCAACCGAAATCTCTAAAGGAAATAAAAGCCAGCTACCAGAAAAACCTACCATCACCCCCCGCAAACAAAATCACACCACAACTCCCCCTCCCCAGAAAACCAAGAAACAACAACGTCTAGGAAAACCAAATCCAGAGGAAAAAAACGAGAGCTGAAGATGATGGACCACACAAATCCATCAACAAAAAATATAGACAACTCTGAAAACAAAAACCAATCATTTAGAAAAACGATAAGCAATGGGAAGTGAAAGGAAATTAATTAAATACATAAAACAAAATACATACATAAACCAATACTGAGAAAATAAAACTGAAAATACCAGCCCTTAACCCTCATTTAAAATAATACATAGAAAAATTATTTAAATTTAATTTTTTTTATTTAGAACAAATTTAGTTCAAACCGAAAACAAACAAACAACAAAAGAAAAAACCATAACAAAACCCAAAACCTTTATACTTTATAATTATAATTATTATTATAGCATAATTATTAAAAGAAAGAAAAAAACTAAATGAAAGCAAAAACAAACCCTAAAATAATTTATTTACAACCACAACACTTTATTACATTTATAAGTTTTGGTAATAATTAAAAAAAAAATCAACTACAATAAAAATAATAATAGTAATCTTAATTATATAAATGAAAGAACCCCTAAATCAATACTACTAAAAACTCTAGATAGTCTCAATTGCAAAACAAAAACAAACAAGAAGTAATTATAATTTATCTTAGAAAAGTATTTATATCCTAAAGAAAAAAAACAAATCCACAAACCTCTATATATATATATAAATAAAACGCCCCCTCAATCCTTTACCTGCCCTCAAATCCCCCAAAAACCTCTAAATTTTAAGCAATTTAGTAAAATTTAGCGAAAAACTGCGAAAATATATACTATACAAGAAAAACATACATACATACACACACATTAACATTAAACGTAAATTAATTCTAACTCTTAACTAATAATTTATAATTAAAACTAAAAGAAAAAACTATATATATATATATTATACATATAAATAAATATTGAAAGAAATTTACGTAAAATACATTAGTTTATAAAACAAAAGAAGAGAAAAAAAGATTATACAACACACAGTAAATATCTAAAGAATAATAAAAAGAAAAACAAGAAAAAACAAACAAACCAAGCAACCAACTACTATTAACTTTAAGAATTTCAACAACAAAAAAAAGAAAACAAATTGAAATTTTGTCTTTTAAAACTTTTCAGTTTGAGTTCTTTTTTTTTCAATAATTAATTGATAAAAATATAAAACCCAATTGTAAAAAAATTAATAATTTAAAACAATTAATTCTAACTAAAAACAATGCATATACTTTAATTTAATTATATTAAACAAAAACACATACACACACACCCCCATAATAATTTATTTAATTTATCTTTAATTTTAATTTAAAAGAGAAAAAAATGTAAAGAGAAAAGCAGAAGAAAAACTAAACAAGCAAAGAAAATCACAGCTCTCTTTTTTGGTCTAAATTCAAAAAAAAAAAACGAAACAAAATTCAAGTAAAGTCCTTAAACAAAAAGTTTATATTATTTTTTTTTTTTTCAAAAAAAAAAAACATTTATATTTTTTCTTTTCTTAGTTTTGTTTATTTGAAGCGAGAAAAAAGAGAACACATTTTTTGATGAAATCTGTTAATTTTTTGTTTTGTTTTTCCTTTTTTTTGTGTAATATTTTTCATTTATTTATAAATTCTTTGTAAATCCTTAAAAAAACTCCTCCCCACACCCCTAAACCTATTTATATTATAATTAATTTGAAAGAAGATGGAAAAATAACAAAAACAAAACACTTACATTTTCTCCTCCTCCACCACACCACTCCTTCTCTAATTGGAATTATACTTTAGCTATAACAATTTATTTTTAATATATTTCTGCGGCTCAAATTAAAATGCGAGCGGTGGGAATATTTAAGAAAAGACTTTAAAAATTAAAACAAAAAATAAAACTTTATTTGAATTTAAATTTTTTTGCAAACCAATTTATATGATTTTGTTATTATTTCTTTTGGGCGGGGTGCTACTTTGTGCAGCTCACTGAAATTGTGGAATCAACGAAGAGCGGGAGGGAAGGTCGTACAAGAACTCTACACCATTTTCAAGTGTTAATGACACTGTGCTAGTCCAAAAATGTAACAGAAAGGATATCCATAGGGGATATACCTATTTCGACCAAGCTGAATCCAGTGGCATTAGCCATTTTTCTATGTTAGCTCTTGTTTTCGCGATATTCGACCACAAATTTTGTTGAGAAATCAGAGAGTTGACTTATCTCTTTGGTTATTTTGAAGTGAAAGACTTTGGAAAATACGCTTCAGCCCAAAGATCGAAATAAAGGGAACATTTAGACAATTTTTTTTCTCAAAACAGTCGTCCACGCTTCTAACCCCCTTACCCCTGAAAAAGTACAATGAAATCTTATCAAATGTAAAAAATCATACATATCGTCGACATTTATTTTAGATTTAATTTAGAAAAATTCGAGTTATTGCATAATTTGTGTATTTTTCTGCTCACAGCAGAAAATATTTGAAATAAATTTTTTTGACTTAAATTTTTGTAAATTATTTTTGGTTAGTGTTAATGGCAATTTCAAAGGTAACCAACAAAACCTGCTAAATTGTGAAACCTGTTAAATTTTCATAAATATGTTGAAAGGAGACTCATAGTAATTTATCGCGAGGGACATGTTTCTCAAAGACACAAACTAAAAATGTCGACGATTTGTATGACGTTTGACATATGGTAAGATTTGATTGCACTTTTTCGGGGGTAAAGGGGTGAGAAGCGTGGTTGACTATTTTGAGAGAAATAATTCTCGAAGGGTTCCCTCTATTTCGTTCTTTGGATTGAAGCTCGTTTTCGGAAGTCTTCCACTTCAAAATCACCTCCGAGATAACTAACCTCTCTGATTTTTTTGCAAACAAGAGCTAACCTAGAAAAACAGCTAGCTCCATTGGATTCAGCAAAGTGGAAAAAGGTATATCCATAGAGTCTCCTTTCTGTTACATTTTTAAAGTGTCCATTTCGAGCACAGTGTAATCAATTAATATCAATTTAATTTCAAAAGAGAGTAACTGAAGTTAAAGGAATTTGAAATGAAATTCAAGAATTGAATTTGTAATTCAAAATAGATAAATAAAAAAAGCATCTGCAATTCAAATATTGGATTTGAAAATCCAAAAAGATCAAATGGAGTAAAAAAACATGACTTAGAATTTAAAATAGATCAACTGCAATTCATTATTTGAATATTTGGGAAAGGAAGCTACTGGACTCTACTCCATTTTCAAGTGTAATTCGAAAACTTTCAGTTGAATTTCAAAAGTGACCAGTTGTTGCAGAAAAATATTAAATTAAATTCTAAAATTGCATTTGCACGAGTTACTGAAATTCTGATATTGGATTGGAAATAAAAGCATTGCATTTGACATTCAGAAAATATCAAATGAAATTCGATAAATGGATTTGAAATTCAAAAAAGGTTAACTGGATCTCAATAGAGTTGCTCTCTGAAATTTAAATATTGGATTTGAATATAAAAGTGATCTAAATTAGAAAATGGATCTGAAATTCAAAACAAGTAAGAAAATTCTAGTAGAGTAAACGGGTATAACCTCACTTTATGAGAAATGACATGGAGATGCTAGACCGGTGAAAAATTTTGCTTATTCTTTGTCTGGCTAAATTAATTCGAAAAAGTAATCTAAAATACAGAATATGAAGAGATTTACATGAAATTATTTGTGTATAAATTCTTAAATTTGTGTGGGAGAACCAGAGGGGGTTGACAAATTCCACCATTTTAAGCGGAATTAGAATTTTATTGGCCAAACTCCTTAAATAAGAGTCCTGGAGCGGAAAAACAAATTTTTTTAATCACTGATTTTTTGGAGAAAATTTTGGATTTTCCTATGGGTTTTCCAACAAGAGGTGTTATTTTGAATCACCCGGTATTTCGGAAGCTGTCACTTTTGAAGTTTTTACTCTTTGACATTTGATAAGTAGAAACTACGCCATTACTAAAAATGGAACGATACACGATTCAACAACGCACTGAAATGATTAAAATTCGAAAAATCGAATATCATCGAAAAAGTCATCTTGACTGATGAGGCCCATTTCCACCTCGGTGGCTACGTGAACAAGCAAAATTGTCGCATCTGGGGCTTGGAAAACCCAAGAGTTATTGTTGAGAAGCCTCTCCATCCTCAACGTGTGACTGTTTGGTGCGGTTTATGGTCCGGCGGGGTCATTGGACTTTACTTTTTCGAAAATGAGGTTGGATCAACAGTTACGGTGAATGGATTGCGCTATCGAGAGATGATTAATGATTTTTTATGGTTGGAGTTGGATGGTATTGATCTGGACAAGGTTTACTTTCAACAAGACGGTGCTACGTGCCACATAAGCAACTACACCATTGCTCTTTTACGGGAAAAGTTTCCGGACCGTGTTATCTTTCGAATCACAATTGGCCACCGAGATCTTGTGATTTAACACCTTGCGACTTCTTCCTTTGGGGCCACGTGAAAGTTAAGGTCTACGCCAACAGCCCAGCGTCGATTCAAGACCTCAAAGATAGAATTCCTGAGACTATCGAGGACATAAGGCAGCCACTTTGCGATTTGGTTATGGACAATTTCATGAAAAGGATATGATCCTGTAAGCGTGGTCGTGGTGGCCATTTAGCTGATGTTGTTTTTCATTACTAACGGCATACCTTCCTCTTTATTATGAAATAAACATCCGATCATTTATCTCAAAAAATTGCATTTTTCTTTGAATACCAAAACAACACCTCTTTTTGGAAACCCCTTTAAAAGAGATCTAAATTAGAAAATGGATCTGAAATTCAAAGTTCACTAACATTTTGGTGTTTTTGATTATTGTTAAAAGAGTATAATTTTCTGTCGAATTCAAGTAGATTGTTTAAATACATTCTTATAGAGCTTATCTGAATAGTTTTTAATTAATTGCAATTTTCACTTCTTATCAAAAAATTAAAATTGGGTTTCGATCGAAAAGTTCTGGGTATCGAATACCGTGATTTGACCCGTGGTTTTCTGTAATAACCGCCTATTTTAAATTAATCGAAGAGCCAATATGCTTTTCCTGTCGCACTATCGCCCCTGTTCTGGTACTCACCTCACATTCACTTGACCTGACCTGACGAATAGCGAGGTATTCGGCAACTGCAGAGTATTGGCTGTCGAACTTCTGCTTAAATAATACGAACATGTGATTCGCCTGCCTTGCCATACGGTTTTCGGCGTGATAGCGGCTTGTAGAACACCTATGTATACCTTGAGACATTTCAAGTGAGTGCCAAAACTTCCCACATTTTTGATACTGGCAGTTGATTGTTGGAATAAGTCACAAAAGCAAAAACGATCCTAGAGCAAAGAATGGACGACATTCGATGAAAATTTGGAATGTCACTAATCAAACTTTAAACCGCCATAACTCCCCACATGACCATCATAGCAAAAATGAGCAACTTATTTTTTGCATAAACATTTTAATTTACCCAGTCAAACTTAAAATAGATATAACTCCTTAAATAAAGGTTTCAGTTTCATATAATGAACGTTTGTGGTGAACATTTTCCAATTCCATAATCAAACTTAAAATGGCTATAAATCCTTAGATATGTGTCATAGAGCGATTAGCTCCTTTTTTGTGCTCAATTAGTTTTTGGTGAAAATTTTGAATGTCACTATGTAAAATTTAAACTATAACTCCTTATGAAAGCATCCTAGAGCGAAAATGGTTTCATTTTCATATTGCCCATTTACCATGAATTGCGATATCAAAACATCACACATTTATGTATATTAAGGGGTGTTAAAATATAGGGTGAGCATGTGATGAAAAGCTATTTCGATCAATCGATCGAATTAAAATTCCTTTAAAATCTTCAATTTCTTTGTAATTTTTCTAGCATTTTTCAAGATGACGGAGATAGTCGATTTTCAAATTAATAATTTTCATGAAAAAAAGGGTTATTTGAATGTATTTTGAAAGTGATTTTATTGAAATTGTTTCCCCATATGTCTGTAAGAGCTATTTACAAAACTACCCGAAGTAAATTTTTCATGTTTTTCTTTTCAAAATATTTGAATATTAAAATGCTTGTCAAGGCAAAGTATAAATATGTTGAACCGATAGTTATATTCTCCAAAAAATTAGCAAATTAGTGTTTTTATTCTTTTTTAAGTTTGTTACATTTTTCCAAATTAGGGGTTCAGTGAAGAAAATTGTCCAATGTTTTAGGACAAAGTAACTGTTTTATAGATCGTCCACTCGTCTACTTTCGAACGAGATTGCTATATATAGCGTGATCCATTTCGAGGTTCCCTACTTTTTTAAAGAAAAAAAGACAGAAAATTCAAATTGAATGGGGAATGTTTATAATCATTTGAAAGAAGATTCTTTGGCATTTATTTTTTGAAGATTATGTCTATCAATTGTTGGCCGGGGCTACGTCTCAGATGGTCCTTCCGTTGAGTCCAATTTTCGATGACTCGATTATGTTGACCATAAGTTGAGCGAAGTGCACGAAACACATTCCTCACAGATCGTGAATTTTCGTAATAAAGTTGAACGATTTGTAAACGGCTATTGAAAAAGTATCTCTACTTGGATCACCCGTTACATAGTTATCTCCCACAGCCAGAATTGGCATATTTTCTAATTTATTTTCAAATCTACACAGATTTCGAATTCCATTGTCATAAGCAAAATTGTTGAATGTTTTTACACAATCTTGTTTCAATCATTAATACGAGTGATATAAAGAAATAAACATTGTACGGACGCTACAAAATTTCCCAAAAATTATTGATGATTTGCACAAGATCACGCTCTACAATTTTGCTTATGAAAAAATAAAAAAACTGCGTATTTTTAAAAATAATTTTAAAAATATTGCAAATTTCACTAACGTCCAGTATTTCAAATTATATGTATTATTTTGTTTTTATTATTTCTCAAATAAATAAACATATTAAATGATTAATTTTGTTGAAAATTTGTAATTTTAATTTTTAACACAACACAAAAAATCTAACTTAATTTATTAACTAAAACAAATAAAAAACAGTGAGAGCAGCTAGTATACTTGAAAACAAACTTCTAAAGTATCAAACAATTTAATATACAAAAATTTAAGATTTACATTTTAAATTAATCTTACTATTAAAAAAAACTACAGATATACAATTTTAAACAACTATAATAAGTTGAAATTAAGAAGAAAAACATTTATAAAAACCAAAATTGAGAAAAAAAGAAATTCTTTTTGTTTTTTAATTGGCTCTAATTGGATGTCAGCAGCGACAAAGAAAGGTTTGTGTTTTTATTTACTTTTAAGAGAAAACTATATTTTTCTTTGAAATAAATTTTACATTTCCCTAGCGAAGCACAAAAGGCCATAATAAAACCAGTAAGGAAAGGCTAAAGTCGGGCGGGGCCGACTATATAATACCCTACACCACTCTCGTAATATTGAATAACTCTGAAATATAAATTTTGTAATTCATGTATAAATTGTTTACATAAATTTACTTTTGGGACATTTTATACTTAAATAATACCATGTACCACAGTGTGGTGTCGGGTATAAAAATGATTGGATGTAAAATACAGCTTCTACAGGAAACATATCTATGGGAGCTATAGCTAAATCTTAACCGATTTTCTTCAAATTCGGCAATGTTGGTTCATGGATCAAGAAACTCTACCATTCTAAATTTCAAAATGATTGGATGTAAAATACAGCTTCTATAGGACTAAAGGGCCAAATCGGACGAAAGATATATATGGGAGCTATATCTAAATCTGAACCGATTTCAACCAAATTCAATAGCGATCTTAACAGCTGCGAAATACTCTAAACTGCAAAATTTCAGAACGATCGGAGTGAAATTGCGACCTGTAGTCGACGAACAACTTTACATCCACAGACGGACGGACGGACGGACGGACATGATTAAATCGACTCAGCTAGTGATTCTGAGTCGATCGGTATACTTTAAGGTGGGTCTAGCTGTGTTATTTTTAGGTGTTACAAACATCTGCCGTGAAACAAACTTATAATACCCTGTACCACAGAGTGGTGTAGGGTATAAAAAAAGAAGCATAACAGAGCAAAAATTACGAAAAATTTTGATCACTTTTTTTTGTGAACTTTTTCAATGCCGTTAGCCAAACTCGAAATGGCATAATTCGTTAAATTAGGGCCCTAGAGCGAATAGGATGACATTTTGTGATTACTTAATTTTAGGTGACATTTTTTAATTTCTCTAGCCAAACATAAAATGGCTATAACTCCTTAAATAGGTTCTTGAGCGAAAAGGACGAAATTTTGTGATCATTTTGGATTTTTATTCACTAACTTGTTAAATCTGTGGTTCTGTGGAATAACCGCCAATCTAAACAATTTTTTCTCTACCAGTACATTTTGCGCTGGATATGCACAGTTGAGTGGAGGAAAAAGTCACAAACATGATGGCATATCCAGGAGTTCCTTAAAATGGAGCGGTAGATAATGATTACAATACATTTACATCCATATTTTCGAAAGAGTGACTCAATTTTTTTTTTGATAGTAACAACATTTTTGTTATAATTTTCGATGATAGCACACGATAAGATATAATTTTTTTTTTTTTGTGTAAAAAACTGTTTTTCAGCGTTTTCTTGTAAGTGTTGTTATCAGAAAGGGAAGACGTGGTCTGGATGCGGGATATTTGCATCTCATCTATACAAAAGCTTTAAATAATGTATTTCTTTCATTGGGCAGCAATGCCAAAAATGTTTAAATTATGAAGCTTTCATTTTGTCACACGAATTCCAGAATAGGTATTTCAAATTCCTATGATAAGAAATGTGATAGTCGAAACTCATGAATGATTATTGTTATGAATTCGAGAATAGTACCGTTACGTTAAAATGCGGAAATCGAAATTTTCTAACAGAAGTGGTTATTCCCAAAAACAATAGAAAAAAGCGCCTTAGTGCTAGGGATAACATTTCTGATCATTTATTTTCTGTGGACAATTTTAAACGTCACTAGCCAAAATTAAAACGGATATAAATGTTTAAATGTCGCTAGTTAAACTTAAAATGATTATAACTCCTTAAAGAAAGAGTCCTGGAACGAAATTGACGAACACAGTTTTGGATGATAATTTTTAATGTCGTTAAGCAAACTTAAAATGGATATAACTTCTTAAATGGAAGTACTAGAGCGAAAAAAATTAAGTTATTTTGGTGGAAATGTGTAATGTCGCATGGCAAACTTAAAACAGCTATAACTCCTTAAATAAGCCCCCTAGAGCCAAAATGACGAAACATTTTGGCAAATATTTTTAAATTCCTTAACCAAACATAAAATGGCTATATCTCTTAATTAAGGGTTCTTGAGCGAAAAGCACGAAATTTTGTGATCTCTTTATGGATATAACTCATTCTAAACGAACGTCCTACAGCGAAAATGACGAAACATAGGACAAACATTAATTTTCTTCACCATTATAAAATGCATATAACTCTTAAATAAGCGTTCTGGAGCGAAAAGGACGAAAATTTGCGGCTACAGCTCATCTTTAAATAAGCATCAGAGAACGAAAAGATTTTTGCGAGCATTTTGAATTTCGCGTTAAATAGCGAAAATTACGAAATTTTGTGATCACTTATTTATTGGTGAAAAGCATATAATGACCAGAACTTCTTAAATAAGCATCATAAAACAAAAAACGTAAAATGGTCATATCTCCTTAAATAAGCGTTCGAAATTTTCTTATTTTTGGGTAACAAATTTGTTTTTCCCTAGCCAAACTTACGATAGATATAACTTCTTAAATCTGTGGTTATTCTGGAATAATTACCGATCTAAAAAAATCGAAATATTCCGGAGAGCTAAAATTGCTAAATTTTGCGATTACTTATTTTTTGGAGAACAACTTTTTATAGCGCTAGTTAAACTTATATTGACAATAACTTCTTTAAAAAGCGTCATAAACCATTATGTATAAAGCGTCCTTAAATAACCATTCTAAAGAGAAAATATCTTTATTTTTGATTGCCAATTAAGCTTGAATTGCGATATATGGTGTCATACATCTTTATTAACGAATAAGAAAAGACTAGTCTGGCGGACCGACCTTATGATACCCTACAACACTTTTAAAACTGGATGTGTTATAAACATCAAATCGGATGGGATTTTATTAAAGATTTTAATATCAAATGTGTATCATAATCATAAAAAGCAAATGAAAACAAGTATGAAAGTACACCCTAACTTTCTGAGTAATACAATATGGAATATGATTATTTGTCTGGAAGCCAGAAACGAGGACATATTTTGTCTTATATTCATTGTAAATGTTGTCTAAATACAAAATATGCAAAAATTTAAAGCGATTTCGATTCTGGAAAAAGTGCGGCATTTTCTTTACCATTTTCCCGAAAACTGCAGTTTTCAAAAACATTTTGGAAATTTGAAAATTGGAGTTAAGTTAAATTCGAGGTACTACATCATTCGACTTTAAAGGTGCAAATATTTTCTAACATTTCATGCCGGCGGGGCAACATTTAGCAATCATCCATAACTCCATTAGATGATTGCTACTGGAGTTATGGGGAAGGTGTGTTCGAGTGAATCTGTCAATTTATGTTGGGGTACCAGAAGAAGCTAGACCAATACGCCTATTTTGGGCTAAACAGTAGATACTCTAAAGACACAGGACTATACCGAATGATAAGTGTTTATGTGCACTGTTATTAAAGTTGGGTGTTATTCTGTTTTCGTGCGATTTGGGCGTTTTGTGTGGGAGGTACCAAAAGAGGACTGGCGATAACGCCAATTTTTAACTGGACTTGGTAGGTAGTGTAAAATCATTACAGTGCGCAAAATTTCAAGTATATCTATCACGTGCTAATGTTAAAAGCTGTTAACTTTGTGTAGTACCAAATGGGGCAGGCAACTTTGCCCATTTTTCTCAATGTGAAAGCGCCAGATAAACTTACTAAATGTGTAATTATAGAAGATTCGGATAAGTAGTATAGAAGTTATAAGATCAATATTTCCGTAAATTTTAACCTTTTTAATATTAAACTTTTACAAGAAGTGGACCAGTATGGTCCATCTTCGAATTTAGCCTGAGATAGGAAAATATTACCACATACCAAATTTGAAGTCAATCGGTTACTCCTTTCGAAAAAGTCAGATTGACAGACAGAAGGATTGACTTTTTTCAAATGACTTAAAATGTCCTAAAACATATTTCCGGCGAACATACTTAGGGTCTGAACCAAAAGTGGTAGCGCGAAATCCTTTGTTGAGTATACGTATTATCTTTATATATTCATTTTTTAATTGCAACTTGCTTGTATATTTGAAAGCGAGCTATAAAATCTGCTAGATTGGAGACACAATAAAATCAAATTCCTGTACTGTATTGCGCAAAGTTCACCACAAAAAAAAGCGAATGTATTCATAGCTTATATTTTTATTACCAGGTGTCTCCTTAGCATATTATAAACTGTTGTCATTCAAAACTGCAGACAATATACTGTAACAGCAGATAATTTGTTGCAATAATAAGGAAGTTAGGTTAGGTTAGATTAGGGTGGCAGCCGTATTTTTTTACAAGCTTACCAGTTTAGGTCCCTAGTGGTACCACGGGCTGAAATGCCCCTCATCGAAACCAACCTGTTTGATATACCAATTTATCGATAGTACGAATATCCGATGCACATAATCCAGATTTTCGCATAATAAAACCAGTAAGGAAAGGCTAAAGTCGGGCGGTGCCGACTATATAATACCCTACACCACTCTCGTAATATTGAATAACTCTGATATATAAATTTTGTAATTCATGTATAAATTGTTTACATAAATTTTACTTTTGGGACATTTTATACTTATATAATACCCTGTACCACAGTGTGGTGTAGGGTATAAAAACGATTGGATCTAAAGAGCCAAATCGGATGAAACATATATATGGGAGCTATAGCTAAATCTTTACCGATTTTCTTCAAATTCGGCAATGTTGGTTCGTGAATCAAGAAACTCTACCATTCTAAATTTCAAAACGATTGGATGTAAAATATAGCTTCTATAGAACTAAAGGGCCAAATCGGACGAAACATATATATGGGAGCTATAGCTAAATCTTAACCGATTTTCGTCAACTTCTTTAGTGTTGGTTCATGGATCAAGAAACTCTACCATTCTAAATTTCAAAATGATTGGATGTAAAATACAGCTTCTACAGGACTAAAGGGCCAAATCGGACGAAACATGTATATGGGAGCTATAGCTAAATCTTAACCGATTTTCTTCAAATTCGGTAGTGTTGGTTCATGGATCAAGAAACTCTACCATTCTAAATTTCAAAATGATTGGATGTAAAATACAGCTTCTATAGAACTAAAGGGCCAAGTCGGACGAAACATATATATGGAAGCTATAGCTAAATCTTAACCGATTTTCTTCAAATTCGGTAGTGTTGGTTCATGGATCAAGAAACTCTACCATTCTAAATTTCAAAATGATTGGATGTAAAATACAGCTTCTTCAGGACTAAAGAGCAAAATCGGACGAAACATATATATGGGAGCTATAGCTAAATCTTAACCGATTTTCTTCAAATTCGGCAATGTTGGTTCATGGATCAAGAAACTTTACCATTCTAAATTTCAAAATGATTGGATGTAAAATACAGCTTCTACAGGACTAAAGAGCAAAATCGGACGAAACATATATATGGGAGCTATAGCTAAATCTTTACCGATTTTCTTCAAATTCGGTAGTGCTGGTTCATGGATTAAGAAACTCTACCATTCTAAATTTCAAAATGATTGGATGTAAAATACAGTTTCTACAGGACTAAAGAGCAAAATCGGACGAAACATATATATGGGAGCTATAGCTAAATCTTAACCGATTTTCTTCAAATTCGGCAATGTTGGTTCATGAATCAAGAAACTCTACCATTCTAAATTTCAAAACAATCGGCTGTAAAATACAGCTTCTATAGGACTAAAGGGCCAAATCGGACGAAACATATATATGTGAGCTATAGCTAAATCTTAACCGATTTTCTTCAAATTCGGCAATGTTGGTTCATGGATCAAGAAACTCTACCATCCTAAATTTCAAAACGATTGGATGTAAAATACAGCTTCTATAGGACTAAAGGGCCAAATCGGACGAAATATATATATGGGAGCTATATCTAAATCTGAACCGATTTCAACCAAATTCAATAGCGATCTTAACAGCCGCGAAATACTCTAAACTGCAAAATTTCAGAACGATCGGAGTGAAATTGCGACCTGTAGTCGACGAACAACTTTACATGGACAGACGGACGGACGGACGGACGGACGGACATCGGTAAATCGACTCAGCTAGTGATTCTGAGTCGATCGGTATACTTTAAGGTGGGTCTAGCTGAGTCGATCGGTATACTTTAAGGTGGGTCTAGCTGTGTTATTTTCAGGTGTTACAAACATCTGCCGTGAAACAAACTTATAATACCCTGTACCACAGTGTGGTGTAGGGTATAAATAATTCAATTCAACATTATGTTATCAATTTGTTGAATCTGATTTTTAATCGGAATAAAAGCATAGTATAGTTAAAAAACCATTTAACAATTCATAAATAAGTACAGATTCACAATTAGTTATATCTCTCAGGTGGCGCTGTAGTTGCTGAATATGAGCGGTACTTTTAAGCGAAGTGGTAGATCCTACTACCTTATGTGGGCTGGGTTTTCATTTATCTATGAATAAATTCTGTAAGATATAATTCCAATTTAATGATATTCATATTGTGAATTTGTTTTTTGATGTGTTATAAATTTTTGATATATTTTTGTTTTTTTTTTTGTAACAAATTTATACACAACACCGGACATACATATTTTTATACCGATAAATTATATGGAAATTAAATTAAAAACTTTATGGAATGTTAGACTGAGTTATACTTACCTCCTTGGCGTTATCCGGAAGATGCGAGAGTATAACAGTAACTTTAAACTGAAAATAAAATCGAGAGAAAAGAAAATTATTATTGAAACAAATATAGAGTATAAGAAACGTTCGAAAATTGATGAATAATATTTATAATATACATAGTACATATAGATAAATATTTACATATATAACACTGGGCAAATTGGGTCACAATTGTTGGTTGAGAGTTGGTGCTATACAGATAAAACGCAATACGGTTTTCAAATGGCAAATTGTACTAAATAATAAAAAATAAAGCTATTCGTTTCGATTTTTTTATTTTGTTGCATAGTTATGAAGTCAGCTTCTAATTCGGCAGATTAGTAGGCGAATCATAAAGCTAAGTACAGACGATTGTCAGATCCGACAATATTGTCAGAAAAATGGCGGACAAATGCAACCATGTAAACATACAATTTTTGTTTTGCAACGTTAACAGAAAAGTCATTGCGAGATAATTTGCAGATTGTTATATATATATGCGAAGTTTATGCATGTGACAATGGCACCATTGCCAGAAAAAGATTTTATTGGCAACACTGTCTAAAAAATATTTTTATTGGCAATCCTGCATATAAATATTTACAAAATATATTGTAAATATATGAAATTGTAAGGTTTTCTTGCAATCGTCTGAACTGTCTATTCACCTTTGCCTAACAATCTGTCATTGTCGTTACATTTGCAGCACTTTAACAGGGTTAATAACCTTGTCCGATCTGGCAATCGTCTATACTTAGCTTAAGGAACGATTTCTTAATAAACTGCCGAAAAGTATGCAACAGAAACTTTTGGCAGTTGGTGTAGCTTATAATTTATGGCGAATTCTTTTCTCCAAAAAAGTGCAACATTTTCATTGCCCTTTTTCCGAAATGGGCACTTTTGTGATACTTTTTTGAAATTTGGTAATTAAGTTACTCGAATTTAGCACAACTAAAATTTCAAAATTTCCAAAAAGCGATATTATAGTGCTGTTTTCGGAAAAAGGGCAATGCAAGTGTTGCACTTTTTTGCAGAAAAGAATTCGCCATTAGTGAAAAAAAAACAGGCGAGAAATCTAAACTATCAAATAAGTAGCCTCGGATTTTTGCTTATTTTTTTACTTATTTATTTTTTATCTATTATTTTAACGTTTTATAGTTCAAATATAGAAAATATTAGTGCATATCGAATATGTATATGCAAAAAATATATTTGAACGATAGAAACGTCTAAATGCAAAGTTTGGTTTCAATCGGATGAACATAAAGGACCATATTCAAAATGCTAAAATGTCAAAAATAATTAAATTTCCGATCTTTTGACATTTTACGAACAAAATCTGACAAAGCTATGTATGTACATGCATCGTTCCACACCATTTTCAATTGTAATTGGAAAAAATTAAAAATTCACTTTCGAAAAAGGTTAATTGAATTTCGAAGATTCCATTTGAAATTCGAAAAATATCAATTGAAATTCGAAAAAAATCAATTGAAATTCGAAAAAAAATCAATTGAAATTCGAAATAAAGGGTTTTCCAACAAGAGGTGTTATTTTGGTATTCAAAGAAAAATGCCATATTTTGAGATAAATGATCGGATGTTTGTTTCATAATAATGAGGAAGGTATGCCGTTAATAATGAAAAACAACAACAGCCAAAATGGCCACCACGACCACGCTTACAGGACCATATCCGCTTCATGAAATTTCCCATAACCAAATTGCAAAGTGGCTGCCCTATGTCCTCGATAGCCTTACGAATTCTATCTTTGAGGTCTTAAAACGACGCTGGGCTGTTGGCGTAGGCCTTATCTTTCACGTGGCCCCAAAAGAAGAAGTCGCAAGGTGTTAAATAACAAGATCTCGGTGGCCGATTGTGATCACCTCTTCGAGAGATAACACGGTCCGGAAACTTTTTCCGTAACAGAGCAATGGTTTCGTTGCCTATGCGGCACGTATCGCCGTCTTGTTGAAAGTAAACGTTGTCCAGATCAATACCATCCAGCTCCGATCATAAAAAATCATTAATCATCTCTCGATAGCGCCATCCATTCACCGTAACTGTTGATCCAACCTCATTTTCGAAAAAGTAAGGTCCAATGACCCCGCCGGACCATAAACCGCACCAAAACGTTGATGATGGAGAGGCTTCTCAACAATAACTCTTGGGTTTTCCGAGCCCCAGATTCAACAATTTTGCTTGTTGACGTAACCACCGAGGTGGGAATGTGCCTCATCAGTCAAGATGATTTTTCGATGATTTTCGAATTTTAATAATTTCAATGCGTTGTTGAATCGTGTATCGTTTCATTTTTATACCCTACACCACACTGTCGTACAGGGTATTATAAGTTTGTTTCACGGCAGATGTTTGTAACACCTGAAAATAACACAGCTAGACCCACCTTAAAGTATACCGATCGACTCAGCTAGACCCACCTTAAAGTATACCGATCGACTCAGAATCACTAGCTGAGTCGATTTACCGATGTCCGTCCGTCCGTCCGTCCGTCCGTCTGTCCATGTAAAGTTGTTCGTCGACTACAGGTCGCAATTTCACTCCGATCGTTCTGAAATTTTGCAGTTTAGAGTATTTCGCGGCTGTTAAGATCGCTATTGAATTTGGTTGAAATCGGTTCAGATTTAGATATAGCTCCCATATTCTCCCTTCTATAGAAGCTGTATTTTACATCCAATCATTTTGAAATTTAGAATGGTAGAGATTCTTGATCCATGAACCAACATTGCCGAATTTGAAGAAAATCGGTTAAGATTTAGCTATAGCTCCCATATATATGATTCGTCCGATTTGGCCCTTTAGTTCTATAGAAGCTATATTTTACATCCAATCGTTTTGAAATCTAGAATGGTAGAGTTTCTTGATCCATGAACTAACACTACCGAATATGAAAAAAATCGGTTAAGATTTAGCTATAGCTCCCATATATATGTTTTGTCCGATTTTGCTCTTTAGTTCTATAGAAGCTATATTTTACATCCAATCGTTTTGAAATCTAGAATGGTAGAGTTTCTTGATCCATGAACCAACATTGCCGAATTTGAAGAAAATCGGTAAAGATTTAGCTATAGCTCCCATATATATGTTTCATCCGATTTGGCCCTTTAGTTCTATAGTAGCTATATTTTACATCCAATCGTTTTGAAATTTAGAATGGTAGAGTTTCTTGATTCATGAACCAACATTGCCGAATTTGAAGAAAATCGGTAAAGATTTAGCTATAGCTCCCATATATATGTTTCATCCGATTTGGCCCTTTAGTTCTATAGTAGCTATATTTTACATCCAATCGTTTTGAAATTTAGAATGGTAGAGTTTCTTGATTCATGAACCAACATTGCCGAATTTGAAGAAAATCGGTAAAGATTTAGCTATAGCTCCCATATATATGTTTCATACGATTTGGCTCCTTGGACCCAATCGTTTTTATACCCTACACCACACTGTGGTACAGGGTATTATTTAAGTATAAAATGTCCCAAAAGTAAATTTATGTAAATAATTTATACATGAATTACAAAATTTATATATCACAGTTATTCAATATTACGAGAGTGGTGTAGGGTATTATGTAGTCGGCACCGCCCGACTTTAGCCTTTCCTTACTGGTTTATAATGAAGTTTGGTCAGATGCTTTATTTAGGCGGCGCCGTGGAGTATTCTTTGTTTTTAGTTTTCTTTTAGTGAGTTAAAAGGCTAGTTTTTTGCATTTTTGTTATCGATTCTGACCATAAAAATGCAGCAGTACAAGAGGGTGTAGGCGAAATTATTAAAATGCTGCTCTCTGACAGGGCAACATATTTTTTTAGAAAAGAAAACACCATAATTTACTCGAATTTAGCACAACTAAAATTTCGAAAAGCGATATTATAGTGCAGTTTTCGGAAAAAGGGCAATGCAAGTGTTGCACTTTTTTTGCAGAAAAGAATTCGCCATTAGAGTATAATCAGCGCTTTTAAAACGGCGGTTAGTGGACGAATCATAAGGTTCACTCTAATTAAAATGCCTAAAAGTATGCTAAGTTATCTGCTGCCGTTTTTACCCCCATATAACACTGTGCAACAGTGAAAAAAATACACGGATCTGATGGTATAGGTTCGATTGTACTACCAAATGGTAGTATAACCCTATACTCAGTTTGGCGAGATTGGTGACCAATTTTTTTTATGGGCCTCGAAAGATTCGGAAAATCAGTGGACCCCTCGAAAAAAGGTGTCATCGGTTTTTGAGCAATAGCTACTTCAGACTTGGTGATAGCCACGGTAAATCTGAACAACTTTTATGAACATATCAATACAATCTGAACGTCTCTAGGCACATTAAATAGCTCAAAAATCCACATTGTACCCCAAATATTTAAGTATTTCACTGTTATGAAACAAAAATATATTTTTCTGGTATAGGGTATGTTCCGCAATTTTATAGAAAATATTAAGGCCAATATTTTTGTGGAACATTTTAACCCTCTAGCTCCCCCTCATAACTGTAATTTTTGGCCCCATTTTTATAAATCGTAAAAAACACCCCTTAAAAGGGGGAGGGCGGGGATGAAATGTTCTACAAAAATGTTCGCCATAAAATTTTACTATATTTTACTATATGTGAAAGTCTGTTAACATGAAATGTTAACAGACTTTGTTCTACGTGTTCTTAGCTACATTATTGCCAAATATAGTTAAGCGCTATCACCAAGTCTGAAGTAGCTGTTGCTCAAAAACCGATGACACCTTTTTTCAGGGGGTCCACTGATTTTCCGAATCTTTCGAGGCCCATAAAAAAAATTGGTCACCAATCTCGCCAAACTGATTATAGGGTTATACTACCATTTGGTAGTAGAATCGAAGCTATACAGTCAGGTTCGTGTATTTTTCAAAAAGTGTTCATTTGTTGCATAGTGTAATCAGTGCACTGTATAAGTTTACTTTATAACATGACATGTACTGTGTAACAGTAGCAAATCGGTTTGTAACTTGGGTAAATTTAAACCCGATAGGTCTATTATCGAAATGGTCTTGATCGGAATATCCAATACACCAATTTTAGCTGTAATTCGAACAAGATTGGATTTGAAATATATTTTATAAACAATTTTAAAAAATAAAAAAGCTACATTTTGAATTGGTTTTATGACTTTCCATTTTCCTCACATGCATAAAGAATATATTTACATACTTGGAATTCTCACGAATATAAAGCTGTCATGATCTAAATATTTGTACACTTTATGGACAAACTACACTGTACAATTAATGGACAAATACTGACTTTTGTTGGAGATTTTTTAAAATTCTTTTTAAGACAAATATTCCATTTTAAGGTTAAATATCCTTTTGCATTTACAAACATCCATCTTAAATTGAAAATTTCAATTGAAGTTCAAAAAAATCTATTGTAAATTAAAAGATTCCTTCGAAATTGAAAAACTCTCCATTTGAGACGCATTAATTGAGATTGAAAAAGTTAATTTTAAATTAATAAAAATATTAGTTATACTTTCTAATAATTCAATTGAAATTCACAACATTCCCTTACAATTGAACAATTAATGGGCAATATACTGACTACGGTTGGATATTTTGTAAAAACATTAATTGTTGTTCGAAACATGTTACTTAACTTTGAACAATTTCTGTTTAAGTTATTCCATTTAAAAATGAAAATAGGAAGTAAATTTGTCAATCAATGGAAATTCAAGTAAATTTAATTTTAAAACGATTTAAAATTGTAAATATCCATTAGAAATTTAAATTGTCAATGAATGGAATTTCAAGAAAATTTAATTTTAAAATGATTTGATGGTTTTTAAGATTTTCTTTAAATTCACAAAGAATATACGTGGAAATATCATGAATCGAAAAGAGTCGTTATTTTCAAATTTGTACAAGTAATAGTTAAAAATACTCACTTTTGTTGGCGAAAATTAAAAAGGCATTAATTGAAATTCACGAATTTCTATTGAATAATAAATTCTTTGAATTTCAAAAATATCCATTTGCAATGGAAAATTCCAGTTGTAGTTCAAAAACCTATGGCTGATATTAAACAAATTCCGTTTGAAATTCAAATTAAAAAATTGATTTGAAATTTTACATTAAAAATTAAAATTATTTTTTCAGTTCCATTGACGAAGTTTCATTTTCAGTAAATGTATTTTTAATTCCAAATGGAATTTTTGAATTTCATCTACAAAGCTGTATTGAAAATAAAAAAATATTCCATTTGAATTTAAATAATCCAACAGTAGTTAATTAAATAAAATGTTTTAACAACAATTAAATTATGACCTCGAGCTTGACTATTTATTGACTATTAATTAATATAAAAAGGTCGAATAAAAACAAATTCTAATAAAACAAATTCTAATATTGCAGTTAATAATATTATTTTAAATTGAAATGAAATTAAAGTCAGACGTTACATTTGAAATGCAAATTATTTCATACAAATTAATTTTTTTCCAATTTCAATTGACAATTTTTGTTGTCTATTGAAATTCAAAAATGTCCATTTGAAATTGTATTAAATTGAAATTCGAAATATCTCAATAGATATTCAAAAAAGTCCAATATAAAATATATCAATTGAAATTCAAAAATTTTTATTTTAAATTAAGAAATTCCTATGTTAAGAATAGAAAATCATGACAGAATTAAGAAGAATCTAATTAAAATTCAAATCTTCCATTGTAATGAATACTTTATTTAATATTTGATTTTCTTGAGTTTCAATTTTGATTCTCGAATTATGTATTTTTGATTCTCGAATTATATATTTTGAATTTCAAATTGAACTTTTGAATTTCAACTAAAAATTTCTATTAAAATTTAAATAAATTAATGTTTTCGACTGATGTCTTTGAAGTCTGAATGAAATTCAAAAATCTATTTGAAATGAAAAATTCCAGCTGAAGTTCAAAAACATTTTTGAAATATCAAAATTCTATTTGAAATTCAATAGTCCTCAATTGAATTGAGTTCATTTGAAATGTGAAAACTGTCAATTCAAATTAGAAATATATCTTTTGACAGTTATAACTGAAACGCATAACATTCCATTTGAAATTAAGAATTTCCATTTATATGTCAGAACTTTAAATTCAAGACTTAACATTTGAAATTTAAACAAAAAAACTTTTGAAATGTTAATTACTCCATTAAAAATTTTAATTCTTTTAAGTTTTAAATGACGATTTTAGATTTTTGACTGAAGTCTTTTGAATTTCAAAAAGATTTTTTAAAATTCTTCTAAAAGTTACTACTAAAATTAATATAAATCATTAAAAATGGAAAATTACAGTTGAAGTTTAAAAAAATATTGAAATTTGTTGTTTGATTTTCG
Organism: Eudasyphora cyanicolor; assembly: GCA_963930755.1. NCBI lineage: Eukaryota > Metazoa > Arthropoda > Insecta > Diptera > Muscidae > Eudasyphora > Eudasyphora cyanicolor. Next base: position 247,652,370 of record OZ005735.1, read on the forward strand.
ATTGATATCTTATGAATTTCATCTAAAAATTTAATTCTATTGAAATTCAATAATCTATTTGATATGGTAAATTTCAGTTGAAGAAACACCTATTGAAATCCAAAATATCTTTAATTGAATTTAATTTTTAAATTAAAAAAGAAGTACAAAAATTGATATTCGAAATTAAATTATTCCATTGGAAATTAAAAAAATGCTTTGAAATGGAAAATTCCACTTAAAGTTTAAATTTTCTATTAAAATTCAAAATCTTTTATTGAATAAAATTGAAATACGAAAAATACCTATTGAAATTTAAAAACGTCCATTGGTATATTCCATTTAAAATTTGAGTTGTTGTTCCGAAGGATGTATTTTGGATTTCAAATAGAATTTTTGAATTTCATTTAAAAATTTCTATTAAAATTCAAATTATTCCATTTGAATTAAAAAAACCAACTGAAATGAAAGAAAATAATTTGAAATCAAAAATGTCAGTTGAGTTTATGCATTTTATTTTCTTATAATTAAAAATCCACTTCAGATTAATAAATCATTTGAAATTCATCTATTGAAATTCAAAAATTCCATTCCATTCCATTAAATTAAAATGTGAAAAATGCTTGTTGAAATTCAATTATTTTATTAGAATTTTCGATTTAAAATTTGATCTGTTTGATTTCCGATTGACGACGTTTGATTTTCGAGAAATATGTAAAAATACTCTCTTTTATTGGCGATTTTTTAAAAAGGCATTAATTAATTAATTCTATTGAAGTACCAAATATTTGATTGAAAAGGAAAATTTCAGTTGAAGTTCAATAATAAAAATAAATTCAAAATAAAAAATTGCGTACGAATTTACAGATATCCATTTGAATAGGAAAATTCCACTTGAAGTTCAAAAACCTATGGCTGATATTAAAAAAAAATCCGTTTGAAATTCAAAAGTCTTCAATTGAATTTCGAAAAATGTTATTAGATATTTAAAAAAATTCCATATGAAATTAAAAAAAATCCATTTGCAATTCACAACATTCTCTTTTGAAATAAAGAAATTCGATGTGAAATTAAAAAAATTGATTTGAAATTTTCTATTTAAAATTTAATTTTTTTACTTCCATTGACGAAGTTTGATTTTCAGTTAATGTACTTTTAATTTCAAATGGAATTTTTAAATTTCATCAAAAAAATTCTATTGAAAATCAAAAAATTATTCCATTTGAATTTAATTAATCCAACAGTAGGTAATAATATTATTTTAAATTGAAAATTCGATTGGAAATTCAAATGACAACCATATTTTTAACGTGGAATACAAAAAAATATTAATTTTAGGATATTCAGAATTTGTCATTTTGCTTTATAGTGAAATCAGCGCTCTAAAAACGGCGGTAAGTGGGCGAATCTTAAGGTTCGCTCTAATTAAAATGCCTAAAAGTATGCTAAATTACGAGTGCACTGTATAAATTTACTTTATAACATGACCTGTACTGTATAATAGTAGCAAATCGGTTTGTAACTTGGGTAAATTTAATCCCGCTAGGTCTATTATCGAAATGGTCTTGATCGGAATATCCAATACACCAATTTTAGCTGTAATTCGAACAAATCAATTGAAATTAAAAAAATCGGAAACAACTTTTTGTTCTGTGACGGATTTGAAAAAATATTATAAAAAATATATTTTTTAAACAATTTTAAAAAATGGAAAAAACACCTGAATTTTCGATAGGTTTTATGGCTTACTGACTTTTGTTGGAGATTTTTTAAAATTATTTTTAAGACAAATATTCCATTTTAAGGTTAAATATCCTTTTGCAATTGAAAAATCTTTGAAATTTAAATAATTCTTTCAAAATTGAAAAGATCAAAAATTTAATTTTAAATTAAACAGAGTTATTATCTTAATTTTTGTACAAGTAATAGGTAAAAATACTTACTTTTGTAGCCGATTTTTTAAAAATACATTAATTGATATTCTGGAATTTCTATTGAAGTACGAATTATTCCAATTGAAAATTAAAATTCTTTTGATTTTACAAATATTCATTTGAAATGGAAAATTCCAGTTGTATTAATTAAAAAATTGATTTAAAATTTTCCATTTAAAATTAAAATTATTTTTTCAGTTCCATTGACGAAGCTTCATTTTCAGTAAATGTATTTTTAATTCCAAATGGAATTTTTGAATTTCATCTAAAAAACTGTATTGAAAATAAAAAAAATATTCCATTTGAATTCAAATAATCCAACAGTAGTTAATAATATGGTTTTAAATTGAAATGAAATGAAATTCAGACGTTACATTTGAAATGAAAGTTATTTCATAAAAATTTAATTTTTTTTAATTTCAATTGACGATTTTTGTTGTCTATTGAAATTCAAAAATTCTATTTGAAATTCAAAATACCTCAATTGAATTGTATTAAATTGAAATTCGAAATATCCCAATAGAAATTAAAAAAAATCCAATAGAAAAGATATCAATTGAAATTCAAAAATTTTCGTTTTAAATTAAGAAATTCCTATGTTAAGAATACAAAATCATGACAAAATTAAGAAAAATCTGATTAAAATTCAAATCTTCTATTGGAATGAATATTTCATTGAAAATTTTATTTTTTTAAGTTTAATTAAGGAATTTTGATTCTCGACTAATGTATTTTGAGTTTCAAATAAAACTTTTGAATTTCAACTAAAAATTTCTATTAGAATTTAATTAAATTAATGCTTCGACTGATGTCTTTGAAGTCTGAAAATTGCTATTGATATTCAAATTAGTCCAATGAAATTTAAAAATCTATTTGAAATGAAAAATTCCAGTTGAAGTTCAAAAACTTGTTTGAAATATCAAAATTCTGTTTGAAATTCAAAAGTCCTCAATAGAATTGAGTTAATTTGAAATGCGAAAAATGTCAATTAAAATTAAAAAATATCTTTGGACAGTTATAATTGAAACGCATAACATTCCATTTGAAATTAAGAATTTCCATTTATATGTTAGAAATTGAAATTCAAGACATTACATTTAATTTTTAAACAAACAAAAACATTTGAAATGTAAATTATTTCATTAACAATTTATTTTTTATTAACAATACAAAGTAAATTTATATTCTAATTTTACGGTCCAGGGAAATGCCGGGTTACAAAGACCATACGGCTAAATGTTTGCAGCGACAGACCACAGCTTCTGGTGGGAATCGAACCCACGACCCCTAAAATTAAAAATTTATTTTTTAAGTTTCAAATGACGATTTTTGATTTTTGAACGATGTCTTTTGAATTTCAAATGGAATTTTTTAAATTCTTCTTTGATTTCGATTGATATCTTATGAATTTCATCTAAAAATTTCTATTGATATCAGTATATTGAAATTCAATAATCTATTTGAAATGGTAAATTTAAGTTGAAGAAACACCTATTGAAATCCAAAATACCTTTAATTAAATTAAATTTTTAAATTAAACAAGAAGTACACAAATTTCTATTAAAATTTAAATTATTCCATTGGAAATTAAAAAAATCATTTGAAATGGAAAATTCCACTTGAAGTTCAAAGTCTTCTATTAAAATTCAAAATCTTTTATTGAACAAAATTGAAATGCGAAAAATGCCTATTGAAATTTAAAAACGTCCATTGGTATATTCCGTTAAAATTTGATATGTTGTTCCGACGGATGTATTTTGGATTTCAAATGGAATTTTTGAATTTCATTGAAAAATGTCTATTAAAATTAAAATTATTCTATTTGAATTAAAAAAAACCAACTGAAATGAAAGAAAATAATTTGAAATTCAAAATGTCCTTTGAAGTTCAAAAACATCTATTAAAATTAAAAAATAATATTTAAAGTTCGAGAACATCTATAGAAATTAAAAAGACTTCAATTGAATTCCATTGAAGTTCAATTCAATTGAAGTTAAAAAAAAATTTTTCAAATTCAAAATTGTCTATGTTCATTTGAAATTCATAAAATAAAATTTAATTTAAAAAATCCATTTAAAATTAAAAGTCCTCCATTGGAATTTATAATTTAACATTTTATTTTTTTATAATTTCAATTGACAAAGTTTGATTTTCGACTGATGACTTTTGAATTTCATCTAAAAATTTGTATTGAAAATTATATTATTCCATTTGACATTCAAAAGAATTTATTTGAATTTAAAAAATACATTTGAAATGGGAAATTTTATTTGAATTTTAAATCCATCTATTGAAATTCAAAAAATCCACTTGAAATTAAAAAAAAAACTTAATTGAATTATATTACATTATAATTCGAAAAATGTCAATAGAAATTCCATCTTAAATTCATAATATTATATTTGAAATTAAAAAATTCAATTTGAAATTTTTAAGATATAAATTGTCAGTCATTTGAAATTAAAATGTTTCCTTTGGAAAGGCAAACCAATTTCTCTCGATTGAAACAGAATCTATTTTTAATAGGAAACATTTTAATTTAAAATGGCAGACAATTTTTTTTTTTAAATTTCAAATAGAATTTCCTAATTTCAAATATAATATTTTGAATTTAAGATGGAATTTCAATTGACATTTTTCGAATTTCAATTTAATATAATTCAATTAAAATTTTTTAATTTCAAGTGGATTTTTTTAAATTTCAATAGGTGGATTTGAACTTCAAATGAAATTTTCCATTTCAAATGGATTTTTTTAAATTCAATGGAATTTTTGCAATTTATTTTTGTTGAAAATTATTTGCACAGAAAAATCAAAAACCTAAACTGAATTACAAATTTTTTTGTCGAAAATTTGATTATTTATTAACGAGTTTATTCGACAGATTTTATTAGATAAGTAGACCTCAGATTTTTGCAAATTTTTAATTGTTCATCCGATTGGAACTAATCTTTGCATTTAGACGTTTTATGTATATTTTTATCGACTCAATAACTTATTTATAGACATCTGATTTTTGCATATTTTTCGTTGCATTTAGACGTTTTATCGTTCAACTATATTTTTTGCATATTTTCGATATGCACTAAAATTGTTTATATTTGAACGATAAAACGTCTAAATGCAAAGTTTGGGTCCAATCGGATGAAAAAAAATATGCAAAAATAAAAGGTCTATAAAAAGGGTATCGAGTCAATAATAATTTAAATTGTTCTAAAAGAGTGATTAAAAAATAAATTGACTCAAATTACGAATTAATTAAAAATGTTCCTCATATTATTCAACATTTCAATAAATCAATTTTCAGGTACTATTTTTCCTGTAAATTAAAAATACAATTTTGCATTTTGAAATGGTATTTTTCCACTTAAAATAAGAAAAGCTTATCTTAACACAACCTCAACTAACCAAAAATGGTAATTAGTTGTCCCAGTGTTATAAAAGTCACAAAAATATGTATTGAAATGCAAACTAAAATTAAGTTGAAGTGTTGGAAAGGTATTAAGTCTAAATTAGATAAAATTGTACGAAACAAAAAATGTTAGGGATGAGATTCTGAAGCAGCAGAATCCAAAATATTCCACAGGGTGCTTAAATTAATGAAACTATACGGGAAACTAAATTGAAAACATTCGAAATGAGAAAACAGTAATTGGTATACGAATCAAGGATCTAATCAACTTTTCAAATAACGATTTTGAAAAATATCTAAAAATATCTATTTCAATTGGAAATGCTGAGCGTTATGAGTAGTTCCCCAAGACATTGAAATCAGTCGAAAAGATTTAAATAAACATACAAAATTAAAAATTATATGCATATACAAACTAAATACATATATTTATAATTAATAATCACTTGTTAATTACAAAATTATAAACATATATAACTACAAGCAACAACCGAATAATTGTAAAATTTCGCGAAATATAATGGTGCAATACAAAAACAAAAATAAAAAAACATGCAAAAATGTTATAGAATTAATAAAGAAATATTTATTAAATTGAAAAGAAAAACAAAAAACACATATTTAAATTTACATCTATCTATACACACACACACATACAAATAAACATACATTCATTCATGAAGCATATATGTATACCTACGATAAACTATCGGATAACTATTATCATTAGGAGCTGTATAAAATTTACAACAAACGTAATACTAATTATTATTATTATAATTATGAATTATGTATTATTAAAACTACATATATTTATATAGCATATAGGAAACAACAAACAAATATTGTAAATAAATAAATTACAAAATTAAACTAATAAAATATACACGTTATGGAAATGGAGAAACTTAAGACGAAGACAACAAAACCGCCAATATTGTGTTTTAATTTTGTGTGAATAAGGGGAAGGCTTCGGGGAGTTGAGGAATGGATTGAAATGAAATAATTGAGTCTTGAATTTTAAGTTATATCTTAGGTAAACAACCGGCAACCTATATTACGAGACAATTTAGTGTCAGACACACCATAAGCCACCTTTTAAATCAATTAAAGTTTATTATTTAGTCGTTGAACTTAGCAAACTGGACGCAGCTGGTTCTCTACTAAGTTAAAAATAATACAACGGGTACACTCAAAAAAAAGTGAACCCTAGAGCAAGTTAAAATGAACTTAACTGTAGGAATATTGAACTTCGTATTTCGCTAAAGCTATTTTTCCTTATATCAAGTTCATACATTTCCTCACAATTATGAAATATTTTTAACTTATTTCTAGTTAACTCGTACTTCCTTTAAGTAACTATTGAAATTAAAATAGGGAAAATTAACTCAATACTAGCAAATTCTGACTTGAAATTATGCAAATTCAGCATACTTTTGTCCCTATTGCAAGTAAATTTTTTTATTTAATTTAGGAAAATTTAATTAAATTTATGCAAAAAGAAAAGAAAAATTAAAAATTTTCTTCGACTTTTTAGTCCATGATTTTTTTGCGATTTTCGATCCTACTTCATCATTTTCCTCCTCCATTTATATGTTGGAATCTCTCTCTTACAACTTCCTCTTTGGATTTCTCTCTTCTGCTTTATTTTAGGAATTGAAATTTATTTTATTAAACATTATGTATATAAAATTTTACCTCCGAATGCGATTCGATCCCAGAACCTTCCGTTTTCTGAACCACATGTTTACCAACTGAGCTACGTAGACACTTAAAATTTTATGAAAAATTTGTTTTTAAATACAATTATGTATACATCCCAAAATTTTCGAAACAATGTATTTTTATGTACACTTGAATTTGATAAAAGGATTGCCATCATAGAATGATAAATAGAGTTGCCATATACTATATTTATAGGCGACGAAGAAATTTTATTATGAATAACATTTTCATATCAATCCCAAAAGAGTTTCGTAGCTCGATATATAGTGTGTCTGGCTCACTATCATAAGGTTGTCGGTTAGACTCTCGTCCCGGGCGTAACATTTTTAATGTTTCTCCATAAATTTAAGTTTCTGCAAGTAACGATTTGCGAAAAAAAAATTGCGGAACGAAAAAGGACAGAATTTTTTGTGTTTTTAACATACAACATAGTCCGAAAATAGTTAATTTTTCCTTGATTTTAGTATGTTTTCCTAATTTTGAGTTCAAATTCATGGACTCGAAATAAGGATTCATGATTATTTTTAGTTAAAATTTCCTAAAAATCATGCTTTCCATTATTAGTTCATAATTTCCTTATGTCTATGTTGGGTGTCCACCGCATATGTTTAAATTTGATAAATATATGAATATTCGAACTTTTTTCAAGAAATATTATTTTAGTAAAAATATGTCCTCATTTGTAGTTAACGAACTATTCTGCATATCACCCAAAAAAATAAAATTTGGTAGTACTTAATAAAATTTCCCAGTTTTAAGAAAAAATTAACTCAATATGAATAAAAACATTGAACTAAATTGGAGTATGGATTTTACTAAAATTTAGGAAATAAATTTTTTTGAGTGTAGTCTACTCAGGAGTAGATAACTAAAATGACCACATACTAGGGAGTAGATAAACCAAATGGTCATCAACTAAATAGTAGGTAACCAAACTGGTCATCAAATAAGGTGTAGATAACCGAACTTGTCGTTACCTAAGATAAACCAACTAATCGTCAACTAAATAGTAGATAACCCAACTAGTCGTTAGCTAAGGAGTATTTAACCCAAATGGTCGTCATATAAGCACGAATAAACCTGGGGTCATCAACTAAGGAGTAGATAACCACCTGGCCCTATACGAAAGAGTAGGCAACCCAACTGGACGTCTACTCAGCAGTAGATAAACCAGCAGGTATATCACTAAGTACGAGTAGTACATAGATATCCTAACTGGTACTCTACTAAGGAGTAGATGATAGAGGTTCCCTTAATTATCTCTAGAAAATTTATGTTTCCTTCGTGAACCCAATATTTTAGAAGATATTGCGTTAAAAAAATGTCACTTTATTTTTCAATTGTTCCCATTGTTTTCCATTTCCCCCACATTTCCCTTATCTCTCTCTGTCTTACTTTGTACAATATTTTGCTTGCTTTAAAATTCCAAACATTGATTTGTAGTCAATTTTTTATACCTTTCCATTTGGCATATTTATAAATTGGTTAATTTGCATGCTGAAGATGTTGGGCGCCTGGTATTTCAGTCGGAAAATTAAGCAAAACTTGGATTTTGCCTTTTGTAAAATTGTAAATTGCAATTTGGTAAACTTATAAATTTGTAATTAATATTTTTTTAAAATCGTATTTTTTTGCTGAGAATGCTGGGCGCCTGGTATTTCGGTCGGAAAATTAAGCCTTTAATAAAAAGGATTAATTTTAAAATTGTGATTAGGTAAATTTATAAATTAATAATTTTTTAAATTGGTAAATTTTCTTTGCCTGGATTTTGCCTTTGGTAAAACAGTAATTTGGTAAATTTGAGAATGCTGGGCGCCTGTAATTTCAATCGGAAAACGAAGCAAAACTTTGATTTTGTTTTTGGTAAATAAAGCAAATTTGTGTTTTGTAGTTTGTAAATTTCGGAAATTTGATATTTTGTAAAATTGTTGTTTTGTAAATATGCAAATTTCTAAATTTTATTAAATTAGCTTGCTCCTGGCAATTCAGTCATTAAATGAAGCAAAATTTGCATTTTGCAGTTTAAAAATTTACAATTTTCTCATTTTGTAAATTTGTTTGGAAAATTTAAAATTTTGTAAATTTGCTTCCTGGGTGCCTGGTATGTCAGTCAGAAAATGAAGCAAAATTAGCATTATGTTGTTTGTAAATTTGGAAATTTCTAAAATTTGTAAATTTGCTAGCTGGAAGTCCTGGGCGACTGGCATTTCAGTCGGAAAATGACACAAAACTTGAATTTTGTAAAATTGCTATTGTAAATTGGTCATTTTGTAAATTTTATAAATTTCTACATTTTTGTAAATTTGCTTGCTGGAAAACCTTGGCGCCTAGTCTTTTATTTGGATAATGAAGCAAAATTTGCATTTCGTAGTTTCTTTTTTGTAAATTTGTCATTTTGTAATTTTCTACATTTGCTTTCTCAAAATTCTGGGCTTCTGGTATTTCAGTCGCAAAATGAAGCAATATTTGCATTTTGTAGTTTGTGAAAATTCAATTTTGAAAATCTGCAACTTTGTAAATTTGTTATTTTCTAAATTTGCAAATTTTGTAAATTTATTTTCGCAAAATTCTGGGCGCCTGGTATTTCAGTCAGAACATGAAGCAAAATGTGAATTTTTTAAAAAATTGCAAATTTTAGAAATCTACAATTTGGAAATTTTTTATTTTTTTTAAATTTGCAAATATCTAAATTTGCTTGCTGGACGCATGGTTTCAGTCGGAAAATGAAGCAAAATTTGCATTTTGGAAATCTGCAATCTTATATATTTTTTTTTTAAATTATCAAAAATCATTTTTTTGTAAATTGGCTTGCTGGAAATCCTGGGCGCCTGGAAAATTAAGCAAATTTGAAATCTAAAATTTTAGAAATTTTTTAAATTTGCAAAAATTAAAATTTTGTAAATTTGCTTGCTGGAAATCCTAAGCGCCTGGTATTCAGTCGGAAAATTAAGCAAAATTTGAATTATGTAAATTTGCAATTTTGTAAATTTTTTATTTTTTAAATTTGCAATAATTTAATTATTGTAAATATGCTTGCTGGAAATCCTGGGGTCTGTATTTCAGTCGGAAAATGAAGCAAAATTTGCATTTTGTAAATTTGCAATTTTAGATTTTTTTTTAATTTGCAAAAATATAATTTTTGTAAATGTGCTTGGTGGAAATCCTGGGCGCCTGATATTTCAGTCGGAAAATGAAGCAAATTTGCAATTTTAGAAATCTGCAATTTTGTATTTTTTTTTAAATTTGCAAATATCTAAATTTTGTAAATTTGCTTGCTGGAAATCCTGAGCGCCTGGTATATTAGTCGAAAAATGAAGCAAAATTTGCATGTTGTATTTTGTAACTTTCCAACTTAGGAAATCAGTATTGTTTAAACCTAATGAAAAGAAATAATTTGGTTTACTAGTTGTATTCTATTCCAAAACAAAATTAATTTTGTAACATTAAAAATATAAATGATTTCGAGTTGGTAATGGATTAAATTTAAGCCTTGGAAGGTGGATAGGTAAGGAAGAAAATTAAAAAATGTTTAGCTATTTTACTGTTGTGTGGGTAATTTTGTGTATATTATTTATGTCGTTTTCTGGTATAATAATTTCACATCAAACACTTTCTTTTGGTGAGTAGAATCGATTTGTATTTGCCATGCTTTAAAAATAACAACCATTGATTTTTAGTTAATTTTGTCGACAGTTTCCAAATTTGCAAAACTGTGGCAGCACCAAGACCGTCGTGTTCGAATGACAAACAATCTGGCAAGGTTGTAACGAACCAGAGGAGGAGAAAACAACAGCTGATTCCACGAGAAGTTTTCGCCGTCAGCGGTAGCATTTCTAGTAATACTTCGTAAGATTTTGTGAACTAGTTTTAATAGTAATAAATAGAAATAAATAGTTGTTAAGTATAAATACAAACGTCTTATTACTACATCGGCAACTATAAAACTCACAAAAATTGAGGAAAACTGAAAATTAAATAAAATGTTCGTTTATTTAATTCCCCTTTATTTTTTAATCCCCTATTTTCCATTAGATTCATTGTTCTCAAATGGTTACCCTGCAACACTCATTCGTTAAAAAGTAATTAGCTACACCCGTTACATTGTTGCTGTGCCATGAACCACCCTTTGTGTACGTATATTTAGCTTGGACAAAAATCATGTCCTAAAAATATTTTAACAAAGCCACATCAGTTGATGCTATTCAACGCTTGATGCCGCCAGTGTGTAATATTCTTGGTGTTACCAGATTTGTTTTATATTTATATATTACTCTAGTATATAAATATTTTGAGGGTAAAACTATTAATTGCTAACACATATTTAATAGTAACCAGTAAGGAAAGGCTAAAGTCGGGCGGGGCCGACTATATAATACCATACACCACTCTCGTAATATTGCATAACTCTGAAATATAAATTTTGTAATTCATGTATAAATTGTTTACATAAATTTACTTTTGGGACATTTTATACTTAAATAATACCCTGTACCACAGTGTGGTGTAGGGTATAAAAACGATTGGATCTAAAGAGCCAAATCGGATGAAACATATATATGGGAGCTATAGCTAAATCTTTACCGATTTTCTTCAAATTCGGCAATGTTGGTTCATGAATCAAGAAACTCTACCATTCTAAATTTCAAAACGATTGGATGTAAAATATAGCTTCTATAGAACCAAAGGGCCAAATCGGACGAAACATATATATGGGAGCTATAGCTAAATCTTAACCGATTTTCTTCAAATTCGGTAGTGTTGGTTCATGGATCAAGAAACTCTACCATTCTAAATTTCAAAACGATTGGATGTAAAATACAGCTTTTATAGGACTAAAGGTCTAAATCGGACGAAACATATATATGGGAGCTATAGCTAAATCTTAACCGATTTTCTTCAAATTCGGCAGTGTTGGTTCATGGAACAATAAACTCTACCATTCTAAATTTCAAAACGATTGGATGTAAAATACAGCTTCTATAGAACTAAAGGGCCAAATCGGACGAAACATATATATGGGAGCTATAGCTAAATCTTAACCGATTTTCTTCAAATTCGGTAGTGTTGGTTCATGGATCAAGAAACTCTACCATTCTATATTTCAAAATGATTGGATGTAAAATACAGCTTCTTCAGGACTAAAGAGCAAAATCGGACGAAACATATATATGGGAGCTATAGCTAAATCTTAACCGATTTTCTTAAAATTCGGCAATGTTGGTTCATGGATTAAGAAACTCTACCATTCTAAATTTCAAAACGATTGGATGTAAAATACAGCTTTTATAGGACTAAATGGCCAAATCGGACGAAACATATATATGGGAGCTATAGCTAAATCTTAACCGATTTTCTTCAAATTCGGTAGTGTTGGTTCATGGATCAAGAAACTCTACCATTCTAAATTTCAAAATGATTGGATGTAAAATACAGCTTTTATAGGACTAAAGGGCCAAATCGGACGAAACATATATATGGGAGCTATAGCTAAATCTTAACCGATTTTCTTCAAATTCGGCAATGTTGGTTCATGGATCAAGAAACTCTACCATTCTAAATTTCAAAACGATTGGATGTAAAATACAGCTTTTATAGGACTAAATGGCCAAATCGGACGAAACATATATATGGGAGCTATAGCTAAATCTTAACCGATTTTCTTCAAATTCGGCAATGTTGGTTCATGGATCAAGAAACTCTACCATTCTAAATTTCAAAACGATTGGATGTAAAATACAGCTTCTATAGGACTAAAGGGACAAATCGGACGAAAGATATATATGGGAGCTATATCTAAATTTGAACCGATTTGAACCAAATTCAATAGGGATCTTTACAGCTGCGAAATATTCTAAACTGCAAAATTTCAGAACGATCGGAGTGAAATTGCGACCTGTAGTCGACGAACAACTTTACATGGACAGACGGATGGACGGACAGACATGGTTAAATCGACTCAGCTAGTGATTCTGAGTCGATCGGTATACTTTAAGGTGGGGGTAGCTGTGTTATTTTCAGGTGTTACAAACATCTGCCGTGAAACAAACTTACACTGAAAAAAAAATTGTCATAAAATTAAAGAAATGCTCCAAAGACGTCTTTAGTCTTCAAAATAAGTACATTTTGTAACCAGTAAGGAAAGGCTAAAGTCGGGCGGGCCGACTATATAATACCCTACACCACTCTCGTAATATTGAATAACTCTGAAATATAAATTTTGTAGTTCATGTATAAATTGTTTATTCTAAATTTCAAAACGATTGGATGTAAAATACAGCTTCTATAGAACTAAAGGGCCAAATCGGACGAAACATATATATGGGAGCTATAGCTAAATCTTAACCGATTTTCTTTAAATTCGGTAGAGTTGGTTCATGGATCAAGAAACTGTACCATTCTAAATTTCAAAATGATTGGATGTAAAATACAGCTTCTACAGGACTAAAGAGGAAAATCGGACGAAACATATATATGGTAGCTATAGCTAAATCTTAACCGATTTTCTTCAAATTCGGCAATGTTGGTGCATGGATCAAGAAACTCTACCATTCTAAATTTCAAAACGATTGGATGTAAAATACAGCTTTTATAGGACTAAAGGGCCAAATCGGACGAAACATATATTTGGGAGCTATAGCTAAATATTAACCGATTTTCTTCAAATTCGGTAGTGTTGGTTCATGGATCAAGAAACTCTACCATTCTAAATTTCAAAATGATTGGATTTAAAATACAGCTTCTACAGGACTAAAGAAGAAAATCGGACGAAACATATATATGGGAGCTATAGATAAATCTTAACCGATTTTCTTCAAATTCGGCAATGTTGGTTAATGGATCAAGAAACTCTACCATTCTAAATTTCAAAACGATTGGATGTAAAATACAGCTTCTATAGGACTAAAGGGCCAAATCGGACGAAACATATATATGGGAGCTATAGCTAAATTTTAACCGATTTTCTTAAAATTCGGCAATGTTGGTTCATGGATTAAGAAACTCTACTATCCTAAATTACAAAACGATTGGATGTAAAATACAGCTTCTATAGGACTAAAGGTCCAAATCGGACGAAAGATATATATGGGAGCTATATCTAAATCTGAACCGATTTCAACCAAATTCAATAGCGATCTTAACAGCTGCGAAATACTCTAAACTGCAAAATTTCAGAACGATCGGAGTGAAATTGCGACCTGTAGTCGACGAACAACTTTACATCCACAGACGGACGGACGGACGGACGGACGGACGGACATGCTTAAATCGACTCAGCTAGTGATTCTGAGTCGATCGGTATACTTTAAGGTGGGTCTAGCTGTGTTATTTTCAGGTGTTACAAACATCTGCCGTGAAACAAACTTATAATACCCTGTACCACAGTGTGGTGTAGGGTATAATTAAAATATAGATAATTTCATTAATATTAAGTAAATTACTTAATTTGAACTCGTTGCTGATCATTCGCAGTGAACGGACGTGTTTATCACATAGCGGATAGTTACCAGTACCTATTACGCAATAGCAAAAATCTGTACAAAGTCTGTAAGGCCTACATCGTAGTACCTATTACGGTCTAATACAGACAAAATAAAAATAAATTCTCTTGACGGGGATGCCTTTGTGTTCCGATGGAGCGCGGTTCCCCAATCGTCCGACTGTCCGTCCGTTGGTCTTGGCCAAAGCCGACCACACCAAAAATGGTGAAAATCTCCCCCAAGTACTCACAACAGGTGGTGCGGTGAGGGGTAAACGTCATGTCCGACCGTCAAAACGGAAGCACAATGAGCATCGTGTAGCGCTCAGAGTTTTGACGAAGTTGGAGGCTGTTGAGGTTTCGGGTCTTACCGAAAAACAAAAAGAGTCACTTACCTGGGCTAAAGGCGTCATAGATGCTTCTAAGGCCAATGAGTCGGCTGAAAGAGCCACAAATTCAGCTGTGTTAACGGCTAATAAAGTAAAACGAATCAGATCACCTGATGAACCCCTGCCTTCGAAAAAGGCAAGAGGCCCTAATGTCACCATCAACAGGACACTCACCAAGCCCTTCAATGAAGTGGCGAAGGAGAGTCTAGTGATGGCTGTTATAGACAGAAGTAGTGAGGATGGATCCATCCTCAAGGACAAATGGAGTCATGTACAATCAGCCATTATGGCTCATTACCTCGATGTCCGTAGAGAAATGCCGGGCAAACCACCAATCTGCAACGATGCAGGATGGCATCAGGGGAGAGTAAAGCTCTTATATTTTGGTGATGCCAGATCAGTAGACCTGTATAAGGCTGCTCTGAGTCGAGCGGGTGAGGTGTGGCCGGGTGCCCAGTTGGATGTCGTCGAAAAAAACAACATCCCTAGTCACCCTAGAGCCATCACCTGGGTTACAGAAGAGCCCTCCAACCCGGCTGACATCTTAGAAATAATAAAAGATTCCAATCCTGGTCTGCCGGCCCATAATTGGAGAATCAGCAAGGTGGGTGAGGCGGATGGTAAAAAGCGGCAGGTCAATCTTATCCTAAACGCTGAATCCACCTCCCATATACAAGGTGCGAGTGCAACCCTACAATATGGCTTCGAGACTATAGTCTTGAAGATATACAAGCAGGATATAGCTCATACTGCAGAAGGTGAGTCGTCCACCGTGGCACTTCCTGGAAGTGCGGAGGTACCCACGCCTATTATTTCTGGTGACTCCAACTCTAACAGAAGATCTGTAACGTCCTTCTCTGAGGACAAAAGCGCTACTTCGGACACAGAGAGGCTGAGGGGAGTCTCCGGACTCTTTGACGCATCTGGTGGGGACATGCTTCTCGACGATACGGACGAAGAGTTCGATAACACCCTTGTCGGGGTGGATGTTAATCTGTCAATTACCAATGATGGTAAGAATTCTACAGATTAACCTCCATCACGCTAAATCAGCCTCAGCGGCTCTATTGCTGCGCCTGTCCACAGGCGCAGTAGACATCGTCCTGATACAGGAGCCCTACGTAGTGGGAGGAAGGGTGTGCGGTATTAGGACACCCAACTTTAAACTGCTTGTGGCCAACTGTGAAGGCACTCCAAGAACCTGCATTTTGGCCAGGAAAGATCTAAGTATCTTTCTCCTGACTAATTTAAGTGGTAAAGACCAAACAGCTGCTAGCCTGGAGATCGGTAATCGCATATATTGGGTGGTCTCCAGCTACTTGCCTTATGAATCTGTAGTACCGACTGCTCTATTCAGGGAAGTAGTGGAAGAAGCAACGTCTGACGAGATCGAGCTGATTATTGGCGCAGACACGAACGCTCATCATACTATCTGGGGTAGTACGGATATAAACAATAGGGGTGATTCGCTTATTGACTTTATTCTAACTACCAACCTTAGTATTTGTAACATAGGTAATAAACCGACCTTTACAATTAAAGACAGACAGGAGGTACTCGACGTAACGTTTGCTACTGACCGGCTGTCAGACAAAATCATTGGGTGGAATGTACTGGACGACCACTCATTCTCAGATCACCATTATATTGAGTTCAAACTCGCGGAAAAAGCGCCTAAACCTGCCGTCCACAGAAATGTAAGGAAGACAAAGTGGCACCTGTATGAGAAGAATTTCAAGAAAGTCCTCAACTCTAAACTTCTGTACGAACCGAATGACAAAGCCGGTCTGGACAATCTGGTCGATCATATCACCACATCATTCAATAGTTCCCTTGAAGAAGCCTGTCCGAAAACAAGGTACAAGAGTAAAACTAAACCCCAATGGTGGACTTCTGAGCTAACGGCTATGAAAAAGACCTGCAACAAGCTATTCAATAAGGCTAAATCTACTGGGGTCGCTAATGATTGGGATGCCTATAAAGAGCAACTCAAGATCTATAAGAAGGAGCTTAGAAAGGCGCAAAGGCGCTCTTGGTATACCTTCTGTGGTGAAGTGGAAAAGGTCTCCGACGCCGCTAGGCTGAGGAAGATATTATCTGCTTCACCCTGTACAGTGGGATATTTACAGGATGAGGCAAATAACTGGACCAAAAACAGCGAGCAGTCGCTCAATGTACTGCTCGACACACATTTCCCGGGCAACTCTGTAACAGAACCCGAGGATCAGCAGGACCAACAAGAGTGCGAGTGGACTGCGAGCGTCGCTAGCTTCTTGACTGAGAGATCCAGAATAAGCTGGGCTATTAACAGCTTTGAGCCCTTCAAGTCACCTGGACCAGATGGCATCACTCCAGCAGAAATGCAGAAAATGTTAAAGTACATTATCCCCTGGCTGGAGAAAATTTATGTAGGCTGTATCAGGCTTTCATACGTCCCTAATCGGTGGAGGGATACCAAAGTGGTATTCATACCTAAAGCGGGAAAGATATCACACACTAGGCCAAAAGACTTCAGACCAATTAGCCTATCCTCCTTCCTATTGAAAGGTCTGGAAAGACTTTTAGATCATTTCATTAGGGAAAACCTGGATACAAAACTCCTGTCGGGGAACCAACATGCCTACAATAAGGGCAAGTCTACAGAATCAGCCCTGCACGAACTTGTGAGCACTATCGAATCGTCCCTGCATTTCAAGGAATTCACCATGGTGGCATTTCTTGACATAGAAGGGGCTTTTAACAACATTCACTCAGATGCGGTAATTGCGGCACTGTCACATCTAAAAGTTAACAATAGTTTGATTAGACTAATTCAAAGTCTGCTCACCAGAAGACGCATAACAGCATGTCTAGGGTCCACAACTCTAACAAGGTATGTAAACAGAGGGACCCCGCAAGGAGGAGTACTGTCTCCACTAATTTGGAACCTAGCGGTGAATGAAATCCTGCTAGATCTAGAACGTTGTGGCTGCAAGGTCGTGGCATATGCGGACGACGTGGCAATCGCAGTGAGTGGCAAATTCGTAAACGTCCTCAGAGACATCCTACAAGTGGCTCTGAACAAGTTGGTTAGATGGGCCAGAAGCAGCGGTTTGGGCGTTAACCCCAACAAGACAGAATTGGTTCTCTTTACTAGGATGAATAATGTCCCACATCTGGACCCTCCACCTCGGATAAATGGAACAGATCTAGTCTTTTCTGAAAGTGCAAAATTTTTAGGAATAATTCTAGATAGGAAAATGTTATTTAGACTTAACGTATTGGAACGTGTAAGGAAGGCCAACGTCGCCTTATATTCCTGCAAAAAGGCTGTAGGGTCGCGGTGGGGACTCTCTCCTAAAATCGTCCACTGGATATATATAGCAGTAGTTCGTCCAATACTGTTATACGGTATTGTGGTATGGTGGACGGCAACTGACAAACTAACCATTACCAACCTACTAACAAAGGTTCAGAGAACTGCCTGCCTGAGCGTAAGCGGAGCCTTAAGGACTACAGCGACCGAGTCTCTACAAGCCCTACTCCATATACTGCCGATTAATATTGTGGCGAGAGAAGTTGCAACCAAAGCGGCAATAAGATTAAACTGCCTATCACTGTGGAGGTACAAGAACTATGGTCACATGAGGATATCAAAGTGTAGTGCTATGGTAACCGACCGAGTGGACTATATACCAACTGTGTACACCTTCGAGAGAAATTACATCACTATGATTCCCGCCAGAGACGAATGGGTCGGCAGAATACCAGGTAATATAAACCATCTCCACTTTTACACGGATGGTTCGAAGCTTGATGAAAAGGTTGGCTTCGGAGTACACTGTGAAGAACATAGTCTGGATATAGCTCACAGACTACCAGATACCTGCAGTGTCTATCAAGCCGAAATAATGGCAATATGGGAAGTCGCCAAGTGGCTGAGTCGCAACATAGTAACCAACAATGGCGTTGTCATTTACTCGGACAGCCAGGCTGCCATCAATTCTCTGGAGGCAACATCCCTAAATTCACAAACAGCCCTCGACTGCCGCAGATCTCTTAACGAGATGACTGAGCAGTTTAATATACACCTCATATGGGTGCCTGGGCATAGGGATATCCCGGGGAACTGCAAAGCCGATGAACTTGCTAGGAAAGGGACGACATTACAAATTCTCGAAGAATTTGCATATATTGGTGCGCCACTATCCACGTGCAAGCTTTGGCTTAGGCAAGAGGCAATCAGGCAGTCCAACGATAGATGGACAGAAATCGGCACCTGCAGGGTAGCTAGACAAATCTGGCCAAGGTATGACCTGAGAAGGTCAAAATAACTCCTCGCACTAGAGAGGAAACGATTGTCTACGTTAGTACAGGTTCTGACGGGACACTGCTTGATCGGCGAACACGCCAAAAGATTGGGTATTGACTCCAATGACTTCTGCCGAAGCTGTGGAGATGAGGAAGAAGTCGAGAGCATTGAGCACTTGCTTTGCGACTGTCCCGCTTTGAGTAAACGACGACTGGACATACTGGGGTCGGCCTTTTTAGGCAGCCTAACAGATCTTTCTAGTACTGATATTCGTAATATCGATAAATTTATATATCAAACAGGTTGGTTTCGATGAGGGGCATTTCAGCCCGTGGTAACACTAGGGACCTAAACTGGTCTATGTGAGCTTGTAAAAAAAATACGGCTGCCACCCTAACCTAAACCTAAAATTACTTAATTTTCAGTACATTTTCTAATATTACAAAATGTACTTATTTTGAAGAAGGACGTCTTTGGAGCAATTCTTTAATTTTATGAAAAAATTTTTTTCAGTGTATAATACCCTGTACCACAGTGTGGTGTAGGGTTTAATTAAGGACTTAATTACAGATTAATACGTACGCAGTAAGGATACTCTTTCAACGGCAATTGAAGCAAAGTAGAATTCCGATTTTTATAAATATTTATAAAGGGTGTCCCAAGAAGAACGCAATTTTTAAATCTCGCAACATTCGAAGTGTCATTGTTTGACATTTGAATAATTGTTATTGTTTGTTAGTAGAAGGTACGAGGTTAGTAAAAATGGAGAAGGACAGCGAAGGGAGTTCGTTAATTGGGTATTGGAGAGACAACATGAAAATGCTGATTTTGCCGATAAAATCATCTTCAGTGACGAGGCCCATTTTCATCTTGATGGCTTCGTCAATAGGCAGAATTGTCGCATTTGGGGTGCGGAAAATCCTCGAGTGATTCACGAGAAGCAAATGCATCCTCAACGTGTCACTGTGTGGTGTGGTTTTTGGGCTGGAGGAATCATTGGACCTTTTTTTTATGAAAATGAGGCAGGTCAAGCGCAAACAGTCAATGGTGTTCGGTATCGTGAAATGAGAACCAGTTTTTTCTTGCCTAGAATTGACGAAATTAATGTGGAGGGCATGTGGTTCCAACAAGACGGCGCCACATGTCATACAGCCAGAGAAACAATTCAATTGCTGCATCAGTCATTTCCCGGTCGTGTTATTTCGCGTTTTGGAGATCAGAATTGGCCCCATAGATCGTGCGATTTAACACCATTAGATTTTTTTCTTTGGGGTTTTTTGAAGTCGATGGTTTACGCGAATAAGCCGACGACGACTCAAGCCTTAAAAGACGAAATTGGACGCTGCATTAATTAAATACCGCAGCATTCATGCAAAACGGTCATTGAAAATTTCATTAAAAGATCGCGTGCATGCCAGCAAAGCCGCGGCGGCCATCTGCACGATATATTGTTCCATACATAACCTCATTCTGTCTACTTTACGATATAATAAAGTTTCACGATTTTTTCTTAAATATCTATGTTTTATTTAAAATTAAAAAAATTGCGCTCTTCTTGGGACACCCTTTATATGGAGTATGGAATATTCAAAACATTGATTTTACCATTACCCATTTCAGAATGTTTAAAAATCAATAGGCCCAGAAATACGTGGAATTTTGGTGGAGGATAATATTCCGCATATCCTCAAAAAGTGAAAATGTTGAGGAAGGCACAATAATTTTGCTTCCAAAAAGAAGTGGCATACCAAGGAGAGATATTTATTGTCCAAGAGATTCTATTAGCTGAATAAATTTATATTAAAATACAGAAATCGATTTTTTTTTAGAAAACCGCATGAAATTAAATTAGATGTTTCTGTGGATGGTTAGATAACACTATGCAACAAAAAAATTTTTTTTGTGTCCTACACCTAAAAATTATTTTTTTGTATAGATTGTGGCATACTGTTAAATACAATCAAAACCAAAAATTTTTTATGGATACATTTCTTTTTTATTAAAAATACTATTATCGTCGAAGGTACCCTTAGTATTTGCACTATAATTTTTGGAGTATATGCCCGATCAGGTCGACTTATACGTTAAATTGAAGCTATTAATGTGGGCTACCAATCACTTAGAAACAGTGGTTTAGTAACAGTCATTAAACAAATTGGACAAAAAAAAAACATAAAAAAAATAGAAAACAATTATTTTATTTTTTAAAAGTTTGCATCCTAGCAAAGAAAATAATGCCTATTTGAATAAAATCTATGGATAAATGTAGAAATTATAAACCTTATGGCACAGGTAAGATAATTTCAAAGAATTTTTTTTTAATTTATGTTTAAATAGCGATTTTATTTATTACTTTTATTTATATTATGTACATTTGAGTTTATTTACATGAACAAGTTTCATTAGAAGTAATTGTGAGTTCTTTGTTGACGTTTGTAGATTTCGGAATCGGTTTCTCTAATGAAGAACCAAATATAATCTCCCATCATTCTTTCATCCCAGTGCCCTTGGTAACGCCGCTCGATGGACTTCAATTCTTGGTGAAACCTTTCGCCATGTTCGTCACTTACGGCGCCAAGATTCTCGGGGAAAAAGTATAAATGAGAATGCACAAAATGAATTTTGAGGGGCATATTTACACCTGTTGGAATACATAAAGCGAAAAATAAGTTGGAAGAATACATATGTGTTATATACATAAATATAAAAAAATATATTTCTAAACCATTTTTTCATAATTTTTTAACAAATCATTAATCAGTGTTTCATATTGCGGGCTTTTATTGGATCCAAGGAAATTTGAAACTACAAGCTTAAACGACCTCCATGCTGCAATTTCATCCGACGTCAAATATGATTCGAAATTCACATCTTTCATCAGTTTCCTTATTTAAAGCCCATCAAAAACTCTTTCGATTTTTTGAAAAGAAAGACTTTTAAATAAACTTTTTAAATATGAGAGTGAATTGCCATCTTTCCTTAAGGCTTTTACAAAATTTTTAAAGAGCCCCAGCTTAATACGCAGTTGTGGCAAAATATCGGCTATCCCAGAGGCATAACATACCAACTACTTTAAAATCGCAACAAATTTTCCAGGCATGTTCATATTTTATGTATTTTATCAAATTAGCCATTGTTTCGTACGATTCCTTAGTGTTGACAGCATAAGCAATGCGAATCGACGGTTTCTGATTGCCGTTGTGTAAAAGTACTGCTTTCAGACTTTCTTTACTGCTGTCAACAAGTAACCGCCATTCCTTTGAATTGTATGTTTGATTAAGTTCCTCGAACAATCCGAGAATGTCCTTGCAAAAGCATCTGTTATCCACAGTTGTATAAAATTGTTTGTAAGGTATATTACGGACTCTATAATATGATATGTTAACATCTGGGGCCAAAATATTGTACTGTTTCATCCCAGATGCAAGTAGTTCTGCCTTATCTTTGATCAGTTCCAAATCTCTCACTAGATCAATGAGTTGAAACTGAGTTAAAAGCGATGACTTCTGACTCAAACCTGAATCGCTCAGACTTGAGTACTCAGTTGAACTTGAGGATGTTTCCATTATTAGGCTGTTAGCTATACTTGGACACTTCCTACTCCAATCTATTAACTTAGACAAAAATAGCAGTCCGTATAGTGAATGAATGGTTATCTCCAAATCATTGGCATTCCAAATTCCAAGTGAAGTCTAGAATTAAAACGTTTTATTCCAAAAAAAATTTTAATACATTAATTGTAAAGTACTTACCGCATGCTTCCACTACTCCATCGAGTAAGATTTACATGGCACGAATTACACAAAATACTAGGTGTCCACGGTTCGTTCATATTTTTAACTCGTATACCAAAACATTGCACATATATTTCTTCTAGTATTTTACTAAACGCACGTCGATTTTTTTTAATAACATATTTTCGACAGATTTAGCAGAAATTGTCGGGATCATTTACACATTGAAAAGTTCTTTGTCGTTTACTCATACTTCGAAATATAACTTTATAATATTTTGCAGAAAATCGACTTATCTCTTTAAGGCGCTGAATTACACTGACATTGCATATCATGTTTTATGGATGGTTACGAACAACCATAAAACCTCGTCCTCTCTATAATTTATGTCTGACATCAATCCTCATAAAATAAAATGCAAGTGCAATGTCTCTCTCACATATGGCGAATTCAATATACGCAAAAACATCATTTAAAAACGAAAAAATATGAAACAAGATTTTTTTTGAATTTCCCTAACATTTACAAAATGGCTCATAACTTTTACATCTATCCATAGATTTCAACATTTTTATTACATTTTAAAAATGTAATAAAATAAATTTTTTGATTTTTTTCTATTTTTTATTGTTTTCTTTGTACCAGGAAAAAGTGTTTTAAAAAAAAAATAATTTTTTTCTCATATTTTTGACGACTGTTACTAAACCAAAGATTCTACGTGAAAGCGATATTTGCAGCATATGTAGCCCTCATAATTCCCTTTTAATTTGAGGCATAACACGGCTCAATCAGGCTTATTCTTGAAAAATTATGGTCCAAATACTGAATGTACATTCCATGAAAGCTGGAATTGTAAAAAAAAAATTTACCATAAACAATTTTTATACCCTACACCACACTGTGGTACAGGGTATTAAAAGTTTGTTTCACGGCAGATGTTTGTAACACCTGAAAATAACACAGCTAGACCCACCTCAAAGTATACCGATCGACTCAGAATCACTAGCTGAGTCGATTTAAGCATGTCTGTCCGTCCGTCCGTCTGTCCATGTAAAGTTGTTCGTCGACTACAGGTCGCAATTTCACTCCGATCGTTCTGAAATTTCGCAGTTTAGAGTATTTCGCAGCTGTTAAGATCGCTATTGAATTTGGTTGAAATCGGTTCAGATTTAGATATAGCTCCCATATATATGTTTCGTCCGATTTTGCTCTTTAGTCCTGTAGAAGCTGTATTTTACACCCAATCATTTTGAAATTTAGAATGGTAGAGTTTCTTGATCCATGAACCAACACTACAGAATTTGAAGATTAAGATTTAGCTATAGCTCCCATATATATGTTTCGTCCGATTTGGCCCTTTAGTTCTATAGAAGCTGTATTTTACATCCAATCGTTTTGAAATTTAGAATAAACAATTTAAACTTGAACTACAAAATTTATATTTCAGAGTTATTCAATATTACGAGAGTGGGTGTAGGGTATTATATAGTCGGCCCCGCCCGACTTTAGCCTTTCCTTACTGGTTTTATATTTTTTTCGTGTTTGTGACACCTAGTTGCGCCAGAAACTGTTATCCACTCCCCTTGGACAAACATTTTGTTGCATAGTGTAATCTGTTTTAATTAAAATATGTTTTGAAAAATTCTTAAACAACAACTTTGTTTGTGTGTAAACATATATTCTATTTCTAAAAGTCAGTTCGCAAATATATTTTGTTCCAATATATTAATATATGCGTTACAAAAAAATGTTCTTGATTTTCAAACAACATTTATTTTTTCACAAATATATAATATCTAAAAATGTTGGTTCCAAATATATTTTTTTCAATTCAAACATATCAAAAATGACATTCAAAAATGTTGGACAGAAATAAGTGAATTCAATAACTTTTTATTCAATAAGTTATAGGCATTTTTAGCTTTGTTAAGGTAAATCTCAATTTTAAAATAAGTAAGTGGGTGCATCTAAGAGGGCGGTCCCAAATTAACCGACTTAACAAAGAAAACATAAAAATGTAGGAAACATTTTCTTAATTTCTCAACAAAATCTCTTTGTAGCTCGATACACTTTTCCAGCGATTTTTAATAGCTTCGATACCCTGTTTATAGTAAGGACTGTCTAGCTCCTGAAAAAAAGCCTTCAACCGCAACCTCCACCTCTTCATTGCTGGCAAACATTTTTTCACCGAGCCATTTTTTCAAGTGTGGAAACAAAAAATACTCCGAGGGAGCTAAATTTGGCGAATAAGGTGCGTGCTGAAGCCATTCGAACTTCATTTCATAGATTTTTGTCATCGCAATAGTGGATGTGTGAACTGGTGCATTGTTTCTGATTGTGAGCAAACGCGGCACACATGTTGCGCCAAGCTTTCTCATTATAAAATTTTCCGTCAATATGCGATGTATAACACTTTTTGAAATTCCTATGACTGCAGCTAGCTCACGAACCTTCAACCGGCGGTCATCCAATTGATCGACACCTATGGTGTTCGTATGGGCAGCTTATACGATTTAAAAGCTGCCACCCAAAATTTTATAGTTGTAAACGAAGGTGCCCTCGTACAACTAGTTTACAGTTTGCCAAGAAAATTCAAAATATTGATTAATTTTACATGTGTCACAAATGATCGTAGATTGTACTCTGGAGCTCCTTTTTGGGGAGTTATAGCCATTTTATGTTTAGCAAATTCAATTTACGTCGGTTGCCCGTTTTATCCGGTCTGTAATCGTTATTATTTGAACTGGAATATAACGGGTGATCCAAGTAGAGATACTTTTTTCAATAGCTTTTTTTGACAGATCATGTGTGAGTCGTGTCATTCTGTCATGTTATTTTTGTTAAGTATTGTTTGGCATTTCATCATGGAAAGACTTACGCCTGAACAACGTTTACAAATCTTTCAACTTTATTACGAAAATTCACGTTCTGTGAGGAATGTGTTTCGTGCACTTCGCTTAACTTATGGTCAACATAATCGGCCTACTGAGCGTACTATGAAAATGTAGCGGCGGTAGCTGAGAGTGTACAAGAAGACCGTGGAGAGTCGATTCGGCGCCGTTCGCAGCAACTCGGACTGACGTATGGAACGACTTGGCGCATTTTACGTCGAGATCTTAAATTTAAAGCATACAAAGGCCCATGATGATGCCCATTTTTGGCTCAATTGGTATGTAAACAAGCTAAATTGCCGCATTTTGGACGAAGAGCAACCTGAAGAGATTCAAGAGCTGCCACTTCATCCAGAAAAAATAACGGTTTGGTGTGGTTTGTGGGCCGGTGGAATCATCGGTCCATATTTCTTCAAAAATGATGCCGGTGAGAACGTAACCGTTAATGGCGACCGTTATCGTGCCATGATAACCGACTATTTGATGCCTGCAATTGAAGCTCGTGATCTCGGCGACATTTGGTTTTAACAAGACGGCGCCACTTCCCACACATCGCATCAATGAATGGATTTATTGAGAGAACACTTCGGTGAGCAGATAATTGCACGTTTTGGGCCGGTCGATTGGCCACCAAGATCGTGTGATATCAGACCGTTAGACTTTTTCCTGTGGGGATATGTAAAGTCTAAAGTTTATGCGGACAAACCCGCTTCGATTCAGGCCTTGGAGCGAGTCATCGAAATTGGACTCAACGGATGGACCACCTGAGACGTAGCCGCGGCCAACATTTGATAGACATAATCTTCAAAAAATAAATGCCAAAGAATGTTCTTTCAAATGATAATAAACATTCCCCATTCAATTTGAATTTTCTGTGTTTTTTTTTTCTTTAAAAAAGTAGGGAACCTCGAAATGGATCACGCTATACTTCTAGCCCATGACTATCCTGCTGGCTGGCTTTCTAAAACGACCTTGATTGATGGTTAGATAACAAAACTCTCAAAGACTATATATTGCGATGACTCACACAGGCGAAGGAGCATTGTACCCAAAGACACACTTTTTGGCTAACGATGAAATATGCGCATTTTGACTTAATATCATTATTTTAGTTGCAATAGCTATTTTAAGTTAAACCTTTGGAACAACAAATCAAAATTTGTTTGGTCCAGTCTTATTTAAAGATTTATAACCGTTTTAAGTTTTAGAAGGAATGTTAAGGAGTATAAATATATTAATATTTGTTAATAGTTTTTAACATTTTGAGCAAAAGATTATCACAGATTTTCATAATTTTTGACACACAGGGTACTTATTAAAGCAGTTAGAGCTATTTCTTATTTTGCATACAAAAAGTAGAATTTTGATAAAAAAGTGACCTAAAATTGTTTTCCTTTCATATGTGGGAAGTTAATGACATTTTATGTTTTGTTAAGGAAATTCAAAATGTTGGCCAGAGATGAGTGATCATTGTCTTTTTTGTTCTGGGACTCTTATTTAAGAGTCAACATTTTGTGAAGCTTATCTTTTAAGTACAAAATGTACTTATTTTTAAGACTAAGGACGACTTTGGAGCATTTCTTTAATTTTATGAAATTTTTTTTTTCAGTGTATTTAAGAAGTTATAGCCATATTAGTTTTACTAAGGAAATTCTAAAGTTTTGACGAAAAACAATCAGAAACATTTTGAGCAAAAAAAATTCAGATCGATAGTAGAAAGTCCGACCATTTATTTTTTCTCACATTTCTGTAAGGAATTTCGTAATCCTTCGCTGTAGTTCCCGAACTTTAACAAAAAGTCAAACAGGTTTTATATTTTCAACATAATATGTTTATATTAAAGATAACAATGTAAACAATTCCAAGAATCTAAGGAAAGCATTTTATTTCGCAAAAATAACAATACTCTCCACTTTTTACCATTTTAAGTTCAATGTGGAAATTTTGCAGCTTTAAAATATTTCTGGACATAGTTACTGGTCTGGTCTAGAGTCTGGCCATTGTCCAACACAGTGTATGAAAGTATGCTATCCTGCTTCTAACCATATTTGAGATCAACAATTTGTCCATTTGTTGTTGTTGCCGGAATGTCTGTTTCTATTTCTCCTCTATGATTGAAGACAGTCAGTCAGTCTGTTTTTGGCCATGGACAACAACAACAGCATTTCGCATTTTCTATGTGGACGAGTATTGTTGCCCCCCCCCCCCCCCCCCCCCCCCCTCTCCCACTCGTCATATTTGGTAGTGAAACGTGTTGCTTTTTAATCGCAGAAAAATGCAGTCTCAAAAGCAAACAAAGAAAGGCCATCATCCATCCAACTAAGAGCCGCCACACGCACCAACCAGCGACATGACCGCTGCCGTTGGAATGATATCTGTGGTAGGCTGTTGGACGTTGGTTGCTTCCACTACAACTGCTGCTGCTGGAATGCCAGATTTGACCAAAATCGTTACAATGACCCAAGATGGTCATCAGCAGCTGTGGACGGTTGCACCAGACGCACTAGAACTAAAAATAAACATTAAATCAAAACAAAATGTACGACGCAATGGCTAATGGATAAAATAACGGAATGTCATAGGAAAGTTTAGTCAATCTGGACGGTGGAGCTAGACAGATACGAGTATTTTGAGCTATAAAATAAATAAACAGTGTTGAGCCATCATACCTATAAGAGGGTATAAAATAACAACATTTCTCTCACAGTCTAATACTGGAGCAGTACTGCTGCAGGATACACTGAAAAAAATATTATTTGAATTCCTTCAAGTTTGCGAAAAAACTAGAACACCCTTTTTGGACTTTAAAATGCATTTGCAGGATTGCAAGACAAAATTTGCGCCAAAATTGTGAAAATAAGTACACAAACATCTACCATTTACGTGCAGATTATGATCTTTATCGGAAGAAGGACATGTCTCAGAGGCAGATAGGGATTTAAAAACACCATCAGGGCTTTTTGAAATATCCGCGAGGTTATACATAGTTTGTCATTCCATTTGTAGCACAATAAAATGTTGATTTGGGACCCTAAAAACTCTCGATCCTTGTAAATTTTGACCATAGACATGCCCATCTGCTAAAATCATACTATAGTCTGCAATAATATTGTTCTGTTATTAAAATTTGACAGAATCATTTTTATAAATGTGAGTTTTTTGGGATTGGAAATATGGGTCCATATTTCAATGCAGTCCCCGTAGAAGGGTCCGAAGCGATTATTACTCTAACATCATTATTTAAGATGAAATAGCAATTTTAAGTTTTGCAAATTTATAATTTTTGTTCTAGTCTTATTTAAGGAATTACACCCTTTTTTATTTAAGGATTTATAACAATTTTAAGTTAAGCAAACTAACATTCATGCTAGCGTTATTTATTAACCCTACGTTACGGGCGGTCCCAACAAAGAAAACACAACAAATTTTGGAAAATTTTTCTTTATTTCTCAACATAATCTTCTTTTAGCTCGATACACTTTTTTCAGCAATTTTCAATAGCTTCGATACCCTGCTTATAGTAAGAACTGTCTAGCTCCTGAAAATAGCCACCAACAGCAACATCCACATCTTCATTGCAATTCTTTTTCTAGGCGATCCATTTTTTCAAATATGAAAACAGAAAATAATTCGAGGGAGCTAAGGGAGGCCTCCCTTAGCTCACTCGCAATTCAAACTTTGATTCATTAATTTTGGCCATCGCAATAGTGGATGTGTGAACTGGTGTTTTGTCTTGATTGTGAGCAAACGCGGCAATATGCGATGTGTAGCACTTTTTGAAATACCTATGACTTTAGCTACCCCACGAACCCAACCGACGGTAATTCAATACCATTTTGTGGATTTTTTAAACATTTCTGGATGGGACACCTCAATTGATCGACCACTACGGTGTTCGTCTTGGCAGCTCGTACGGGCCACTTTTAATCTCTGCTACTCCCCCAAAGTAGTAGTTGGACTGATACCTTTCAAATGAAAGTATATATAGTATTATACATGGGTGACCAAAAAAAAAACTGAACAACTTGGCGCCTTCAAACTTAAAACATATGTTTTAGAAGGTTGCCACTTTTCACGAAAGTAATTTTTTTTCAAACTACTACCGTCACCTATATGACAGGTCGGCTACTTTTGGGACCACCCTTGTACATATGTATGTATTTTGGAAGTATAGCGTGATCCATTTCGAGGTAGCCTACTTTTTTAAAGAAAAAAACACAGAAAATTCAAATTGAATGGGGAATGTTTATTATCATTCGAAAGAACATTCTTTCGCATTTATTTTTTGAAGATTATGTCTATCAAATGTTGGCCGCGGCTACGTCTCAGATGGTCCATCCGTTGAGTCCAATTTTCGATGACTCGTTCGAGCTTTTCGACACGCGTGATGTTTTGCTCCAAGGCCTGAATCGAAGCGGGTTTGTCCGCATAAACTTTAGACTTTACATATCCCCACAGGAAAAAGTCTAACGGTGTGATATCACACGATCTTGGTGCCTAATCGACCGGCCCAAAACGCGAAATAATCTGCTCACCGATGTGTTCTCTCAATAAATCCATTGATTGATGCGATGTGTGGGAAGTGGCTCCGTCTTGTTGAAACCAAACGTCGCCGAGATCACGAGCTTCAATTTCAGGCATCAAATAGTCGGTTATCATGGCACGATAACAGTCGCCATTGACGGTTACGTTCTCACCGGCATCATTTTTGAAGAAATATGGACCGATGATTCCACGGCCCACAAACCACACCAAACCGTTGTTTTTTCTGGATGAAGTGGCAGGTTGCTCCTTGTCCCAAATGCGGCAATTTTGGTTGTTTACATACCAATTGAGCCAAAAATGGGCATCATCATGGGCCTTTGTATGCTTTAAATTTAAGATCTCGACGTAAATGCGCCAAGTCGTTCCATACGTCAGTCCGAGTTGCTTTGAACGGCACCGAATCGACTCTCCACGGTCTTCGTGTACACTCTCAGCTACGGCCGCTACAATTTCTTCACTGCGTGCTGGACGTGTTCTATTCGGTCGAATATTATTCAATAATCAATGCTGGGTCTCAAGATGGGTGATGGTGTTGCGAATAGTATGCTCAGTAGGCTGATTATGTTGACCATAAGTTGAGCGAAGTGCACGAAACACATTCCTCACAGCACGTGAATTTTTGTAATAAAGTTCAACGATTTGTAAACGTTGTTCAGGCGTAAGTAAGTCTTTCCATGATGAAATGCCAAACAATACATAACAAAAATAACATGACAGCATGACACGACTCACACGTGGTCTGTCAAAAAAAGGCTATTGAAAAAAGTATCTCTACTTGGATCACCCGTTATAAATGTTAATCAAAATCCGCAAGGTTATTCTTAGTTTGGCATTCAATTTGTAGCACCATGAAATGGTTAAATCTGAAAATATGGGTCCATCCAAATCCAAACGATTTTTATTCTTAGATCATTATTTAAGGTGAAATAGTCATTTTAAGTTATCCAAATTCGTAATATTTATTTAAGGAATTATAGCTATTTAAAATTCTAGAAGGGATATTCAATATTTTCACTAAAAGGTTTTATTGTTATAAATTATTTAATTTTATTTATATTTAATTTTTTTAAGGAAAAATTTTAAGTATTTATATTTTTTAGGGAATTTTAAAATGTTTACAAAAAATTATTACAGTTTTACGTAATTTTTCATCTGGAATTTTTATTAAAGCCATAAGAGCCATTTTATTTTTTGAATAGAAAATGGAGAATTTGGATCTCAAATTGTCTTCATTTTCGCTCTAGGCCTAACATATGTGTTGAGTTATTAGATCTTAATGTTTTACCCATGTCCGTCTGTCAAAATCACACAGTACTCTGCAATAATAAATCTAGGTTATTCAAATCTTGCAGAATCATTTCTTATAGAATGAGACGTTGGGGTTAGAAAATATGGGTCCATGTTTCGATGCATTCCCTATACATGGGTCCCAACCAATTATTTTCCTTTACCGCCGTAATCAATTCAATCAATTCGGACACAATTTTAAAATGTGTCCACGATTCTATACAGGCCCCATTCAAAGGTCCCCCTATATTTTAAGTTTGGCAAATTCGTAATTTTTGTTCTAGTCTTATTTAAGGAATTATAGCCACTTAAAGTTTTAGAAGAGATATTCCAAATTTTGACAAACATGTATTATTTAAGGAGTTATAACGATTTTAAGTATTGCAAAGGACTAACAACAACTAATCTGGGGTCATTAGTTAAACAGTTGTAGATCTTTGTTTAAGGAATTCTAAAATGGTTACCAAAATCTAACACACGTATACGTAATTTTTGCCCACGGTTACTCATTAAAGCAGTAAAAGCCATTTTAAGTTTTGCATAACAAATGCAGAATATGGATCTCAAATTATCTTTATTTTCGCCATAAAGTTTTAGCCAAAAGCCGAAAATAAAAAATAGTTTATTAAAATGTGACAGGAAAAATTCTTATAGATGTCAGTAGGTTGGTATTGAAAATGGACTTTATGGGTTTCGATGCAGTCCCTATATAAGTATCCCAAACGATTTTTTAGTTTATGTCATATGGATTCAATGGATTGGGAAAATAAAATATTAAAATATGCTTTCTTTATTGTATCAGTAGATCCTTTCTCAAGGGCAAATGTAGGTCTACGACTCGATACAGGCCTCATATACAATTTCCTCAAGATTTTGCTTCTTGACGTCTTAAATTCAAGATATATATACTAATTGGGCTGGAATTTGTCAAAGTGTATTTAATTTTATCCAGAACCATTCACAGGAGTAATGGACCTCATTCCTATCCCCTCACTTTAGTGAAACGAGGGTATATGTATATAATTTGCTACGGGCCAAAAGTGTAATACATCGAAGGAGGGACCAGTGCACATAAATACTTGTAATAAGTCAAAATAGGCTTATTCTTCAAGTCACTTCTGGTACAACCCACACAAAAAAAAATTCATTCGAACACAACATTCCCATTACTTCTGCATTAATCATCTAAATGTTTTTATATTTTAGACAACATTGACTACACAAGGCAAAAAACAAATCACATACGTGGAGAATTGTACACATTCGTTGGTGATGACACACCACCCCGGATGTGACGTATTCATGCACGGCAGTCAACAATCAAAAATCAACAACACTTCGTTGCCAAATAAACCCCCAATTGGTATAATTTATAGCACGTGCTGGAGACGACTAAAGCACGTACTGGGGCCGATTATAGCACGCTTCGGGGATGAGTTGAACCATTTTTTTTATTCTAAATCCCCCAATATTTAAAACAAGTTAAACATCATAAGCGTTAGTTTTATTACATTTTTATTTATTAATTTTATAAGTAAATAAAACTTAGCAAAACATACATACATATTTGCATATCTACTATTAAGCAATTACGGCTGAACAAAAGCAAAACACAAATATATGAATTGCTACATATTTGGTTCCAGAAATTTCTGCAATAGGAAGTCGTCCCTGGATTTCGCAATCACACTATCCTTCTCACTCGCCAGACTGCCCACAGAATCATCCATGAATCCGAACTGGTCTTCAAATTCTATTTCTTCCATATTATTTTTAATTTTTTCACGTCTTTATACGAGTAAAACACAAATTCAGACAATAACAAATCCATTAAACAATAAAAAGCCGAAAAAACAATCCACTTTACGGCTGCAATGCACAATACAAAGCCGATCAAAAATCACACCCGTTTCGGGGATAATTAATGAACGAATCGGGGAAGATTTTTCAAACATTGGTCACCAACTTCAAATGCGTGTAAAAAAAATCCTTCAGGGTTTTGTTATGGATAATGTCAACTTCATTTGCAATTGGTCTCATCCCATTCCCATTCGGAAAGTTCGATTTTGTATCACAGTGTAATTAATTATTATTATCTCTACCAACTATGTAACAAAATGTTCAACGCACCCTGGAGCAGATGTACCATCAGATCACAACCTTATAGTAGCCAATCTCCGTATTAAAATTGCTATTGTTCGAAAACAGAAACGTCAACCCAAAATTAACATTGCAAAACTTAACAATCCATCAGTTAAAGAAGAAACCAAACAATGTATAAATAATAAACTAGAAGATATACTCGTAGATGAAGAGGATATGGAAATCTTATGGAGTAACGTCAAAAATATTATAAATACGACCACGAAGGACACACTAGGGACCTGCATACCAACAAAACAAAAAGAATGGATGACTGATGAAATTCGTGAATTGCGGATAGAAAGAAGTAAACATAAAAATCGTAAGAATGAAATCTACTGGGAATTGAACAAAGAGATACGAACTGCAGCACGAGTTGCAAAAAGTGCACTATTAAATCATCAGTGTCAGGAAATAGAAGCACTGCTGATTTTAATCTACATAAAAGACTCAAAGAAGCAGCCGGGGTATGTAAAAGACCGTCTGCAGCTATATTATTTGACGATGGATAAAAAACGCATTTCGAGTGATTATGTAGCAAAACTATTTAATGATGATGAAAGATCGGCTTACGAATTTATCGCAGAATCCTGAATATCTGGAACACCAATCACTAGATTTGAAGTCGAACACGTACTTAATCCCCTCCGAAGTTTTGAAACTTATAGATGGTGACAATATTCTTCTACTTGTGAGACTTTTTATACCCTACACCACACTGTGGTACAGGGTATTATAAGTTTGTTTCACGGCAGATGTTTGTAACACCTGAAAATAACACAGCTAGACCCACCTTAAAGTATACCGATCGTCTCAGAATCACTAGCTGAGTCGATTTAACGATGTCTGTCTGTCCGCCCGTCCGTCTGTCCATGTAAAGTTGTTCGTCGACTACAGGTCGCAATTTCACTCCGATCGTTCTGAAGTTTTGCAGTTTAGAGTATTTCGCGGCTGTTAAGATCGCTATTG
This sequence comes from Eudasyphora cyanicolor, assembly GCA_963930755.1. NCBI lineage: Eukaryota > Metazoa > Arthropoda > Insecta > Diptera > Muscidae > Eudasyphora > Eudasyphora cyanicolor. The sequence goes on from OZ005735.1 coordinate 247,687,145, forward strand.
AATTTGGTTGAAATCGGTTCAGATTTAGATATAGCTCCCATATATATGTTTCGTCCGATTTTGCTCTTTAGTCCTGAAGAAGCTGTATTTTACATCCAATCGTTTTGAAATTTAGAATGGTAGAGTTTCTTGATCCATGAACCAACATTGCCGAATTTGAATAAAATCGGTTAAGATTTAACTATAGCTCCCATATATATGTTTCGACCGATTTTGCTCTTTAGTCCTGAAGAAGTTGTATTTTACATCCAATCATTTTGAAATTTAGAATGGTAGAGTTTCTTAATCCATGAACCAACACTACCGAATTTGAAGAAAATCGGTTAAGATTTAGCTATAGCTCCCATATATATGTTTCGTCCAATTTGGCCCTTTAGTTCTATAGAAGCTATATTTTACATCCAATCGTTTTGAAATTTAGAATGGTAGAGTTTCTTGATCCATGAACCAACTTTGCCGATTTGGCCCTTTAGTTCTATAAAAGCTGCAGTTTACATCCAATCGTTTTGAAATTTAGAATGGTAGAGTTTCTTGATCCATGAACCAACTTTGCCGAATTTGAAGAAAATCGGTTAAGATTTAGCTATAGCTCCCATATATATGTTTCGTCCGATTTGGCCCTTTAGTCCTGTATAAGCTGTATTTTACATCCCATCATTTTGAAATTTAGAATGGTAGAGTTCCTTGATCCATGAACCAACACTGCCGAATTTGAAGAAAATCGGTTAAGATTTAGCTATAGCTCCCATATATATGTTTCGTCCGATTTGGCCCTTTAGTCCTATAAAAGCTGTATTTTACATCCAATCGTCTTGAAATTTAGAATGGTAGAGTTTCTTGATCCATGAACCAACATTGCCGAATTTGAAGAAAATCGGTAAAGATTTAGCTATAGCTCCCATATATATGTTTCATCCGATTTTGCTCTTTAGTTCTGAAGAAGCTGTATTTTACATCCAATCGTTTTGAAATTTAGAATGGTAGAGTTTCTTGATCCATGAACCAACATTGCCGAATTTGAATAAAATCGGGTAAGATTTAACTATAGCTCCCATATATATGTTTCGTCCGATTTTGCTCTTTAGTCCTGAAGAAGCTGTATTTTACATCCAATCATTTTGAAATTTAGAATGGTAGAGTTTCTTGATCCATGAACCAACACTACCGAATTTGAAGAAAATCGGTTAAGATTTAGCTATAGCTCTTGGCCCTTTAGTTCTATAGAAGCTATATTTTACATCCAATCGTTTTGAAATTTAGAATGGTAGAGTTTCTTGATCCATGAACCAACATTGCCGAATTTGATGAAAATCGGTAAAGATTTAGATATAGCTCCCATATATGTTTCATCCGATTTGGCTCTTTAGATCCAATCGTTTTTATACCCTACACCACACTATGGTACAGGGTATTATTTAAGTATAAAATGTCCCAAAAGTAGATTTATGTATGCAATTTATACATGAATTACAAAATTTATATATCAGAGTTATTCAATATTACGAGAGTGGTGTAGGGTATTATATAGTCGGCACCGCCCGACTTTAGCCTTTCCTTACTGGTTTATTATATTTATGACACCGGTATATAACCTCGCGAATGGAATAAGTCAACATTTATTACTATACCGAAGAAATCCAATTCAAGAAAGTGCAATTAATATAGATTGATTAGTTTAAATTAAAAATATTTCTTAGAATAATACACAAGAGAATATATCGCGACCTAAGAGTGAAAAGGCGCTAAGTCCACTTTTTGCCTAAATGTTTTTTTTGAAGCGGAACGTAAGATAAGTTGGATATACATCGATTTGAAAACAAAAGCCAAAAAAAATCATGCTTTGTCATATATAAAAGCTGAATCGTAAAAGCGCTAAGTCCATATACCCTTTATAAAAACATTCATAGACAGTAAGTATTTTGCCTCTCCTGTGAAATTTTAAATATTGGACTTAGCGCCTTTACACTCTTAGGTCGCGATATGCTAAATGCTAATTATTCGCGGGCGAATCACAATTTGGCTTCAAGGAAGGAATGGGTACTCGCGAAGCTCTACCTGGTATACAGGTACTTATTGAAAATTGCCGGGATGTCCACAAAGATGTATTCCTCTGCTTTATTGACTATGAGAAAGCCGTCGATAGTGTTCAGCATGACAAACTAATGGAGACTTTAAGTAACAACCATTGGGATAGACGAGAAGGAAAGACAATGCATAAAAAACTCTATTGAAATCAGTCGGCGCAAATTGACATCAGTGGTGAACTAACAGAAGAAATTGCCATCTCAAAAGGAGTCAGGCAAGGGTGTATACTAGGGCGGGTCGATTTAAAAATCGCCCATTGCTCAGTGAAAATCGTATTCTAGGGATCAAAATATGAAACTTTGCCGAAGGAACCATACCTCTAAAACGAATTCTGATGTCCCGGAAAAAATCCCACTTTGACCCATTTAGAGTGCTCCAATCGAGTCCAAATGTATGACCGACCCCCACCCAGTGAAGTGCTCAGTGAAAATCGTATTCTAGGGATCAAAATAAGAAACTTTGCCGAAGGAACCATACCTCTAAAACGAATTCTGATGTCCCGGAAAAAATCCCACTTTGACCCATTTAGAGTGCTCCAATCGAGTCCAAATGTATGGAACCCCCAGGGGTTCCAGGGGGTGTGCCACTGGCATGGTTGGGTCGGGCCTCCAAAGTTAGTGGGGGTCGGTCATACATTTGGACTCGATTAGAGCACTCTAAATGGGTCAAAGTGGGATTTTTCAAAATTTGCCCCTACCCAAAAGTTCGACCCAAATTCCGGGACATCAGAATTCGTTTTAGAGGTATGGTTCCTTCGGCAAAGTTTCTTATTTTGATCCCTAGAATACGATTTTCACTGAGCAATGGCGACTTTTTTTGCCTCCCCACAAATCGACCCGGCCTAGTGTATACTATTGCCCTTGTTATTCAACATTTATTCAGAAAGAATATTTCGGGAATCAATTAAAAGGGGAAAGAATTGGAATAAAAGTTCACGGAATGTTTAGCGATAATATACGATATGCAGATGACACCACTTTACTGGCAAGTAGCATAAATGGTCTACAGAAACTGACGGATAAACTTACGGCCTGTTTCTGTATTTCTAACGAAAGTATTTGCGAACGAAAACCAATCACTCACTTTCGTCTGGAATTTGGTTTCTCTAAGGTTCGTTCGCCTGGCTTTACGTCAATGACGTTAACAATTTACCAATTGGCAAATAATGTAATTGCCAGGTCAATAATTTCACAACTTCCGGTTTAAAAAAGCATACATTTTTGTATGGTCGACCTTAGAAAATACAACTCTGTATCCTTTACTCTAGTGGTGGCCAAAAATCAACCCTGGGTGGTTCAGCTGAGCTGATCCAACACTCTCATTTCTTTCTCTCTCTCTCTCTCACGTCTCTCTCATTGTGCACTGATGAATTTTTCCATCTTAGCGAGCTGCCAATGTTGACTTCTTTATGCTTAAAAATGTAAACATATGTATACAATTTTATTATTTTTTAATTGTTTTTACCATAATTATATTTATATCTACTTATTTTTTGCTTTTAATAACGTTTTTATTGCATTGTTCCTATCAGTCGACAAATAAAATAAAGTGACTCGATCTGACACTTGTGTTCGCCCAGATGACAGCAAAGAGAGATAGAGAAACCAAAATTTACACTGAAATGATTACGTTTTCGTACGAGTTCATTATCGTGCGACTTGCCGTTGTGATGGTAGTTAGTGAAACCCAAATCAGCTGTTTGTCGTCTGGCAAGCGAACGAAAGCAAAATTTTAAGTTACAGAAACAGGCTGTTAGTTGCGTAAGCGAATCAAATGGCCTGAAAATCAACATAAAAAAACAAAATACATGGTTGTCAGCAGAAAAAACCAGCACGACGGAACGACACTAAATATTGGTAATAAGGAAATCGAATGAGTGAGAAGATTTAAATATCTTGGAGTGTTAATAAATGATCAATGGGACGCATCAGAGGAAATACGATGTCGCATAGAGATGGCGAGAGATGCATTCTTTAAATATGGAAGAGTCCTAAACAGCCATGACATAAGTCTTGCAACAAAGCCACGTTTTTTTACGCGGTAGAAGTATGGACAATCAAAGCAACGGATGAGAAATGATTAGAAGATTTTGAAATGTGGCTATACCGAGGTATTTTAAAAATGCCGTGGACCGACCGTATTCCAAATACTGAAGTATAGAGAAGAATGAATCTAAACCGACAACTAATTAAAAATATCAAAACTAGAAAAATATCATATTTAGGTCATATAATGAGGAACGATAACTATAGATTTATACAAAAAATTCTCAAGGGGAGGATTGAAGGAAGACGTTTGAAAGGCAGACGAGAACTTTCCTGGCTAAAAAACATTCAGGATTGGACGGGCTATCAAGATGAACAAAATCTACTATTTGCTGCAAAGAGAACTAAACATGCTGCAATAGAGAACTAAACATTTCTGAATAGCTATATAATCACGACAGTTATTATAATATATGTATATGTATTATAAATTGTATTGGTACACGCCTCTGTAGTATATTGTCCCAAACATATTCTGCTTGAAATATATATATTTTTAGGGTGCACTCCAAATATATAATATTTGACACATGCAAATATTATATGTTTGGGAGGATGTTGTCTAAACAAAACTATGTTTACATCCTAATATTTTTTATTTGGATATGTTATTTCCCAAACAAAGATCTATTTGCGTGAATATATATCTATTCTTTAATTGTTTAAAGTTTTCAGCAATTCAAAGGTAATTTTTAGAAAATTTTAATGTTAGTAAAATTTCTGTATACATAATTGAAAATAATGAGTTGGAATAGATAGAAAACAAAAATAAGTGGTTTCAAATAGAAGTTAAGGCTAAGTAAGCCAATTTTAATAGGAATGCATAATTCGATAACAAGGAAAAAAATTAAAACTAAAATTCGAAAAATTCAGCAATGTTTTGAAAATCTTTTTTTTAATAAAATATATTTGGAAATATTCATAAACAGTAATGTAATTTGTATTTAAACACATATTTTATTTGAGAAAATTAGTTTTCAAATATATTTTATTCTAATATATTAACATATGGGTTCTAAATACATTTTATTGATTTTCAAATAAAATTTATTTGCTCGAAAATGTATAATATTTAAAAATTTGTCTTCCAAGTATATTTTCTTTCGATTCAAACATATCAAAAAAGGCGACTTTGCCCCGTGTATGATCGCTAATATCCGAATATCGGATTTGCAATTAAAGAAGAAGATCTCTACCAACAGCAGAAAAAACGGAGGAAATTGCCAAACACCTTTCGGCATCTTGAATTGTGTACAAATTTAAAACCAATGTACCCAAACACTTCATTTTTATTTTATTTATTTGAAGAACAATACAAAATTAATCTATATTCTAATTTTACGGTCCAGGGAAAGCCGGATTACAAAGTCCATGGAAGTACCTTTTGGTACTTCCCACATAAGAAATAAAATTCGCCATGAGAAGCATTTTAGTAGAAATTGAAAAATTTTATGGAATTTAAAAGCGATTTTATAGAAATCACTTTCTATTAAATGCCCGACGCGCTTATTTAATGAATTCCAGCCATTTTAAGTTTGGATTTTATCGAAATCGTTTTCGACCACATAACTGGATTTCCTTCAGATATGATTGGTTTTCTTTGTTATTGTTGAAGCAACTTCATTTATATTACTCTTAGGAACTTTTTGAGTTCTGTTAAGAAAATTTACATTTTTTCCATATTTTTTGCGCAGAGGTGAAACTCATGTTCAGCAGCTCTCGAAGTTATATTCAAATTGAGATCAACCTGGGCTTTTAAAAATTAATTGTGACAATCGTTTAATCCCTTCCAAAATAGCAAGCTTTTTTGGTCAGAGCTTTTGGTAGAAAATGACTGTAAACTGATGTAATTAAAACGCCATCCTACACAAAACGATTTGATTGATAAATCCAATTAAATTTATATTAAGTTCACTGACATTGTCAACCTCATAACCATACCACTTCCTTTGTGCTACTACTGCTCCGCCCGCCATCAATCTAGTCCGGGCGGTGTATTATGCAGTGGCGAAGAATGGACATATACATCGTTTATGTACTCGCAATTGACGACCAGTATTCGTCGATATCGAAGGAAGGCATTTAGACGGCCATCCGAAAGTCAAAGCCATTTGTAGAAAATGTTTCTGGGGAAAAGAAGCGGGCGATTTTCATTGAATTAAATTCTGAAGAAAAACCTGTCATAAACATTGTCATCGATGGCTTTGTCATTGTCCATGTACGAGTGCGAGTATTCAAGAACTGGCCCACTCACTAAACCGCCACCGCTACCGCCATCACCACCACCGCAATCTCGGGCTGGTGGCAACCAATGCCTCTTTGATCCTTTTAATGATTTGTAGAGATTTATTGGATTTGTTGTTTTTGTCCAATCATCAGACCAAATATAGATGAAAGGTGGCCACAAACCGCCAAAGGAATGGTGAAGCAATGACTTTTTGCACAATGAGCCGGCGAAACATCATCATAACCGCAGCAGTCGTCTGCTAGGCTGACATGAGCCAGGCGTATGTGTATAGTGTATTAGGGTGGCCCATATTACAACGAAAATTTAATGTTTATTCAACAAACAAAAAAATCTGTAATCACTCCACCATAATTTGCTAAGCATTAAGCGGAAGAATATGTAGAGCTATACTGCCGTCCTAAGAAAGAAAGTCATATGAACCAAAATACCAAAATTGAGATAAGGGCAGATTCGGAACCGTGAATGAGTTTATGATTTTTGTGTTAAACTTGCAAGAACCATTTTCAACTGCGAATGGCTGAAAAACGCTAAGCAAATCTGTCGCATCAACCACTCCTAACATGTTTACTAGGTAAAAAAGTCGTATCTGCCATATACTACGATGGCAGATACGAAATATAAAAATATGTAAATAATAATTCCGCTATTTTGATAGGTGATAATGCTTCCCAGGTGTGACATGTTCAAAGAATTTATTTTTACTCCGCGAATTATTGCATTTAATGAAATTTTTGTTCCGATTGGAAAAAAAACAAGCTAAGTCAGTTGCAGCTATTTGGCATGAAGGAATTTCCGGCAGATCCAAAGAAGATATTATTTCTGCATTTTATGCTTTTATCAAGCTCCGCTGAGATGCAAAAAAAAAATATTTTTTGGCTTGATAACTGTGCCGCGCAAAACACAAATTGGGCATTGCTTAGTTTTTTTTGTATATATTGTTAATTGCTCAGAACATAATGTTGAAAACATAACCTTAAAATTTTTTGAGCCAGGACATACATTTATGTCTGCTGATGCCTTTCATCACCAAGTTGAAAGTTCATTAAAAAAAGTAAAAAAAGTGTATGACATGGTAGATTTCAAAGATTGTGTTCAAAGGAGTAATTCAGGAAAGGTTGAAGTTATTGAAATGCAAGTTGGAAACTTCTACGAATGGCAGGACCACTCGTCTCAACACAAACTCAAAGCAACAGTTCCGAGAGTTTATTTAAATGAATTGGTAGAAGTAAATTTTTTAAACAAAAAATAACTGTTTATTATATAAAACAAAATTTACAGATTCAACCTACACAAACTTAAATTTCTTAAAAGCTGCATCAATAAAATATGTTACCTGCAGCCAAAACGATTCCTCGTGCTATATCAATTAAAAGAAAACAAGACCGTATAGAAAAGAGGAAAGATATTCTACCCAAAAACAGAATGGAAATCGGAAATCTCTTCCAGAATACGCAAGTGAACCGAACCATGACAACGATTGAAACTTTCTTATTTCAATAATTTGTTATCTTAATTTTAATAATTTTTTGTAACGTTTACTGTTTGAATAATGTCTGTTTTTGTTAGTTTTGTATTTTTAATTTGGTTTACAAGTCCATTTTCACTACTTTATCATAAAACTTTTCGCGTTTTTTTATGGTAATAAAATTGGACAAAATAATAAATTAAATCATTTTTGAAATTTTTAAAAAATATTTAATTTAAAGGCGCGAAAGGTAAAAAACTTAAAAGCTAAATATCTCAAAACTACTAAAATGGAGATACGACTTTCTTTCTTAGGACGGCAGTATATAAAATCATTGCTATAATGGATTGTTAGAGGTACATCGGTAAAAAAAAGCATATATACCGCCAAGAAGTCAAAATCATCTGGAACCTCCATGTGGGGGCCATCTCAAAAGGGATTCAAAGCAATATAAAGTTCTCTAGAGTGAAAAAAAGGAAGATATCTTTATACTCTACACCCCCAATGGCGAATGGCATTATTTACACGGGGCAAAATCGCCTTGTTTGATATGTTTGAATCGGAACAAAATATATTTGGAACACACATTTTTAAATAATATATATTTTTGCGAACATAAATTTTATTTAAAAATCAAAAATTACATAATTAGCAATAAATGTTGTTGTAAAGCACTAATTTTTATTTTTATTTATTCCAAGCCATCATTTGTTGTCCACCCATCAACCTGCATAATTATGCAAGGTTATTATTTTTAAATATGAACGTTGAAGTGCTGAAAAAATTGTCTTAATTAAGGGTATTGTATATTCTCTGAATACTTAAATGCAAATAAATATTTGTTTCGTAAATAACAGTTCCAAACAAAAAAAATATGAGGACGTAAACAACGATTTGTTTAAAACAACATCTTGCCAAATGTACAATATTTGTGTGAGCCAAATATAATATATTTCGAGTGTACCCAAAACATTTATATATTTCAAGCTGAATATATATGGGACAATATACTACAGAAGCGATTTTCAGCGTGTAGACATAAACCGCAGAGCCAAAGAAAATCTTACGGTTTTCTACTATTTTTTTTTTCAAAATTAATAAAAACTTCATTATGATGAAACACCCTACTGTACATATGTGTCAATTGTGACGACATTGGCGAATACGAACGAATGACAAAGATTTGCAGTTAGTTTGTTGGAGGAGTTGGGAATGAAATCAGTAGCTGGATGTTTGTACGTAATTATGAGAAGTCACCAATCAACAACTACAACTGTGTGAATTCTTTCAGTTTCCAATGGACGTGTTTCAAATTTCGATGACATCTGAGGCTACGACGCATCGTAATCGTATCGTTTGTTGAAAGAAAGTATTTAATGTCATAAATGTTGTTTCGAATTTTTGTTTATTGATAATTACACAAAACTGTTGGAACGTCCAAGAATGCAACTGAAATTGGTACGTGGGACACAAAACGGGACGACAATTTTAAATACACATTAAACTGGGTAGAAGAATGGAGATAGCATGTGCCTTGCCGAGTAATTCGATTCCAAAAAGGGAGTTACACAAAGTAATCTGGAATGCAAAAGGGACAAACAAACAACCAAAAAAACACAAAATATAATTATTGACAGATTCAGGTACATTATGCATCAAAATACGTAATTACTCGTACCATCAAAAATGTCACTATGCAATAAAAAATATTACTGAGCGAATGGTACATTAATAAAACTATGCAACAAAATGTTTGTCGATGTGCATAACATTTTCTGGTGTAATACGAGTATGGTGTCCTTAACACGAAAAAAATGTGAATGTAATTTTTTTTTTTAAATTACCTTTTTTGTAGAAGATACCTTTAGTATTTGGCCCATATTTATACCCTCACCTTAGATAGGAGGGTATACATATATCATTTGCTACGAGCCAAAAGTGTAACGCATCGGAAATCTGTTTTATGACATTATAAGTCATTTGAGCAATGTCCGTCCGTCTGTCTGTCTGGCTGGAGCGCACGATAAATCTCGAAAGGAGTATCGCAAATGCAATTTAAATTGATAATAATTTAAGTAATTAAAACAAAAAAATTTACGAATATATGTTGGGACAGACGGTGAGGGGATTTATAAATCGTTTTACCCGACTGAACTTTCTTATTTGTTTTTTAAGTATATACTCGATAAATCAAAGAAAATTATGAGTACTACAAAGGTCAATAATGAAGGTTTCTGTTGAAGACCGAAATTTAGTAAGTATTGTTAAAATAAATAGAACAAAATCGTTTTTTGCTGGCACTTGTTACAATTGTTGAAATCTAGCATCCCAAAGAGGAAAATAATGCCTATTTGTTTTATAGCACTTTTGGTAGAAATAAGAGAATTTCAACATAATCCGGTGTTTATTACCCCACTATTGTGAACAAGGGTATATATCAGATGCTGTGAGCCAAAAGTGTAACACATCTAAGGAGTGGCATAAGAGACTCCCAGATTATTTGACGGAAATCCGTTTTTTAACCCATATTAAGTCATTTTAGTAATGTCCTTCAGCCTGTCCGTCTGTCTGTCTGGTTTGTGCGCACGATAACTTTCGATAGGATTAACCAATTGACTTCGAATTGGGTATGCATCAATATTTTTCTCTACCTCAGGCTAAGGTCAAAGATTGACTATGTTGGTCCTTCGAGTACCTCACCCACGAAGGGTCAAAATTTAGAGAAATATTGATTATCTCATAACTTCTATACTACTACTCAGAATATTCCACACATAGTATTAGTTTCTTGGTCCATATCTCATTGAGATAATGGGCAAAGTTCCCACGCCCCTTTAGGTACCTCTCATACAAATGGACCGTCTTGCTCAAAAAGTTAACGTCATATAATTTTGTTTCCAGTCCATACAAATGCTTCACATTTTGTGAAGTGTTATGCCTTTATATAGCGTGATCCATTTCGAGGTTCCCTACTTTTTTAAAGAAAGAAAACCCAGAAAATTCATATTGGAGCGCCCCAGTAGGCGAGTTGGTAGCGTACTCGCCTATGAGTTTGGGGGTCGTGGGTTCGATTCCCACCAGATGCTCTGGTCTGTCGCTGCAAACATTTAGCCATATGGTCTTTGTAACCCGGCCTTTCCCTGGACCTTAAAATTAGAATATAAATTTACTTTGTATTGTAATTCATATAAATAAATAAATAAATAAATCTTTATATATAAAATCCTTTGTACGTTTGTTAGTAACGCATGATCTCCGAAACCATAAAAGCGAATGGGCTGAAAATTTAACAATATATTTAGTTTGGGGTCATTTGTGTTTTAGAATACATTTTTGATGATTTTTTCCTGAAACTCGGGATTATGCATTTTTGAATGAAATATCAATGAATAACAAAATTATACATCCCAAATAGGGCAGGACAACGTCTGCTGGGGTCAGCTAGTAATAAATAAATTCATATTGAATGGGGAATGTTCATTATCATTTTAAAGAACATTCTTTGGCATTTATTTTTTGAAGATTATGTCTATCAAATGTCGGCCGCGGCTACGTCTCAGATGGTCCATCCGTTGAGTCCAGTTTTCGATGACTCGTTCGAGCATTTCGACTGGTAACTGGCGAATGACACGCGTGATGTTTTGCTCCAAGGCCTGAATCGAAGCGGGTTTGTCCGCATAAACTTTAGACTTTAATATCCCCACAGGAAAACGTCTAACGGTGTGATATCACACGATCTTGGTGGCCAATCGACCGGCCCAAAACGTGAAATTATCTGCTCACCGAAGTGTTCTCTCAATAAATTCATTGATTGATGCGATGTGTGGGAAGTGGCGCCGTCTTGTTGAAACTAAATGTCGCCGAGATCACGAGCTTCAATTTCTGGCATCAAATAGTCGGTTATCATGGCACGATAACGGTCGTCATTGACCGATGATTCCACCGGCCCACAAACCACACCAAACCGTTGTTTTTTCTGGATGACGTGGCAGCTCTTGAATCTCTTCAGGTTGCTCTTCGTCCCAAATGCGGCAATTTTGCTTGTTTACATACCCATTGAGCCAGAAATAGGCCTCATCGCTGAACAAAATTTGGCTCGAAAACGTCAGATCTTCTTGGAACTTTTCAAGAGCCCACAGAGCGAAGCGATGTCGTTTGGGAAGGTCGGGCGGCTTCAGTTCTTGCACAAGCTGTATTTTGTATGCTTTTAATTTAAGATCTCGACGTAAACTGCGCCAAGTCGTTCCATACGTCAGTCCGAGTTGCTGCGAACGGCGCCGAATCGACACTCCACGGTGTTCGTGTATACTCTCAGCTACGGCCGCTACATTTTCTTCACTGCGTGCTGGACGTGGTCTATTCGGTCGAATATTGTCCAATAATGAATTATGGGTCTCAAGATGGGTTATGGTGTTGCGAATAATACGCTCAGTAGGCCGATTATGTTGTCCATAAGTTGAGCGAAGTGCACGAAACGCATTCCTCACAGATAGGGTTGCCAGACACCGAATTCGAAAAGTCAGGAAAACTGTGACTAAAAAGCGGGATTTGTATATTTCGTATATCGTTCATTCCATGTCAAACCGAACTACTTTTTGGGTCACCATTCCCGATTTCAAAATAAATTGGCATATCGATTCTCTGCTCAAAACAAAACATTTTATAGTTGGCGAAAAAAATTCCAAAAAAAATTTTCCAGATGTTTTTAGCATCTGAAATCTGAGAAAATAGGAAAATATTCTCAAAGGACGTACGTTTCGAGTTCTGTATTTTCTGTAAGTTATATTTTTCATAGCAGGGTTTATGTTCGCGTCGTTAACGTTTTTGAGTGCATCTGCAAATTTAATTAGCATTTTACACATAAATGACACCAACATCAAATTCTGTGAAAAATATAGTTATGAGCCCCATATATTCTAAATGAACGCTGAAAATTTAAATAAGGTTTTCAGCCCCGTTCTTTTTTAAAAAAATATATTTATTAAGAAATTCCTGAGATGTGAACATTGCATTTTTTATATTCTAAAATGCGTTTGTAGATTTATACAAATTAGAGCTCTTCTTGAAGGTCTTGACTAGGACATCCTCGATATATGCGAAAATTCGCCAATATTTGCATATATCGTTATTTATTTTTCCTCTTAAATTTTAATTTGCATACTGGAGCAGGAAAACACCAATATAGATATGAGAAATATATATATAGGCATGAAGCCCTATCTAATCTGAGCTGATCCTGTAAATTTTAATTTTGTGTCATTGTCCACTGCATCTGAAATTTGTAAACTTTTGGAATTTCTATCAATTTCTCCCACGTTAATTGCTATTCTTTTAGATTAATTGCTGCAATTCGTTCAAAATTAACATTTCTTGAAAGGTGTTAAACAATTGCTAGTGATGGGGAAATAAATAAACATAAGTGACGGAAAAATTACAAATGTATGTACATAACAAGTACATATGAAAATAGCATTTTTGTTGTACTTTCTTTTTTATTTTGTTGCTGCGCTTTTCTTTTTCATATTGAAAAAAGTCGGGATTTCCCCTCAAATTACTTAAATAGTCGGGACTCTGGAAATACACTAAAAGTCGGGAAAATCCCGACGAATCCCGACCGTCTGGCAACCCACAGAAAGTAAATTTTCGTAATAAAGTTGAACAATTTGTAAACGTTGTTAAGGCGTAAGTCTTTCCATGATGAAATGCCAAACAATACTTAACAAAAATAACATGACACGACTCACACGTGACCTGTCAAAAAAGGCTATTGAAGTATCTCTACTTGGATCACCCGTTATATAAATACAACGGGCACACGGTGTAGGCAACATACTTTTTGTTGCTAGTATTTTTTTTTTATTGTTACAATCGAATTCCAACCAATTATTTTCCTGGGTGTATTAATACAAAACTCTCTTATGTCCTGGGATGCGACTATTCCATTGTGATCTATCAGATATGCGAGGGAGATACAAGGTATTTTTTTCGGGTTCACAACTTAAGCGATGAAGGTCATTTTTGGTTGAATGGGTACGAAAATAAGCAAAATTGTCGCATACGGAGTGAAACGTTTGTCCAAACACCATTGCATCTACAGAAAATTAATGTTTAATGCGCTGTATGGGCCGACGGAGTCACTGGTCCATTCAGCGATGAAGCTCATTTTTGGTTGAGTGGGTACGAAAATAAGCAAAATTGTCGCATATGGGGTGAAACGTTTGTCCAAACTCCATTGAATCTACAGAAAATTAATGTTTAATGTGCTGTATGGGCCGACGGAGTCACTGGTCCATATGCCTTCAAAAACGATGATGGCCAAATTTTTACTGTTAACGTACCTCAGTTAGCTGGCATTAATCTTGCTGATATGTGGTTTCAACAGGACGGAGCCACATGCCACACATCGCACTCTACAATTAATTTACTCAAAGAAACTTTTGATGAACGAATAATTTCACGTAATTGTCCTATTAATTGGCCATCAAGATCGAGTGATTTAACCCCATTGCATTATTTTCCTTGGGGTTATGTAAAGTCACTCGTCTACGCAACCCAGAAGCAATTGAAAACATGTAAATCAGCATTCGACTAGTTATTGGCGAAATATGACCACAAATGATGCGAAAAATGTGGTCCAATTGGAGTTTCAGATTGCGCTATTTACGCGCCAGACATGTCGGCAACTTAGCCTTACTTAAACATTAGTGGTATAAAATAATCTATTCAATAAAGCCGGTTTAATGGATATTAAAAATATTATTCTTTGTTTTATTATACCCTACACCACACTGTGGTACAGGGTATTATAAGTTTGTTTCACGGCAGATGTTTGTAACGCCTGAAAGTATACCCACCTTAAAGTATACCGATCGACTCAGAATCACTAGCTGAGTCGATTTAACGATGTCCGTCCGTCCGTCTGTCCATGTAAAGTTGTTCGTCGACTACAGGTCGCAATTTCACTCCGATCGTTCTGAAATTTTGCAGTTTAAAATATTTCGCGGCTATTAAGATCGCTATTGAATTTAATTGAAATCGGTTCAGATTTAGATATAGCTCACATATATATCTATCGTCCGATTTGGCCCTTTAGTCCTATAGAAGCTGTATTTTACATCCAATCGTTTTGAAATTTAGAATGGTAGAGTTTCTTGATCCATGAACCAACATTGCCGAATTTGAAGAAAATCGGTTAAGATTTAGCTATAGCTCCCATATATATGTTTCGTCCGATTTGGCCCTTTAGTCCTATAGAAGCTGTATTTTACATCCAATCGTTTTGAAATTTAGAATGGTAGAGTTTCTTGATCCATGAACCAACATTGCCGAATTTGAAGAAAATCGGTTAAGATTTAGCTATAGCTCCCATATGTATGTTTCGTCCGATTTTGCTCTTTAGTCCTGAAGAAGCTGTATTTTACATCCAATCACTTTGAAATTTAGAATGGTAGAGTTTCTTGATCCATGAACCAACACTACCGAATTTGAAGAAAATCGTTTAAGATTTATCTATAGCTCCCATATATATGTTTCGTCCGATTTGGCCCTTTAGTTCTATAGAAGCTGTATTTTACATCCAATCCTTTTGAAATATAGAATGGTAGAATTTATTGATCCATGAACCAACACTACCGAATTTGAAGAAAATCGGTTAAGAATTAGCTATAGCTCCCATATATATGTTTCGTCCGATTTGGCCCTTTAGTCCTATAAAAGCTGTATTTTACATCCAATCGTTTTGAAATTTAGAATGGTAGAGTTTCTTGATCCATGAACCAACACTACCGAATTTGAAGAAAATCGGTTAAGATTTAGCTATAGCTCCCATATATATGTTTCGTCCGATTTGGCCCTTTAGTTCTACAGAAGCTGTTTTTTACATCCAATCGTTTTGAAATTTAGAATGGTAGAGTTTCTTGATCCACGAACCAACATTGGCGAATTTGAAGAAAATCGGTTAAGATTTAGCTATAGCTCCCATATATATGTTTCATCCGATTTGGCTCTTTAGTCCTGTAGAAGCTGTATTTTACATCCAATCGTTTTTATACCCTACACCACACTGTGGTACAGGGTATTATTTAAGAATAAAATGACTCAAAAGTAAATTTATGTAAACAATTTATACATGAATTACAAAATTTATATTTCAGAGTTATTCAATATTACGAGAGTGGTGTAGGGTATTATATAGTCGGCCCCGACCGACTTTAGCCTTTCCTTACTGGTTTTAATTTAAAGTTCGGTAACTCTAAAAAATATCCGTTAACTCTAGTAAAAAAGTGGTTCAGTCTTATAGTAATCAATCATGCCTGGAAGGTCAGTCATTACGCCTGGAATGACACTATATTATTTCCTGGCAATTCCCTGAGTCTACTAGCAGAAGCTGCAGCATATTGCATATGCTATAATGTCTAGCGGCATTAAATGTTGTATAACGATTAGTATCTCAGTTGGTGTTGTTCTCAACTCACATATTAGCCATTCACAGAACTTTAGTTAGTATTGCGCAGAAGGTGGATTGATGCAGAGCCGTTAACAAGTCGACAATGCCATGAATTGAAAAAAAATTCGCCCAATTTTCAAAGTGGGGAGTTGTGGGTTCAATTCCAATCTTTATATGTAAAACCCTTTGTACGTTTGATAGTAACGCATGATCTCCGAAACCATAAAAGCGAATGGGCTGAAAATTGAACAATATATTAAGTTTGGCGTCATTTGTGTTTTAGAATTATTTTCACCGCGATAAACTGCGGAGTGGTCAAGTTATTTGCAAAATTTGCATTTCCACAGCGATTTGACTGAAATTTAGAATGTATGTGTGGTTTGTGTTAATAGTAATTTGTATGTATGATTGTAACCGGTAGATGGCGCTGTAGTGGTCATATGGTCAATAAACATTTTGAAACTCGGGATGTATGCATTTTTGAATGAAATATCAATGAATAACAAACCAATACATCCCAAACAGGACGGGCAGGACAACCTCTGCTGGGGTAAGCTAGTAATAAAATAATTAATACAATTTTCTCCTGAACTAAAAACAATCATAATCAATTACAGATTCTTAAGGTGATCGAAAGACTGTGGGTTCAGCAAATTAGAAATTGACTGTCACTTGTTCTGAAATTCATTCACTGTAAACCATTTTTTTTGGACTACACAGTCTAATTAATGAACCTTTATTGTAACATTTTTAAAATTCATTTGAATTATTAAATTTAGCAAAATTGCCTTTTTAGTAAACCCAATTCAATAAAAACTCTTTGCTATAAATTGCAAGACAATATCGTTCAATAACATTTAGTACGTTTGTCCATTCTATCTATTGCCACTAACGAATCAATGAATAATTCACAGAAATGATGCTAAAATATTTATGTCAAACAATTTAATTGTTATTAATTAATAATTGTCACACGCTTTTACGTTTTAATGGAAACAGCGAACGGCCGGCCGGCCAAAAGAATCGGCAGCGCCACAGAAAAAAAGACAAATCTTTACTGAGAAACCATCAGAGCCGCAAACACACAGAATTGGAATCGGAATCGATTCGTTTTGAATGGTCCATGCGACCAAGAGAAAAATAAATGTTTGAAAATGCATACATAAATATTAAATAAAATTTTTTTCGCAGTTACGTTTCGTTTCGTTTAGAGAAGAAGAGGAAAAAACGACTTTTTAATAGAAACAATTAACCCAAAAGTCAATTGCAAAAAAAAAAAAAATAAAAACAAAAAACGAACAACGCACTAAACACCGAGAAAAAAATAAAGTCAGTCAAGCAAAAATCAACGATTCAATAAAGACAACGAAGGCGACGACGCAAAACATCATAAATGAAACGAAATTAAGTGAAATGAATGAACATTACTCCTAAAACAAAAGACAATATCCAACAAAGAACAGTGGATGGAATTTCGGAGAAAAATGGGACAAACATCTGTCGTATATTTATCCATGCATTTAATTACGATACAATTTGGAAAGGTATATATATATATTTCATAATAAAAATTCCAATTTTGGATATTTTGAAAATATTTTTAGGGAACTGCGGAGTTGTTGTGGTTTCTTATTTTTGATTTTTTAAGCTCTCATTTGCAAAGAAAACAAGGTATAGTTTAAGCAAGTCCGACAATAAATAAAGATGTTATGGACAATCCCGCAATTCCCAAAAATAATTAAAAAATCCCCAAGATTTTAATTTTTTGTTTATTTTGTTACATCTAATGAGATATAAATCTGCTGTTTTTTTTACCATTCCTTTGATTACGATAAAAATTGAAAGTATTATCAATTTAGCCCTCTTATACAATACGTCCTCGAATATAATACAACGAAAAAATTTAAAAATTTTTATATTTGTGGGAATTGCGGGACTTTGCCTCATGTTTCATATTTGTTTTCTTTTTGATTATACCCTCACTTTAGTGTGACGAGGGTATATATCATTTGCTACGGAAAAAAGTGTAACACATCGAAGGAGTGACCTAAGACCCCAAGTATGTTCGGAGGAAATCCGTTTTGAGTCATTTTAAGTCGAATGAGCAATGTCCGTCCGTCTGTCTGTCTGTCTGTCTATCTGTCTGTCTGTCTGTATGTGTGTCTGCTGGCTGGTGCGCACGATAACTCTCGAAAGGAGTAACCTATTGACTTAAAATTTGGTATGTGGTAATATTTTTTTTTATCTCCGGCTAAGTTCGAAGATGGGCCATATTGCTCCACTCCTTCTGGTACCTCCCCCACAAAGGGTTAAAATGTTGTGAAATATTGATTATTTAATAACTGCTATACTACTTATTCGAATCTTCTGAAATTTTACACATAGTATTAGTTTATTAGTCACTATCAACTCGAGAAAAATGGGCGAAGTGGCCACGGCCCTTTTGGTACCTCCCACACAAATACAACGTTTTGCACCAAAACTTAACAGCTTATAACATTAATAACAGTGTATAAAAATACTTGAAATTTTGTACAGTCTTATGCTTTTATATTGCCTACAGTCCAGGGAAAAATGGGCGTTGTGGCCACGCCCCTTTTGGCACCTCCCACACAAAGGTACCATTTTGCACCAAAAGTTAACAGCTTATAACTTTAATACCAGTGTATAAAAATACATGAAATTGTGTACAGTGTAATGTTTTTATAGTGCCTATTGCCCTGTGAAAAATGGGCGTTACCGCCACGCCCCTTTTTGTACCTCCCACACAAAATGGTCAAATCATAGCACAATTTAATATCTCATAACGTTTATTCCAGTGAACATAAACGCTTATAATTCGGCACAGTGCAATGAATTTAATGTATCTAATGTTCAGCGAAAAATAGGTGTATTTGTTAAACCCCTTCTGGTACCTTCCACACAAATTGACAGAATAACTCGTGTAATATTCAATATTACATTACTCACAAAGTGAGGGTATACCTTAGTCGGTTTACCCGACTGAAACTTTCTTACTTGTTTTTTAACCGCTTATTTACAATGAAAACAAAGTACAGTTTAAGCAAATCCGTCAATATATATGTTATTGTTAAATATGTTTTTTGTTATATTATTAAACATTCACTCGATTAGGCCTGTAGAGACGGAGTTATAGAAAGACATACTCTTATATGTATAACCATTTAAAGTTTTGATAAGGAAATCCACAATTTTGACAAAAAAAATAGTGATCTATAAATTCTGCCCTTCTCGCTGTAGGACGCTTATTTAGCGAGATTTAACCATTTAAAGTTTTGCTAAGGAAATCAAAAATTATTATTTAACGAGATATAACCATTTAAAGTTTTGCTAAGAAAATCCAAAATTTTGACCAAAAAAATTAGTGATCACTAAATTGCGCCTTTTCGCTGTAGGACGCTTATTTAACGAGATATATCTGTTTAAAGTCTTGCTAAGGAAATCCCAAAAATAGTGATCTCTAAATTCCGTTTTCGCTGTAGCACGCTTATTTAACGAGATATAAAGTTTTGCTAAGGAAATCCAAAATTTTGACCAAAAAATTGGTGATCAATAAATTCCGCCCTTTTCGCCCTACAGGACGTTTAGTTAACGTGATAAAGTTTTATTATTTTTCATTTCTTAAGTACTCATTTACAAAGAAAACGAGGTATAGCTTAAGCAAATCCAACAATAAAAGAGTAGTTGTGGGCAATCCGAAAATTCCCAAAAAAATTAAAAAAAATCCAAAATGTTAATTGTTGTTTTTTTTTCATATATCTATCTTATGGGACAAAAATCTGACGTTTTTAGCCATTCAAAGTTTTTAAAAAATTAAAACTTTGGGTATTTTTAAAAAAAATTTTGGAACTGCGGGATTGAACAGGAAATTTCTAATCTTTGAGTTGTTAAACACTCATTTACAAAGAAAAAATGTAAAGTTAAAGCAAATCCGATACTAAATATAGAAGTTATGGGCAATCCCACAATTCCCAAAAATATTTATAAAAAATCTCCAAAATTTGATTTTGGTTATATCTAATGGGAAATAAATCTGCCTTTTTTTAACCATTCATTCGATTACGATAAATTTTGGAAAGGGACAAATATAATATAACCGCCAAAAACGTAAGCGCCACCATGATTTACTTTTAATTTTTTGAGGGAAATCTTTAATTATGACAAATGTCATCACCGCAATCAACCGTTATACTAAATTTCACAGTTATATAAACAGATGTATGCATTACATATGCATTTAAACAAAAAATAATCGCAAAAGAAACCTTCTCCTTTAAATTTTTGTGAGTGGTGCTTACGTTTTTATGGCGGTTAGGGCTCTATAAAATGGATATTTTTAAATATTTTTGGGAATTGAGGAATTTTACCTCATGTTTTTTATTTTTGATTTTTTAACAACTTATTTATAATGAAAACAATATATAGTTTAAGCAAATTCGACAATAAATATAGATGTTAAAGGCAATCCCACAATTCCCAAAAATATTTAAAAAATCTCCAAAATGTAAATTTTTGGTTATATTTAATGGGACATAAATCTGGCGTTATTTAAACATTCATTCGATCAGGCCTGTAGAGACGAAACTATAGAAAGATATATATAGAGAAAAAAACACAAAAAATTAAAACTTTGGGTATTTTCAAAATTTTTTGGAAATTGCGGGATTGAACAGGAAATTTCTAATCTTTGATTTTTTAAACACTCATTTACAAAGAAAAAAAGTAATGTTTAAGCAAATCCGATACTAAATATAGAAGTTATGGACAATCCCGCAATTCCCAAAAATATTTAAAAAATTCCCAAAATGTTGGTATTATTTATTGTAGACCTGTAGAATTTTATTTGATTTTCGGATAGTTCGGCTTAAGGTCCTTTGTTGGAAATTAAAACTCGTTCAGGGATCTATTAAAATTTTTATGTAAATATCAATGTTTTGTATTCGTGTTAACAACAAATATAATTTGTGTGAATATTTTTAATAGATCCCTGAAGATGACTAAAGATTTTAGTCGAAATATTGGATAAAAATAACGAGAAAATTAACGAGTTTTAATTTCCAACAAAGGACCTTAAGCCGAACTAAAAATCAAATAAAATTCCCAAAATTTTAATTTTTCGTTTTATTTGTCATATATATTCGGATATAAATCTGACGTTTTTTAAACATTCATTCGATAACGATAAAATTTGCAACACTTATAAATACGTATTTAAGCATATCCCATACATATACCATACAGAGATGAAGCTACAGGGAAATTTTAATATGGCAGATATAGATAGCGAAAAGGGTGTTAGACAAAAATGATTTGAAAATGATTTCAAATGCGACTTGGAACGTTTACTTTTGCTCTAGCTCCTTAACGGTACTTCGGCTTGGGAAACGGTCAATGGCAAAAAGGTAGCTCTGAACGAGAGCTGAAATATTGCTCAGTGTGTCAAAGTCGTAGGTCGACCAGAAAGTGCTTCTTTTGAGACAAAAATGATGTGAAAATAATTTCAAATGTGACTTGGAAAGTTTATTTTTGCTCTAGCTCCTTAACGGTACGTCGGCTGAAAATTCCAATTTTGGAATTTATGGGATTGTACATGCAATTTCTTATCTTTGATTTTGTAAGCACTAATTTACAAAGAAACCCAGGTATAGTTTAAACAAATCCGACAATAAATATAGAAGTTATAGGCAGCCCCGCAATTCCCAAAAATATTTAAAAAATATCCACAATTAAAATTTTTTTGTTATATCTAATGGGATCCGTCGTTTTTTAACCATTCTTTCGATTATGAACTAATTTGTTACGGCAATCGGTTGACAGTTTAATAAACGGCTGATTTTCTCCCACTTTTTTTCGAATTTCCCCCACTGTACAAAGGCAAACACAACGGCGGCGACGACGACATCGTGATATTGGGAACACCATCATCGTTCGATTTTATCGCCCAAATATAAAAAAACCGTCAAAAACGTGGTCTGCTGCATATTTTGCGAAAGCAGAATTGGGCGAAAAACCAAAATCGAAACGAAAAACTGAAACTGATTGAATATAAAAATCACACACATCTTGTTAACATGTGTTCGACGACGGCGACGGTCGTTTATGTTGTTTGACGCTGATAATTGGCGCACCAACGCAACCCGCTTGGGGTATTTAATGTAAACGCATGGAAACATCACAGGGACCCAATTGGGGACAATAAACAAAACGCTGCAAAAAAACGCCCCAGAACGCCTCGAACGAGTCAGCAAACGCGTAGCATAAAAGCATAAAATTCGATCATTTACATTCTGAAGGTAATAAAAATAAAGTGGCCAAAGAATCGCTGAAATGTTTACGATCCGCCAAAGAAAACACAAATGCGATGAAATGTTTTCCAGAAAGTTCAGATTCCGTATTTTTTCTGGAGCATTTCGTTTGGGCACAGCAAAAAAATAAACAAATATTATTTATGTTCCATCTCCATCATCATTAGGTCCAGGATAGTATTATCGGAATAAGCTAATAAAGACTTTAGCCATTGACAGTTTGGTCTTAAAATGCAATATTTATTAAACGAATTTTGCATAAAATATATGAGGTGTCAAAAATTAATGGTCCACTTTTTCTTATTCGGAGATAATGAGGTGTTCCGTTTGGGTTACTCACAAAAAAATACCCGCAAATAATTTTCTTTACCGCGAAGTCTTTAATCGACTGGTCGATTCTGGATAGGGAAAAATATAGAAAAGGAATATCTCAATGGCAGACTCTACTATATAGAGTAAAGAGGAAGACCTCAATGGTCGACTATTGTATAGAAAAAGACCTCAGTGGTCGACTCTAGTATAGAGGAAGACTTCAGTGGTCGACTCTAGTAGAGATGAAGACCTCAGTGGTCGACTAGCGTAGAGGAAGACCTCAGTGGTCGACTCTAGTATAGAAGAAGACCCCAGTTGTCGACTCTAGAATAGAGGACGCAGGCAGTGGTCGACTCTAGTTTCAAGGAAGAACTTAGTGGTCGACTCTACAATAGAGGAAGACCTCAGTGGTTGACTTTAGTATAGAGGATGACCTCTGTGGTTGTATAGAGGTTGTATAGAGGATGACCTCAGTGGTCGACTCTAGAATAGAGGAATACCTCAGTGGTCGACTCTAGTATAGAAGAAGACCCCAGTTGTCGACTCTAGAATAGAGGACGAACTCAGTGGTCGACTCTAGTTTCAAGGAAGAACTTAGTGGTCGGCTCTATAATAGAGGAAGACCTCAGTAATAGAGGAAGACCTCAGTGGTCGACTCTAGAATAGAGGAATACCACAGTGGTCGACTCTAGCATAGAGTAAGACCTCAGTGGTCGACTCTAGTATAGAGGAAGACCACAGTGGTAGACTCTAGAATACAGGAAGACCTCAGTGGGCAACTCTAGTATAGAGGAAGACTTCAGTGGTCGACTCTAGAATAGAGGAATACCACAGTGGTCGACTCTAGCATAGAGTAAGACCTCAGTGGTCGACTCTAGTATAGAGGAAGACCTCAGTGGTCGACGCGAGTATAGGGGAAGACCTCTGTGGTCGACTCTAGTAAAGAGGAAGACCTCAGTGGTCGACTCTAGAATACAGGAAGACCTCAGTGGGCAACTCTAGTATAGAGGAAGACCTCAGTGGTCGACTCTAGAATAGAGGACGACCTCAGTGGTCGGCTCTAGTAGAGAGGAAGACCTCAGTGGTCGACTCTAGAATAGAGGAAGACCTCAGTGGTCAACTCTAGAATAGAGGAAGACCTCAGTGGTCGACTCTAGAATAGAGGAAGACCTCAGTGGTCGACTCTAGAATAGAGGAAGACCTCAGTGGTCGACTCTAGTATAGAGGAAGACCTCAGTGGACGATTGTAGATGTATTTTTTAATAATATGGGGTCATTAACCCTTAATCCGTTCATAAAGTCCTGTATTTAGAGTCAGTGGTGTTCAATCTTTGTTTAGTGTCATTTTATTTGAGATCAACGACCTTAAATCCGGGCCAAAAACCTTTTCTACGGATTGTGTGTTTAAGGACTTTTAATCTGATCATTAACATGGGATCAATCGCCTATATTCCAGTTCCAATAAACTCCATTATGGCAAAAATTATTTTTATACCGATCAGTGACTTTTGACCCACCAAATATCAACTATCTTTAATTCAGGTTCATTGACATTTTATCGGGGCCAATGACTTTTTTTCCACATTTATTGACGTTTGATCTGGGGTCCGCGTATAATAATCTGGATTTACTGAGAGGGGTCCATGATATTTAATCTGGGGCCATTGACCTTAAATGTGGGTTCAATAACTTTTATTGAAATCACTTTTGGCCAATGGCATTTAATCCGGGGGTTAGTGACCTTAAGTTGGGGTAAATTTGTTCCATTCAATTGCAGAGTTTCGACTCTAAACAACTACTCAGTCTCTTGCATACTCTATTACACCTAAGTCGTGCAAAGTTTCAGCAATTCTAACATTATTGCATCCTCAGAAAGACTAACATTGGTGACACTGCTTCAAAATTCGCCTCTTTATTTAATTATTTTTCGGCCATAAAAAGTAAAAGTATTTAAAAGACTCCTCCCAAAGAATGAACATACCCTTAGATACATCAGAAAAGTGAAGGTAAAACCGAAAATGTGATGTCTTAATTTACATATAATTTTTCTAAACGGAAGACTAACTTTATGAGTTCAAGAAGTTTTCTATAAAACTATGGTTTTTTCTACCATAAAAATTTTATGTAAAATTTTGGTAGGAATATGGTAGATAAATACACATTTTTAACGCTGTTTTTTAATATAAATAGAGCCATTCCGGAAGATCGTATTAAATTAACTTGGTCATTGTTTGCCGTGGTTAATTTTTCACATCCTCACGATGTTGTCTAAAACCGCGCCATGTAATTGAAATTGTCATTAATATCATTTCTAATAACTCAAGTGTGATTATCTGGTTAGCTTTTAATCCGACACTCAAGTTTTATCCGCATTAGCTCAATTTCTTCAGTTTAAAAGCCGGGAGTGGGAGTTAAAGTGACACCATAAGACACTAGACAGCACTAGGAACGTACGTACGTATAAACCACTACCACCACTGCCTTCCGCGGCGTCAACCAGTAAACAGACATTATTCACTTTTGTGTTGTAAACAAACCGAAAGTTTAAAAGCCATAAAAACAAGAGATTTGTTGCAACTTTAGTTGTTCAATGTACGAGAGTAGAAAATGCCAACTTCTATTCGTGACAACTGAGGAAAGAGATCCAGTGGAGTTCATACTGACGGAGTTGGCACATGGTAGTGTCAGACAAACGGAGGAACGGCGAAGAATGGAGGACAGTTGGAGTTACCAGATGCAAAAGCGAACATTTTAGATAAAAGGTATTTGCAATCGCACAAAATGCCAAAAATATCAATGTCGACCAAAGGACTCTTTCTCTATAACAGAGTTGATGTTCAGCCCTCTTCTATAATAAAGTAGATACTCGACCTCGAAGGATTTCCTCTACATCAGAGTCGACCTCAGATAACTTTCTTTATTCTACAGTTGACCTCAGATGTACATATTCCTTTATACTAGAGTCGACCTCACAGGGCTTCCTATATTCTAGACTCGACCTCAGAGGACTTCCTCTATAGTAGAATCGACATCAGAGGACTTCCTCTACACTAGAATCGACCTCAGAGGACTTCCTCTGTACTTGAATCGAACTCAGAGGTTCTCCTCTACACTGGAGTCGACCTCAGAGGTCTTCCTCTACACTAGAATCGACCTCAGAGGACTTTCTCTATATTAGAATCGACCTCAGAGGTCTTCCTCTACACTAGAATCGACCTAAGAGGTCTTCCTCTACACTAGAGTCGACTCAGAGGTCTTCCCCTATACTAAAGTCGAACTCAGAGGTATTCATCTATACTAGAGTCTACCTCAGAGGTATTCCGCTATACTAAAGCTGACCTCAGAAGTCTTCCTTTAGACTAGAGTCGAACTCAGAGGTATTCATCTATACTAGAGTCTACCTCAGAGGTATTCCTTTATACTAAAGCTGACCTCAGAAGTCTTCCTTTAGACTAGAGTCGACCTCAGAGGTCTTCCTCTATACTAAATCTGACGTCAGAAGCCTTCCTCTAGACTAGAGTCGACCTCAGAAGACTTCCTCTATACTAGCGTGGACACTAAAGTTCTTCCTCTATTCTTGAGCCGACCTCATAGGTTTTCCTCTATACTGAAGTCGAACTCAGAGGTCTTCATCTATACTAGAGTCTACCTCAGAGGTATTCCTCTATACTAAAGCTGACCTCAGAAGTCTTCCCCTAGACTAGAGTCGACCTTAGAAGTCTTCCTCTAGACTAGAGTCGACCTTAGAAGTCTTCCTCTAGACTAGAGTCGACCTTAGAAGTCTTCCTCTAGACTAGAGTCGACCTTAGAGGTCTTCCTCAATACTAGAGTCGACCTCAGAAGACCTCCTATGTACTAGAGTCAACTTCAGAGGCTTTCACCTATACTAGGGTGGACACTAGAGGTCTTCCTCTATTCTAGAGTCGACCTCAGAGGTCTTTATCTATACTAGAGTCTACCTCATCTATGTATACTAGAGCCTACCTCAGAGGTCTTCCTCTATACTAAAGCTGACCTCAGAAGTCTTCCTCTATACTAAAGCTGACCTCAGAAGTTTTCCTCTAGACTAGAGCCGACATCAGAGGTCTTCCTCTATACTAGAGTGGACACTAGAAGTCTTCCTCTATTCTAGAGCCGAAGGTTTACCTCTATACTGAAGTCGAACTCGGAGGTCTTTATCTATACTAGAGTCCACCTCAGAGGTCTTCATCTATACTAGAGTCTACCTCAGATGTCTTCCTCTATACTAAAGCTGACGTCAGATGTCTTCCTCTACACTAGAGTCGACCTCAGATGTCTTGTTCTACACTAAAATCGACATCAGAAGTCTAGACTATACTATAGTCAACCTTAGAGGTTTTCCTCTATACTAGACTCGACATCAGAGGTCTTCCTCTACACTAAAGTCGGCTTCAGAGAGTCGATTACAGTCTATATTAGCGTCGACCATGTCGAATATGTGAAATTTAGACATTAGAAAATAGATAATATTGGCTAAATCCCTACGACCCCGGGGCATGTGGCAACCCTAAGAGTAGCAGACGGAGTAGTGGCCAAGCGGCAGCAGTAAAGTGAAGATTTTGATGGTGATGTGTGCGACATGCGACGAAGCTAATGTTGCCAAATCAATCGTCGTCGACGTCGTTGCCGTCCACCATTGTGAGAAGTACGCCGCGCGATATCAGATATTCTCCTAATGGTGGGTTGGTTGGGATTGGAGGCTGAAGGCTTCAACAGTCAGCCATTGAGCCAAAGCCAGCCCCGTCAGCCGGCTTAATGGCCTTGTATTTGTTACCATAAACGAGTACAAATTTATTTGAACTATAATTTTTCTATAGATTTGTTTGTATTGTTGTGTGATTTTTTATGCTTTGGCGAATTTTTCGCTGTTTGCGTTTTTTGCACTACATTTTCGCTCTATTTGATGTCGACAATTCGGAAAGATTAGTTCATGTATCGCCATGAAGCGACAGTCGTCGTCGTCTGTTGCTGCTGTCGATGTTGATGATGATGATATTTACAGAAACATATAATTTAATGGATCCATGGAGATGAAGTAATGGTCTGCCATTCGAGATACCCGCCGTCACTATTATCTATATCATCACATATCATCGCCGGCGTAGTCGTCGTCGTCGTCACACAGTTTTATCGTGTAATGTTATGGAAAAGTATGTAATTGAAATAAATTATAAGATTGATTTGCAGCCACACACGTAATTTAGGAAACATACGAACATTTGAAGCAGCAGTCAGAATGCTTACATACACATACAAATTTGATTTGAATTATTTGATTTATCTCACATTAGCATGTGATGTGGCGCTTGAGGCACGAGGACAGTGAGTGCCACTGTCCACTGTCATTTGGTGGGATTTTGCATGACTTGCGGAAGCGGATAGTGCTTAAGGCAATGTAACTTTTTGGCAAAATAATGTTGGAACAATTAAATTTACTTTAATTTAGGCAGAAGAACTCAATTTCTTTTAAGGAATATTTAAAAAAACATAAGCGGTGCGGATATTAGCAGATGAATTTATAGACGTCCGGAAAACCTCCCTACAGACGATCAGAACGTCATCTTTATAGACGAAGAAAAAGCTGACTTTATAGACGACAAAGGCTTCTTTAGAGACGACGACAAAGGCTTCATTAGAAACGACGACAAAGGCTTAATTAGAGACGGCGAGAAAGTCGTTTTGAAAGGGGAGGCTTTTTAGAGGCGCAGAGAAAGTCTTTATAGAGTGATACAATGACGTATTGATATATGGTCTTTAAATACGACCGGGAAGTCGTCTTAATGGACGACCGGTATGTCGCCTCAAAAGACGACAGGAAATTCATCTTAAAAGTCGACCGGGAAGTCGCCTTAAAAGACGACCGGAATGTCGGAATGTAGTCTTAATAGACGACAGGAAGGTCATCCTAATGGACGACCGGAAATTCGCGTCAAAAGGCGTCTAGAAAGACGTCGTAAAAGGCGCCGTCTTAATAGACGACTAGAAAGTCGTCTTAATAGACGACTAGAAAGTCGTTTAATAGAGGACTAGAAAGTCGTCTCAATAGAGGACTAGAAAGTCGTCTTAATAGACGACTAGAAAGTCGTCTTAATAGATGACTAGAAAGTCGTCTGAAAAGACGACTAGAAAGTCGTCTGAATAGACGACTAGGAAGTCGTCTGAATAGACAAATAGGAAGTCGTCTGAATAGAAAGTCGTCTAGAAAGTCGTCTTAATAGATGACTAGAAAGTCGTCTGAAAAGACGTCTAGAAAGTCGTCTGATTAGACGTCTTAATAGACGACTAGAAAGTCGTCTTAATAGATGACTAGAAAGTCGTCTGAAAAGACGACTAGGAAGTCGTCTGAAGAGACGACTGGAAAGTCGTCTTAATAGACGACTAGAAAGTCGTCTTAAAAGTTGTCTAGATATACTAGAATGTTGTCTCAATAGACGACTAGAAAGTCGTCTTAATAGACGACTAGAAAGTCGTCTTAATAGACGACTAGAAAGTCGTCTTAATAGACGACTAGAAAGTCGTCTTAATAGACGACTAGAAAGTCGTCTTAATAGACGACTAGAAAGTCGTCTTAATAGACGACTAGAAAGTCGTCTTAATAGACGACTAGAATAGTCGTCTTAATAGACGACTAGGAAGTCGTCTTAATACAGGTCTAGAAAGTCGTCTTAATAGACGTCTAGAAAGTCGTCTGAATAGACGACTAGAAAGTCGTCATAATAGACGACTAGAAAGTCGTATTAATAGACGACTAAGAAGTCGTCTTAATAGACGACTAGAAAGTCGTCTTAATAGACGACTGAAAAGTCGTCTTAATAGACGACTAGAAAGTCGTCTTAATAGACGACTAGAAAGTCGTCTTAAAAGTTGTCTAGATATACTAGAAAGTTGTCTCAATAGACGACTAGAAAGTCGTCTTAATAGACGACTAGAAAGTCGTCTTAATAGACGACTAGAAAGTCGTCTTAATAGACGACTAAAAAGTCGTCTTAATAGACGACTAAAAAGTCGTCTTAATAGACGACAAGAAAGTCGTTTTAATAGACGACTAGAAAGTCGTCTTAATAGACGACTAGAAAGTCGTCTTAATAGACGACTAGAAAGTCGTCTTAATAGACGACTAGAAAGTCGTCTTAATAGACGACTAGAAAGTCGTCTTAATAGACGACTAGAAAGTCGTCTTAATAGACGACTAGAAAGTCGTCTTAATAGACGACTAGAAAGTCGTATTAATAGACGACTAGATAGTCGTCTTAAAAGACGACTAGAAAGTCGTCTTAATAGATGACTAGAAAGTCGTCTTAATAGATGACTAGAAAGTCGTCATAATAGACGACTAGAAAGTCGCTTAATAGACGACTAGAAAGTCGTATTAATAGACGACTAAGAAGTCGTCTTAATAGACGACTAGAAAGTCGTCTTAATAGACGACTGAAAAGTCGTCTTAATAGACGACTAGAAAGTCGTCTTAAAAGTTGTCTAGATATACTAGAAAGTTGTCTCAATAGACGACTAGAAAGTCGTCTTAATAGACGACTAGAAAGTCGTCTTAATAGACGACTAGAAAGTCGTCTTAATAGACGACAAGAAAGTCGTTTTAATAGACGACTAGAAAGTCGTCTTAATAGACGACTAGAAAGTCGTCTTAGTAGACGGCTAGAAAGCCGTCTTTATAGACGACTAGAACGTCGTCTTTATAGACGACTAGAAAGTCGTCTTAATAGACGACTAGAACGTCGTCTTAATAGACGACTAGAAAGTCGTCTTAATAGACGACTAGAAAGTAGTCTTAATAGACGACTAGAAAGTCGTCTTAATAGACGACTAGAAAGTCGTCATAAAAGGCGACTAGAAAGTCGTCTTAAAAGGCGACTAGAAATTCGTCATAAAATTTGGCCGGAAAGTCATCTTTGCAGACGACCAGGAGAATGTCTCAATCGAAGACAAGGAAGTTGGCTTTATAGACCTCCAGAAAGTTGTCTTTATCTAAGAAAAGGAAATCGTCTATGCAGGTGACCTGCATAGACGATTTCTCTGTCGTTTTAACAGAGAACCGAAAAGATGTATTTATAGTATATGGCCGGAATGGTATTGATAGTCGACTTTTCGGTAGGAGTAAAAGTTCGTTAGAAAAATATTTTTAAGATCAAGAAGTTCCATTACAAATTTGGTTATGAAATTGACATGGCAGACTAATGATTTTTTATGGAATGTAAAAATGTTTTTCCTTCTTAAAATTAATAACAGAATTCAATAAATCAAAAATTACCGATAACAACAAATGTCACATTTACCCTAATCTCCAAAAAGCTACAATTACGTGCACAAATTTTGACACATTACAGATGACCGCACTGCGCATGCGTTGCGGTTTAATGGACTCAAGTACCGGGTGTTTTTTTACAGCTTTGTTTTTCGAATAGAGATAAAACTGGCATTTTGTGGTCAAATCTGGCAACTCTAATGTCATTTATGTTCAGTTTGGTTTGCCATTTCATCATGAACAGGTTGACAAAAGAACAACGCTTGCAAATCGTGCAAATTTATTTCGAAAATAATGGTTCAGTTCGCGATAATCGTCCATCAGAGCAATTAATTCGGTTAACCATGGATCGTTTTCGCACTACGTTTACTCTATGTGATAATACGCATCCGCAGAGACGTCGAACAGTGCGCACCGAAGAAACAATTGCCGCTGTAGAGCAAAGTGTTGAAGAGGACCCGAATGAATCGATTCGCCACCGTGCACAGCAATTGGAGCTGTGGAGAGCTAATGGAGACCGGTATAGAGCCATGATAACCGACTATTTTGTTCCCGAATTGGATGGCATGAATGTGGATGAGTTGTGGTTCCAACAAGACGGCGCTACATGCCACACAGCGCACGTCACAATCGATTTATTGAAGGAAACATTCGATGAGCGCATAATTTCGCGGAATGGACCTGTCAATTGGCCACCAAGATCGTGTGATTTGACACCATTGGATTATTTTCTTTGGGGATATGTGAAGTCGCTCGTCTACGCCAACAAACCAGAAACGTTAGGGGAATTGGAAGCCAACATTCGTGGCGTTATTGCCGACATACGGCCCCATATGCTCGAAAAAGTGGTTGAAAATTGGACCTGTAGAATTGGCTTTATTCGAGCCTGCCGCGGCGGCCACATGCCCGAAATCATATTTAAACATTAATGGCATAAAGTTATCCTTCCAATAAAGCCAAATTGATGGACCTTAAAACGATTTTCTTGTGTTTTATTTCAATTCGAAGTTCTATACCCCTAAAAAAAACAAGCGATACAAGTGGCGAGGGATGATTCATGGCGGTCGCAAAGAGAACCACCTCCCCCCCCCCCCCAAATGAAAAAAGAACGAAATCAAAATAGAAATCTAAACAATTTATCTTCAACTGAGTCGAGTTTTTCTAATTTGGACAAGGGGACGAGTGAGATTTAGGAGAAATTATTGTATGTCAGCAATGACATTTTTTCTGTTGCTGTTATAAATGTTAACCGTAAATCATTGAATATGTTTTCTAAATTTTTAAAATTAAAAAACCGAAAAAATTGTCATTAAAATGCAATTTATGCACGTCGCCGAGCCAAGCCGGCAATGCGACAGACTGGACTCATAAAATCATGTAAACACTGTTGGTAATTCAATACTTGTGCGCACTCGCTATGTTCAGTTTTTTTCAGTTTGAGTTCAGCTTAGCACAGTTTTATCGCGTTTTATTCGATAAGATCTTGTTCACATACGCCGCAGCGACATACACCATTTGAACATAACGAAACAGAACAACATTGGACAACATCATATCTGTATAGTACTCGTATGTATTTCTATGGCAGTGGAGTTTCTTTTTTGTGAACAGGCGGACGGACGGACAGAATGGAGGAACGTACCTCCAACGAACCAAAAATGTCACAAAACTCCGTTGGTGGTCACTCAGTCAGCCGTCGCTGTCATTGTCATCGTTTGTTGCAAGCAAAACGGCGTAACCGCCAACAATCAGTAATCAGTGCTCCACCACCAACACTGCATTCAGCAATAGCGCTAAACAGTGGGGGAAACTGATAAAATTCTATATCAATGTAAACGTTTGATCTCATTTAATATACCAAAAATATTTCTCAAAATATGTCTGAAGGATTAAAGGGAATACTGCAAGCAATCATTATAGTTATGTAGTCCTTGACAAGTTTGAATGAACTATGTATGTTCAGCATAAACGATGATCCGAATTTTAACTTAGGATTTTTAATGTGGAAAGCGCGTACAGAACCTTGTTCTCTAACATTCACGACGAAGTATATGCTGAAGAAATTTGGATGACATAATTCAATAATATCGATACTAAGAATATCAGTACCGGCAAGATCTGTTAGGCTTGCTAGAATGGCCGAACCCAGTGTATCAAAACGTCGTTTACTCAATGCGAAAAAGGAACAAAGCAGGCGCTTGAGGCTCTCCTCTTCTCCACAGCTTCTACAGAAGAGATTGGACTTAATTTCCAAACTAACGGCGTATTCGTCGATAAGGCAGTGTCGGGTCGCAACAGACACTATTTTCCATCTCTAGTGCGAGGAGATATATTGTCCTTCTCAAGCCATATCGGGACCAGATGTGTCCAGCTATTGAACCGCCCAACTGCATATTATCTATAAGAATGTTTAAATGTGGACAGTTGCGCACCAATCTGCAAATTCTTCGAGAATTTGTTGTGTCGTCACTTCCCTTCATCGGCTGTAAGAGATCTCCGGCAGTCGAGACCTGTTAGTGAATTTAGAGATATAGCCTCCCGGGATTTAAAGGCAGTCTAGCTTTCCGAGTAAACAGAGACATTCCTTATATACATTATTTTGTCTTTATAGACAATATATCTAGCCGGTAGTCTGGGAGCTTTATCAAGACTGAGTTATTTAAAGTGTTTTTTTATTTGTATGAATTACAAATTTATATTCTAATTTTAATGTCCAGGAAAAAGCCGGGTGACAAAAATCTTCTTGCTTATTTGATTTTTGTAGCAACAGACCAGAGTCTCTGGTGGGAATCGAACCCACGACCCACAAACTCAAAGGCAAACGCGCTAGCTACTTACCTACTGAGGCACTCACTAGCATTTGTTATTCCTGGTATTCTGCCAACACATACCTCTCTAGCAGCTAGTTGTTAACCCATGCCCGGATTCTACATGTTTTCATAACCTGAGACATTTGAACTTGGTTCTTAGAGAGTAAAGCGAGTACATGATCTTATCCCTGACTTTCCCGACCATTGAAATTCCTATGAAAATTGAGAAAGAATAATTGCGTATAGGTGTAAGACGATTTCAATGCATTTATGTCGACCAGAACTACTTTTAACCTACGGCCGAAGATCTCAATGGTTCATGTTATTATGAAGGTTTCTAGAGTTCTGCAAGTTCATATACTATATTATTTAAATGCATCGATGTGAATGTTTTTAATATAGACACAGCTTCTGCTAGGAGTGATGGCGAATGGTCTCAGATGAGGAAGAGCCCAAGAGGGTACGCTATGGACTTTGCTAAAGGACTTTAATGAGCCTACAAATCATTACAGTAATGTAGACGTAGATCGATTAGAGACAGAACCAGCAATAGGCTAGGAAGGGCATGTAGCCCGGAATTAACCGATGTAAATCAGAATGCTTAAAAACTAGTCGATTCTTATTCTTAATACAACGCAAAACGAGTTTATTTGTCATTAATGAATGTAAATACGGGACTCAATCCCAGAGCCTAAAATGCCCAAGAGAATTGTGGGTACTTTATTTCCACAGGCAATCCAATGGAGGTCGCAGACACCGAAGTACATACTGATGCAATGCTTGAAAATGGGCGATGCCAAACTAAATAGTTTAGATTGTATCAAAACTAAACCGCATTTCTTCACCATGATCATTTTGGGAAACCAAAGTCTTACGATATTCGATACTAACATGCAACAATTCTTTATATCCAATGTGAGGAGATATTTTGACCTACTCAGGCTGTGTTGTGATTAGATCTGCCTGGTCGTACAAGTATAGGTTAGCTTTTTGTGGATGACTAGCCGCTTGCAATTCACTGAGGCCATATTTGATAATTCCTCTCTGTACTTCTTCCCTTTCCTTATTTACATCTATTCACCACAATACCGTACGGCGATAAATCTTTTGGATGCTTTTTGTAGAGAGACCCCAATAGAATCGTAGAGGTTTCTTGCAGGAATGGAGAGGGATATGGGCTTTACTTACACTCTTCGGTTAATCCAGAGGACTAGTTTCCATCTATAATAAGACCCAGATTCTTAGCGCTTCCAGAACGACGAATAGGTATCATTTAGTGAGAAGGATACACGTTTAGCATCCGAAATACTCCGAAACCCCTTGGTCTCAACCATCTTGCTGATAACAGAGGTGAGCTGGACTCCCGAACACATCTTCGTTGCTTTTTTTCCACTAAAATGTGATATCATTCGTTATATTTTTCTCGTTCGTTCTATAGGTTTTTCCAATAACAGTGAAATGAAGGAAATTCAAAAGTTTTTTATTTAATGTGAAGTACAATCGATACAATTAAGTTCTAAATAAAACGTCATTCAAGTGGCCTCCACGACTTCTTCTGCAGGAACGAATTCGATGAACCCAATTTTCGAGCAATTTTTCCACTAAATCAAGTCGTATGTCATGAATGGCACGTTCACTATTGACTTGTAGAGCTTGAAGAGAGTCTGGTTTATTTCGAAAGACCAATGACTTCAAATACTCGTAACCCCACAAGAAATAGTCTACATAATGATGTTAAATCACGATTTCTTGGAGGCCATTTAATATCAGAATTTCGTTGCAATTGGAGAACGATTATTTTGATAATAAAGCTGAATAATTTGTAAACGTTGTTCTTGCGTATACCTCTCCATGATGAAATTGTAAACACTACTGAATACAGTGAAAAACAAATGACAGATTATGGCATATTACAAATGGCCGAAACGTCACTTCAAAATCATATCATCCCTATTGGAAAACCCGTTACATACATTTATGTCTTATTATCGTACTTGATACAGCCTCCTTGGACGCTAGACAAGCGACAAGAGATGAAGCAGGACCTGCAGAGCTTCACTAATGCTCCTAGATCGTAGCGCTTCCAGAAGCGATAATGACAGTACTATTTAAACGAGGAGCGTCCACATTCTGTGTCTTATGCTTCTTAAGTAGTTAAATTAATTGCGCCGATTTATTAGGATAGTACGAGAGCAGATCAAAATTAGACGACCTAATATTGTAAGGGCGCATTTATTCGCGACCTGATTTCTCAAGAATGAATTTATTCAACCTTATACAGAATATACTGTGTAATTTCAATTCGGTATTTTATATTGAAAATTTTATATTGATATGTCAAAGGAAAGGAAAAATTTTCTATTAGGGATTGATAGAAAAATAGTTGGGAAGAAAAGACGTGTTGTCGAATAAGACGGAATTTTCAAACAAATTGGGAAAGTCAGCTTTTCTGTTACGGATATTACTGCGAACCATTGGCTTATACAATAACCCGATTGTATTATCCGCTAGAATTTGGCTACCGAAACTGGGATACGGATTTGGACAACAATTTGATATTAAGACCGTGAATCCAGCTGGATCCTCCCGACTCCTGTTTTCCTACGCTTATCTTGGAACAACGGATATATTTTAACTAGTGGATTCCAGGACGGTAACCAGACAATAAGACCAGATGGGGTCTAAGAGGAATTAAAATCGGCAAAACAGAGAACGCTATAGAATTACATTTGTCCGTGATTGATTGGTTGCTTTAATGGACAAATTCTATATATTTCGTGATCTCCGCACCACGCAATTCGCATATCCAGGGTTCTGCAGTCCATGGAATTTATAATTTATTAGAAAATCTGTTGCTGCCGTTTGAGCATCAATGTTGATTTCGAATGCGGAGACAAAGTTAAATTGATGGAGTGAATGCATTTTAATATACTGAATTGACTGGAGGATTTAAATCAAAATCACTGTTCTAATGAACTTAGAATAAGTACACATTTGAAGACAACATATCCATAAATATACTACTTCTTACGAGCGATATAATATGAACCCAAATGGGATAAATATTCTTGAACAGCTGTTATTGTGGACGACGTCAACTCATCGTCATCAGGCCTGAGGACAAAGAGAATATATAACTGGTAAGTCTTCCACTGCTCTTATCCGTTCATTTTGTATGCGCTCGTTTCGTCTTAACGAAATTTTAATACCACACACATACACATCTTGGTATTTATAATCTATCACTCTCATAATTACTTTATATATCTATTAGTACTTAAATACCGAACTGATCTCCTTGATCTTCGTTAAAATTAGGTTAATTCACAATTAATTTACAATTTCATCATACTTGTTTAAATTTTATCACTGTATAAATCGCGTTCTACTAACTAATTGATAATCGATACATTTAAATGTTACATTCACTCTCATTCACTTGTCCTAATTGATTTATCTCAATATTTACATTTTTGTTGGAATAAATATGTTTTTTGAACATTAATTTCATAATTTTTGGCTCACGAAACGTGAAGGCGACAATGTAAGGATACTGGAATGGGCTAAAGGATTGTGTATCCTGTCAGTATGGTAGGGAGGGTAAAGAATAATTGGTGGCCCTCTGACATCTGTGATCACCGAATTCATCTAACGTCTCTTTCAATATTTTTTTTGGTATTTCCTTCTTCCTATTCTATCTCATTCTGAATACTTCTTCTCGATTTCTGAAGAGCTACCTTAAACTTTAATTTATGGCAACGTACCCGAACCTATTTCTAATGGAAAAGAACAATCCCAAAGACTGAGTACAGCTGGGGGACTGAAGGTAGCCACTTCCATGGGAAATAGGCCTGAAATGGTGGGTCGTTACAATATACAAATAGACGGCGGTAGTAAGTTGAAAAAAGAATGATTTCGTGTAAAGTGGCAAAATTCTAAAACATATGTTTTAAGTTTCAAGGCGCCACGTTGTTTAATTTTTTTTAAAACATTCAAAAGTAAATGATCTGAGCGAATTTGTAAACATGGAACAAATTAGTCACCGATATGTAATAACGGGTTTTCCAACAAGAGGTGTTATTTTGAATCACCCTGTATTTCGGTAGCTGTCACTTTTGCAGCTTTTTATTCTTTGACATTTGACAAGTAGAAACTACGCCATTACTAAAAATGGAACGATACACGATCATCAACGATACAAAACGATCAAAAAACGATACAAAATCATCTTGACTGATGAGGCCCATTTCCACCTCGGTGGCTACGTCAACAAGCAAAATTGTCGCATCTTGGATTCGGAAAACCCATGAGTTATTGTTGAGAAGCCTCTCCATCCTCAACGTGTGACTGTTTGGTGCGGTTTATGGTCCGGCGGGTCATTGGACCTTACTTTTTCGAAAATGAGGTTGAATCAACAGTTACGGTGAATGGATTGCGCTATCGATAGCTGATTAATGATTTTTTATGGTCGGAGTTGGATGGTATTGATCTGTTATTTGTTATCTCTCGAAGAGGTGATCACAATTGGCCAACGAGATCTTGTGATTTAAGACCTTGCGACTTCTTCCTTTGGGGCCACGTGAAAGATAAGGTCTACGCCAACAGCCCAGCGTCGATTCCAGACCTCAAAGATAGATGTCGTGGCCATCGAGTGGCAGCCACTTTGCGATTTGGTTGTGGTAAATTTCATGAAAAGGATATGGTCCTGTAAGCGTGGTCGTGGTGGCCATTTGGCTGATGTTGTGTTTCATTATTAACGGCATACCTTCCTCTTTATTATGAAATAAACATCCGATCATTTATCTCAAAAAATGGAATTTTTCATTGAATACCAAAATAACACCTCTTGTTGCAAAACCCTTTACAAACCAATTGATGTGTCCACGCCAGAAATGGTTAAAAAATAATAAAATGGTAAAGTAAAGGATTAAGAAAAATACTATCGCTATCCTGTAATGCTCACCCACTGTGCATGTGCTTTTTTGAAATTTACAACCTTTGTCCATTGGTAAGGTTGGATGGATGGATAGATGGATTATATTGGAATGGGTTGGTTGGTGGTTTCAATAGTACTACATACGCATACATCTGATCTGGTGTAGAATATCAACCCGCAACAACCGAACAACTGCAGTGGCTATAGCAGAATAACAGAAATGTTAATGTCTGTCACACTGGGCATATTTGCATAATAATGAGTGTTGTTGTTCAGCCATCAACAACAACGACAAGTCCCAGCAACAACATAAAAGAAGGTTCATTCATGTTGCTGATGTCTTCCAAAGAATTTCTCGGATTGTGGCTGTGGTTATTGCTGCCGAGACCGCCGCCATAAAAGAACATATACACCTCCAAAGCGTAGGTGAGAATTTTAACAAAATAGAGCAGAAAAGTGATACCATTTTAATGCTATCACCGCCATCAACATCACCACCAGCGCTATCACCAAAAACACCTTTGAATCCCAATAACACAACAAAACGGTCCGTTTTACATGACATTTGAATATAATGACGGTTAAGTGAGCATTAAATTTCATTGGATGTAAATTATGTGGGGGGACATTTACCTTATAATAACATCACCTCCGACACAAAAACAACATTTCCACGTGTGACATATTTAGGCATAAAGAACCTTTTCAAGTCGCATTCGTTGCTCTTTTTTGGAGTAATTTATTGTCGCATAAAATTGTTTATTTTTTCCGAATTTCCGGTTGACTATTCTGTAATAAATTGCTTAATTGCGGTTCTTTTATTTGGTTAAAATAGGCTTTATAGTGGGTTTGTAAACCAAATCGAGAAAGCGGAAAATTACTATGCCATAGCTTGCAGAATATTTCATTGCAAAGTTGAAATGGTGGTCATTAAATAATGGAAAACAAAAAGTAGTAAACGCAGAGCAATAATTTTTAAACGCGGTGACACGGATTCTATGTCTCCAATGACTCTAGCGCTTAGATGAGGCGGAATTTGACCAATGTCCTGTATTATGTTGACTTGGCGGACAACGACTGATTGCGCTTTATTGGCATATGCCTGCGATTTCAGAAAACCCTCAAAGAAAAGGTCTAGGGGACAGTTCGCAAGGTCTCAGATGTTGTTCTAGCAGCTCAACATCGATGTTTATATTTATTCGTCGTCACTGCCTGGATTCCATTAGTTTTTCTCTAGGTTGAGAAAGTTAGCCATCTACATGGGGTATGTCTACAATGCCCTGGGAACGGGTTCGGGGCGCATCGTGTGGCCCTGGTCGCACTCTGAACAGGTATTCACCGTCAATTCTCAACCATTTCGAATTGAAGTGGTTGCACCATCCCGAACTTGTGCAAGACCAGATCTAATTTTTCGCGGCATGCAATCATCTTCTGCCACTGGTGGGGGGTGGTGTTCGCCTAAAACAGCATTTACACGATGGTTGTTTCGAAAGTCCATGTGACTCCTCAGCGACGAGTTTGGTTAGGTTTATCCAATATGTTGCAAGAGTGGAGCCTTTTGTTCAGCTCTTTTTTATATTAGACTCTCTAACCAAATTGTCAATGACTCTACCACACATGATCCGGTGGAATTTGAGTTATGGCCTGGATTAATGCTGAATTTGAGGGCACCGGACGATTTAGCATTATTGGTATAGACCTGCGACTTTAGAAATTCCCAAAAAGGAAAGTCTAGAAGGGTGAAATCCTATGATTTTGATTGCCAATTCGGGTACCTACACGAGATATAATCATATCCTTAAATCGTTCATGCAGATTGGCCATTATGGCGTTCGCAGTGTGTACATAGCGTCGACTTGATGAAACATCATAGCGGCCTCGTGCATAGTGTTCAAATAGGGCCCATAGAAATTGGTTATATTTGATGTACAGAGCCTGTCGCTGTCTCACCAAAGTCCTTTTCGAAGAAGTACCGGCCAATGATGCCTTCGATCCAAAATTCACATCAAACAGTAATTGATCAAGGACGTTTGAGTTGGCATCATAACGTTTATGGCAAATATTGCTTG
Source organism: Eudasyphora cyanicolor (assembly GCA_963930755.1). NCBI lineage: Eukaryota > Metazoa > Arthropoda > Insecta > Diptera > Muscidae > Eudasyphora > Eudasyphora cyanicolor. The sequence continues at coordinate 247,728,168 of OZ005735.1, forward strand.
TTGATATCGAAATACATCCAAAAATATACCTTGTTGTTATATTTATTTTTCATTTGGAATCAAGGCTCCTTTTCTAACGCTCTGAATCCCAGTCAATAAACAAAGTACATAGTCAGCAAACAAAGGACGTAGTATTTAACTTTGAATACCAGGATAAATTGTATTGAGTACGGGTGCAGGACCAAGCTAAATATAATTTTTCATTCAAAATTGGGGTTCCCTTCCTAACACCCGAAGCCCAGTCAGTAAACAAATGACGTAGTCTATGTTCCTTTTATTTGATCATCTGGATCAGTTATATCGATTATGGGTGCAGCTTCAAGTACCGAAGCTAAATTTGCCACATTAACGGCGAAGTATCGTCTACACCGGGATCTCCCCACACTTTTACTCACAGTAGCGAGTAAACCGATCTGGCGTTTCTGTGGCTTACGGATTGTATCTAAAGCGAAGTATAGTTTACAAAAGTTATAGTTTACAAAATGATCTACGAAGCGGAATATAGCCGACCTGGCATATAGATGACGTTAGTAGTTTGAAAATAATTACTTTCGTGAAAAAGGGCAACCTTCCAAAATATATGTTTTACGTTTCAAGGCGCTACTTTGTTTAGTTTTTTTTGAACACTCAAAGGTTGTTGTTGTTGTAGCAGTATATGTGTTTGTTGTCCATTAGTTGTTTTCATTCGCTGTATTTGTTTCCAGGCCGAGGAAGATGCCTGCTTCCACTGGTTGCGTACAAAGAGACCTGGGAACAAGTTGAGTAGGTTTGGCAGGGCAGTTAAAAAGGTGTCGTGTGGTCCCTGGTTACAAGCGGGACATGTGTTAGACGTGGTGCCATCAATCCTTGCCCAGTATGAATTGAGGCGGCTACACCAGCCAGATCTTAATTGGGCCAAAAGTACTCTTGTCTGTTGTGGTAATTCCTTGAGGTCACTGATGGACGGAAGTCTCCTAGCACGACATTGACTCTGTAGTTATTCACGGCTTCAGCGACTGCGTCAGAGTGTATGTCAGCCAGACCTGCCTGGTAAGCTCTTTAATCTAGAGGTTCTCTCTTGTAGCGTTAGACCTCGCTCTCTAGATCATGAAGGTCTTTCCTGATCTACCTGGGAGGTGTGCGCCTATCCACTAGATGGTGATTGGGATGGCTGGGACGGTAGCAACCAAGCAGATACTGCTTCGACAGCATAAAATTGTGTCGTCGCACTGTTATGATCTTCGTCTCCTCATGTAGGTGGCCCACAGAAGACATGAGGTGGCACCCTGTCGCAGTTCTCAAGGCGGCATTTTGGAATGTCTGTATATTATTCAACTGCGTTTCCCTCACATTCGGTGACAACACTGGTGCTGCATAGTTTACCACAGACCGACCTATCGCTTTGTAAGAGGTCAACAAGGTTTCTTTATCTGTGCCCCAAGTGCTGCCGGCTAGCGACTTAAGGGCCTTGTTTCTACTTTTCATCTTTTTGCAGATAGCTGTGGCATGCGCATTAGACCTGAAGAGGCTATCAAATGTGACACCAAGAACCTTAGGGTAGCTGGTGGTCGGAATTTTTGTGCCATCGACTATCACATTGAGTTGCTCCTTCACTTGTCCTGATTTGTTGGCGGATATTTTCAGGTTCCTCGCAGCGAAGAAATTGACAATCTCAGCCAGGTAGACAAAGCGCCCGACGCCAGAATCGTACAGTCATCAGCATACGAGTATGATACGATTTCAACGCCGTCAGGTGGGGGTGGAATTGTAGAGAGATACATGTTAAACAGTGCCGGAGATATTACCCCACCTTGGGGAACTCCCTGTTTCACTCTACGGGGTTTGGACTTCTTGTTTCTGAATTCCACATACGACTGGCGCCCACACACGTAATTGACGGTCCAACGTTTCAAACTGTTCGGGAGGGACGTGTTGGAGATGTCCTCAGAAAGCGTGGCGTGGATCAGACCAAGCGAAAAGATGGTGATATCTGGCGAGCTGCTACAATAAACCATAACCCGCGTGGGGCGTCCTCATTCTCTGTGCAGAACGTAGAGCCATATATCTGCTCAGCCAAAGCTATGCCTCTATGGTCATTAGCTAGGAGAGAAGGCCAAAGCTCATGATGGGCATTTAAGTCTCCTAGGACCACGCAATTATTGCCCTGCAGTAACGGACTGATGTCCGGCAAATAACTCGGAGAACAGCTACAAATCGGCGGTATATATACGTTGTACAGCTCTATCTCGGCAGTCCCGGACTTAACTGCTACTCCCATAAAATCACTGTATGAGTCTCTAGAGTCAAGCTCAGGCGAGATAGGTCTGTATTGCACGGAATGGTGTAATAAGAAAGCCATCTCCCACCTCCACTTCTAGTGCGATCCTTACCTAGAACATTGTAACCCTGACAACTGTGCAAGCTGCATGTGTCGCTCAGCTTTGTTTCCTGGATCGCAGCGACTTTGATGTTCTTCCGATTCATAAAATCCACAATCTCGTTGATTTTGCCGCGGAGACCATTGCAATTAAATTGCAAGAAGGATGCATGTTCGGGGGTTGGTACAGCAATGTGTGGTGTTAATTGTGGTGTTGATTGCTGTGCATGTTGCTGTAGGGAAGATTGCGGCGGTGTCCCATAAACCGAAGGCGCCGATGACTTAGACGACGGGGACGACGAGGCCGACGAGGCCGACGACACTGACGACTGCGATCCTTGAGGCACACTGAGAGGTATGGAGGCACAGCAGCCTCCAACATAACTCCCTATGCGGCGATACTCCCCAGCGTTCCTAAGGCCAGAACAACCCCTGAGATGCAACCACTCCATACATCGGGTACACCTTACAGATGTTGAGTTGCCATGTATAAGGTTCCCGCAGACAGAGCAGAAATATTGTTGTGGTCCGGGATTTTGTTCGGTCCCGGCACGGACCAGAAGAATTCGGAGCAGACACTCCGGCATGTGCCTCTCCCAAGGCGAAAAATGGACACGTAGTGCTGAGGTGGCAGCCCCTGGCCGAAGAATTGCTGCTTCGGGTCTATCCGGTACAAAGAACCGGCTGCCGTGGGATTGAGCACTCAAAGGTAAAGGATCTCAGCGAATCTGTAAACCTGTAAAAAATTGGTCACCGATACGTTATACAATTTGAAAGGTCCTAGCAGAACCAATATTAAAACCGAGCAGTCGGAGCATCTTATTTTGTTTCCTTCATCTGATATTATTCTCTTTAGGAACATCTATTTAGTTAACACAATTGAATGTTTACGTTTCTGTGGATAAGTTATATCGATACCTCCATTCTAAACTATGCTAAGTGCAAAAAGGTAGTTTTTCAGGAGAGGCGATTTTTATACCCTACACCACACTGTGGTACAGGGTATTATAAGTTTGTTTCACGGCAGATGTTTGTAACACCTGAAAACAACACAGCTAGACCCACCTTAAAGTATACCGATCGACTCAGAATCACTAGCTGAGTCGATTTAACGATGTCTGTCCGTCCGTCTGTCCGTCCGTCCGTCCGTCTGTCCATGTAAAGTTGTTAGTCGACTACAGGTCGCAATTTCACTCCGATCGTTCTGAAATTTTGCAGTTAAGAGTATTTCGCGGCTGTTAAGATCGCTATTGAATTTGGTTGAAATCGGTTCAGATTTAGATATAGCTCCCGTATATATATTTCGTCCGATTTGGCCCTTTAGTCCTATAGAAGCTGTATTTTACATCCAATCGTTTTGAAATTTAGAATGGTAGAGTTTCTTGATCCATGAACCAACATTGCCGAATTTGAAGAAAATCGGTTAAGATTTAGCTATAGCTCCCATATATATGTTTCGTCCGATTTTGCCCTTTAGTCCTATAGAAGCTGTATTTTACATCCGATCGTTTTGAAATTTAAAATAGTAGAGTTTCTTGATCCATGAACCAACATTGCCGAATTTGAAGAAAATCGGTTAAGATTTAGCTATAGCTCCCATATATATGTTTCGTCCGATTTTGCTCTTTAGTCCTATAGAAGCTGTATTTTACATCCAATCAATTTGAAATTTAGAATGGTAGAGTTTCTTGATCCATGAACCAACACTACCGAATTTGAAGAAAATCGGTTAAGATTTAGCTATAGCTCCCATATATATGTTTCGTCCGATTTGGCCATTTAGTCCTATAAAAGCTGTATTTTACATCCAATCGTTTTGAAATTTAGAATGGTAGAGTTTCTTGATCCATGAACCAACATTGCCGAATTTGAAGAAAATCGGTTAAGATTTAGCTATAGCTGAAGAAACTGTATTTTACATCCAATCATTTTGAAATTTAGAATGGTAGAGTTTCTTGATCCATGAACCAACACTACCGAATATGAAGAAAATCGGTTAAGATTTAGCTATAGGTCCCATATATATGTTTCGTCCGATTTGGCCCTTTAGTTCTATAGAAGCTATATTTTACATCCAATCGTTTTGAAATTTAGAATGGTAGAGTTTCTTGAATCATGAACCAACATTGCCGAATTTGAAGAAAATCCGTAAAGATTTAGCTATAGCTCCCATATATATGTTTCATACGATTTGGCTCTTTAGATCCAATCGTTTTTATACCCTACACCACACTGTCGTACAGGGTATTATTTAAGTATAAAATGTCCCAAAAGTAAATTTATGTAAACAATTTATACATGAATTACAAAATTTATATATCAGAGTTATTCAATATTACGAGAGTGGTGTAGGGTATTATATAGTCGGCACCGCCCGACTTTAGCCTTTCCTTACTGGTTTTAAATTTGTGTGGAATTCCTTTATAATGAAAATCGAATGACCTGTACTGTTTTATGAATAACTTTTGATTGGGTTGACGGATAAACACCAAATTTTGACTGAATATAATTTGGAATATTTAGAAATTAAAAATCTCCCTAAAAACATGCTAAGTCGCATGTTTTAGAATGGAGGTATCGATATGTTGCTTCCTTCGATATTCGCCACCTAGCATCTTCTTATGTTACGCTACGTAGTAATTCATCATTATTGTTAGAAAGTTCAAAATCGAAATCACCTATATTGCAGGCAGGCGTTGTTTAGAGCCCATGCATTATATGTTGCATTTTACTCATTTATTTCACCAAAGGCTTATCTCATTTTGGATTACGGTGTCGAGGGCACCCACGATGGCAGAAGCGGTTTGATTTGCTCCGGTAATGTCAATGGATTTGGATAAAAATCCAACAAATGTACCACAAAAATCGTTGTGATTGGAAATTTTACTTAACTCTTTTTATGGTTGTTTTAATTTGCCAAAATGAATTAAAAATATTATTCTGCACATCTTTGGAAAAGGATCTTTGTTATAGCAAATATTTTAATATTTTTGGAACGTATTAAAGACATTAAAAGTGTACCACAAAAATCAGTTAAACGAACGTTCTGCTTCCTCTAACAACTTCATAGCTTTAACGTTGATGTTTAGGGGTGGTAATACAATATTACAGATAAATGTGTGATATATGATTCCTGCTGTCATTCATTTTTATTTGCAAACTCCCTTCAACTGTTTTTTTGACGAAATAATATATGATTGAAAGTGGCCCTACACGATTTATATCAAGCTAATAACTGTATCATCGGACTAACGTCAAACAATTTATCTCTGGAACCATTAACATACAAACAAACAAAATAAAGTACATCTCTCTAGAGAAAAATTAGCGATGAGCATTTCGATTTTCCCCAGCAGCTATACAAATTTATAGGAATTTTATTAAAACTCATAAAAAAGGATTTCAATTTCTATAAACTATGAATAGCTGCTCGAAAATCCACAATATTCAACAATACTCCAAGGAATCGTTAAAAAATATGAAACTGACAAAGTTTTCGCATGAAAGGGAAATGATAACGCTCACACGACGGAGAAGTTAGTAGTAAAAGCAATGATATCGTAACTTCAAAACTGCCTAACCTCAATGTGGATCACAAGTACTATGATAAGGCTCTGAAGGGGGAACACAAATTGTCAAAGACCCCACCATCACCATTTGGCGACCTATTTGTAATGTTAACCTGTTCGATGAATAGATACCATTGATTCCGTCACTCACTTCACTACGCACAGATTTGGTGAGTGGCAATAATGGCAAAACATCAAAATGACTACAAACGATAAAAATGCGCGGGAACTTTTGCAGAGATTCGAAAAACAGGACAAAAAATCAACCCTTGACGTAGACAGATTGTGTGTGGCGTATGCGAGTCTGAGGGTGATGTGGAAAGCACAGTGTTCTGAGGCTTTATAAAGGATGTATACAAATTAGGGTAGGTGTTCTGCTTCAAATGCTACACAACCTACGCAGTGTACTAAGCTACAATACAGGGAAAATCCCAAACAACTTGTTAAGAAGACAAAATCGCGACTTCATGATACCCCACACCACCATGCTAGAGCAGAATAATAATAGGTTCGGAAGACTCTTATTCTGCTCGTATACAGTTGATTAGACCGGGTAACCAAAAAAATTTATCGAAAGCGTGACGGAATATTAAAGCTTAAAGCGAATCGGCCCATTATCGTTTTTATCGTAATTTTTTTGTTTGTAGCTCGATTGTCACATGCGATACATCAATGTGTTGGTCTCGACGAGTACTACATTGCCTTTCCGCCTCGCATCAGGGAACTTTTTTTTACATGGAGGCCAACCCGGTTTACAGTTAATATCTGTCAAATTTTATAAAGATCAGTTGAGAAATGGCGCTAAATTTCAAATCCGGGAATGGGTATATATATGAGGATATATTTATATCTGAGCCTATGAGTGTCTTATTTCAACTTAACAGCGTTCGTCTTGTTATCTGCTAAATGTAATAAAGATCTGTTGAGAAATGAGGATTCTGTAGTTCTTAGAGACAAAGTCGACATATACGAAGGCGGTCCCAAAATAAGCCGACATGACATATAGATGGCGGTAGTAGTTTGAAAAAAAATTACTTTCGTGAAAAGTGGCAACCTTCTCAAAGATATTTTGTATTATGTTTCAAGGCGTATATATAGGGTGATCCAAGTAGAGATACTTTTTGCAATAGCCTTTTTATGACAGATCACGTGTGAGTCGTGTCATGCTGTCATGTTATTTTTGTTAAGTATTGTTTGGTATTTCATCATGGAAAGACTTACGCCTGAACAGCGTTTACAAATCGTTTAACTTTATTACGAAAATTCACGTTCTGTGAGGAATGTGTTTCGTGCACTTCGCTCAACTTATGGTCAACATAATCGGCCTACTGAGCGTACTATTCGCAACACCATCACCCATCTTGAGACCCAGCATTCATTATTGGATAATATTCGACCGAATAGACCACGTTCAGCACGCAGTGAAGAAAATGTAGCGGCCGTAGCTGAGAGTGTACACGAAGACCGTGGAGAGTCGATTCGACGCCGTTCGCAGCAACTCGGACTGACGTATGGAACGATTTGGCGCATTTTACGTCGAGATCTTAAATTGAAAGCATACAAAATACAGCTTGTGCAAAAACTGAAGCCGCCCGACCTTCCCATGCGACATCGCTTCACTCTATGGGCTCTTTAAAAGTCCCAAGAAGATCCGACGTTTCGAGCCAAAATTTTGTTCAGCGATGAGGCTCATTTCTGGCTCAATGGGTATGTAAACAAGCAAAAGTGCCGCATTTGAGACGAAGAGCAACCTGAAGAGATTCAAGAACTGCCACTTCATCCAGAAAAAACAACGTTTTGGTATTATTATATTTCTTCAAAAATGATGCCGGTGAGAACGTAACCGTCAATGGCGACCGTTATCGTGCCATGATAACCGACTATTTGATGCCTGAAATGGATGCTCGTGATCTCGGCGACATTTGGTTTCAACAAGACGGCGCCACTTCCCACACATCGCATCAATCAATGAATTTATTGAGAGAACACTTCGGCGAGCAGATAATTTCACGTTTTGGGCCGGTCGATTGGCCACCAAGACCGTGTGATATCACACCGTTGGACTTTTTCCTGTGGGGATATGTAAAGTATAAAGTTTATGCGGACAACCCGCTTCGATTCAGTCCTTGGAGCAAAACATCACGCGTGTTATTCGCCAGTTACCAGTCGAAATGCTCGAACGAGTCATCGAAAATTGGACTCAACGGATGGACCATCTGAGACGTAGCTGCGGCCAACATTTGATAGACATAATCTTCAAAAAATAAATGCCAAAGAATGTTCTTTCAAACGACAATAAACATTCCCCATTTAATTTGAATTTTCTGTTTTTTTTTTTTTAAAGTAGGGAACCTCGAAATTGGTCACGCTATACTTTTTTTGAGCACTCAAAAGTAAACTATCTCAGTGAATTTGTAAACATGGAAAAAATTCGTCGCCGAAATGTAATACAACACTTTGATTTGAAAGGTCCCAGCCCAACCAATATTAAAACCGGGCTAGGTTCTACTTTAGGGGAGTCTGCTCCTTCGTTTACAACTATAAAATATTGGGAGGCAGAGTTTAAACGGGGCCGTACGAGCTGATGAGGTTAAAAAATCCACAAAATGGTATTGAATGACTGTCGGTTGAAGGTTCGTGAGCTAGCTGAAGTCATAGGCACTATCGCATATTAGCGGAAAATTTGATGATGAGAAAGCTGTGCGCAAGACGGGTGCCGCCTTTTCTCACAATCAAGACAATGAATTAAAGTTCGAATTGCTGCAGCACGAATCTTATTAGCCAGATCTAGCTCCCTCGGATTATTTTTTGTTTTCAAACTTGAAAAAATGGCTCGGCGGAAAAAGATTTGCCAGTAATGAAGAGGTTGCGGTTGATGGCTATTTTCAGGAGCTAGACAGTTTTCACTATAAACAGGGCATCGAAGCTATTAAAAAACTCTGGAAAAAGTGTATCGAGCTAAAAGGAGATTATGTTGAAAAATAAAGAAAAATGTTCCCAAGTTGTTGTGTGTTCTTTGTTAGGTCGGCTAATTTTGGGACCGCCCTCGTATACCCACCTCCACTAATGTTTGGCTAAAATATTTTTTTTTTGATACGATTTTATTATTCAAAGCATCGTCTCAGCATGATTGACCGAACACTGTGCGTTGGGTCGTGCGTTTGCTCGTCCATATGTTTATCACAACCCTCAAGTTTAACACTTTAAGGGGTTCAATCAAACAACACTGTGAAATTATTTTTATGTTTTGCAATTATTTTCAGCTCAGCTTTTTCTTCTCCACCGGCCGACTGATGTCGTCGTCATCCTCGTTTTCCTTGACGTCGGAGTTTTAATAGACCCCGACGTTGATAATGATGCCGGGACAGAGGGATGTAGATGCGAGGTGGAAGGAAGGTGGGCGGATGAAGTACGACTACGTCAAACCGAACGTAAAATCCAGGGGGCGAACTCTCACTGAGGAATAAAGTGCGCAGTAACAGAAATATTTCCACCGTTTTTTGCGGTCGTTCTTCAGCCATCCCCGGCAAAGGAAAGGTTTTTGCCTGGTTCGACCATTGCCATTGAAGAAGAAGCGTTTTGTTAATGGAAGTTAGTATGAAATCCGGTACAGAATAGATTACAACGAATTTTCAAGTGTCAGACGAAGGGAATTTCTATCCGGCCGGTAAAAACGGAGATAAACGGCGCGAGAGTTTATTTTTCGGAAGATTTTGTGAAAAGAATTGTGAATGGAAAAATAAAAAAAAAATTAAAATGAAGAAAAATTATAAAATAAAATGTTGAATATGCCAAACAATGTGAGGTTTTAGGTATATCCAACAAGTGAGTGTAGAAATGTGCGGAATTCTCAAATAATCTTAATATATCCAACTAAATAAATAGCCCAACTCAAAACCAAATTAATTGCTTGTTAAATTGTCGGTGAAGTGTGTTATTTAAAGTCATATCAATGTCCAATTTAACAATAAATAAATCACCGCAACAATTACAGACAACACCTCAAGTGCAACTGCAACAGCAGCCGCAGCCGCAGCAACAGCAGCCAGAGAATGCAATTATGGTTGCTGGTGGTCAACCGACAAAACAGCAAATAACGACGGACAACACCTCAACGTCGAAGACCACAGACATATTAACCCCATCAACAGCAGCAACACCAACAACAACAGCAGCAGCCACCGAAGAGGAGGAGCGCCAACAACAATCAGCGGCATCCACAACTCCCATGGAAAGCGGACAGGCAAATGAGCCCATCAGCCATCCTCAACAAGAGCCATTGAAACCCCAACAGCAACAACAAGAGTCAAAACATCAACAACAATCTCAACAACATCAAGCATCAAAAGAACAGTCCCAACATCAAGAGAAACCATCCAAACCATCGTCGTCATCATCATCACCATCCTCATCAGCGGCAACGGCAACGGCAGCAACATCATCGAAACATCAATTTTTGCCTACAATGCCAATAAACATCAATAAAAACGTAACATCAAATCTTCAAACGTCCTCGTCGTCCTCCTTTCCCACCATCATGGAGAGGGCCGGTGGAGTTGGTATATACAGCTCCAACTCAAGCTCCTCTTCCAACGTCACATCTTCCGGCAACATTGCTGCTCCGCTCTATCGCAGCCATACTGCGCAGGTACGTACCACCAAGAGAAGAAACCCCAATACAACAGACATTTGAAAGGGATTCTTTGTGTGTGCATCCCAGGATAATTAGGACCACAAAGATGGAACATGGAATTCCTTTGTTTTTAAGGCACAATACCAATCAAAGTTTCAATTTAACTTGATTTGCTGATACTTTTTAAATGTGAAATGTCGAAGCATTGATATATAGTTTATCCATGTTAACCTCAATCGCATAAATTTCGAAAATATGCTGATACAATCTGCACCTGCAGATTTTGTTTTGTTATTGCCGGTAAAAACACTATCGATGTTTCTGGAACAACTGTAGGCAGTTTTTATTAGTTTTTGGGAATAAATATAACATTTATAGACAACTCTACTAATTAAGGACCTTTATATACCCTACAGCACACTGTGGTACATGGTATTATAAGTTTGTTTCATGGCAGATTTTAGTAACGCCAGTACAGTTAGTCTGTCACTTTTATATTGTTCGTTGATTAATGATCGCAATTTCACTCTGATCGTATTGAAATTTCGCATATAGGAGACTTTCGCACCTAGAAAGAATCCTATTGAAATTGGTTGAAATCTGTTCAGATTTAGATAGAGTTGGCCTTTATTTTACATGCAATTGTTTTGAAATTTAGAGTTTCCAGTTTCCATATACATCACAGTACAACACATGATTTTGGGACTCAATTCTGAGAATTGACGTATAGTAGCCCCAAAAATAACAACTTCTGCATATAATATAATAACCATATAATTTTTTTTGGTCAAGGCGGATTTTTTGAACTTTTTCTATATTTTTCTTTTGATATACAGTACGGAATATCTCTTTTGTGTCTGAAGCAAAGTTGTAGATATTGAATAGGAGAAATGCAGAACAAACCTACCCGAAACCAGTAAGGAAAGGCAGAAAACACGAGACTAATCTCTGTCAATTTTTGTACAAATCAGTTCAAAAAAGTTGTTACATACAGTGCATATATGCCAAATCGGAGGTACATATTAAACCTCTGCAATGAATGTCTTGAATGGCCTTTCAAGACATTCAGTTGTTTATCAAATACTAACTGCCACATACTCTATTTTGACAAAACAAATGAATGAGTGGAGAGACAAACAGGTTTCAAAACAAATACGAGTAAATAACAAGACAATAGAGAAGTACACTTATTCAAGTACTGTACACTAAAACAAAAATACTCGATTTCAGTGTACACTGCACTACTGTACTCATTGTCATTGCAAAGAGAGACGCAACAACAAAGAGCGACGGACCACCTTAGAGATTTTGAGTGGTAAATACACTAGTGTACATACTGAAGAAATAGAAAACAGCAGTGTACTCGCTTCATTATACTCATCGTTTGACGAATTGAAACGAGTATAAAGAATACAACAACCGAACGAGCAGAGTACACGAATAGATTGTAAACATCAAACAGTGTGAAGTGTTTGTTGTTTTTTTTCGATCATTCTATGGTAGTGTCAATCGAGTAAAAAATACAATGTTTCAGTGTGCAGTGAAGTAGTGTACACTACTGTAGACGAAGAAATGAATGTCTTGATGCAGAGGTTTAGTACATATATATATGGGAGCTATATGTAAATCTGAACCGATTTTAACCAAATTCGGACCATAATTGCGACCTATACTTTGATTACAAGAATACATCTACAGACAGACGGACAGACAGACAGACAGACAGACGGACATAGCTAAATCGACTCAGAAAGTGATTACAAGTCGGTCAGTATAATAAACATTGGGTGTTACAAACAAATGCACAAAGTCATAATACCCTGTGCCACAGTGTGGTGTAGGGTATAAAAAGTGCATCCAGTGCCATAAAAATCGCAAAAATACCCACGTAATGCGCAATACGTATACATATAAAACAGAACAGAACATTTTTGCGATTTTTATAGCCATTAAATTATTATTTGAGCCAACTTGACTAAACGAATGATGCAGAAGTTCTTAAGGCCCAACTATAATATGCATAAGCTAGCTTAAGCAACTGTGCGAATCCATGAAATCATATGTGCCAAACTATAATGTGCTTAAGTGAACTTTTCGTTAAGTTCTCTCAGTTCCCATTTGCTTAAGCAGGGTGCGAAACTTAACGCACATTCCGTACGGAATTGCTTATGCATATTATAGTTGGGCCTTTATTTAGGGGCTACTTTCACGTCCAATTCTCAGAATTAAGTTCCAAATCAATGAGCTGAAAAATCTTGTACTGTGTATGTTACGTCCAATTTGTAGTTTACATTCAATCGCTTTGAATCCTACATTCATGATGACTAGACCTCGGATTTTTGCATATCTTTCAATTTTCATCCGATTTGAACCAAAATTTGTATTTAGACGTTTCATCACTCAAATTTAAATAATATGAGTGCATATCAAAAATAGGCAAAAAATATGCAAAAATGTGCAAAAAACAAGTAAGAAAGTTTCAGTCGGGTAAACCGACTAAAGTATACCCTCACTTTGTGAGTAATGTAATATTGAATATTACTCGAATTATTCTGTCAATTTGTGTGGGAGCTACCAGAAGGGGTTTATCAAATACACCTTTTTTTCGCTGAACATTAGATACTTTAAATTCATTCCACTGTGCCGACTTATAAGCATTTATGTGCACTAGTATAAACGTTATGAGACATTAAATTGTGGTATGATTTGGGCATTTTGTGTGGAAGGCACAAAAAGGGGCATGGCAATAACGCCAATTTTTCACAGGGCTATATACACTATAAAAACATTACACTGTACAAAATTTCAAGTATTTTTATACACTGGTTTTAATGTTATAAGCTGTTAACTTTTGGTGCAAAAAGGTACCTTTGTGTGGGAGGTACCAAAAGGAGCGTGGCAACAACACCCATTTTTCCCTGGACTGTAGGCAATATAAAAGCTTAATACTGTACAACATTTCAAGTATTTTTATACACTGTTATTAATGTTATAAGTTGTTAACTTTTGGTGCAATATGGTGCATTTGTGTGGGAGGTAACAAAAGGGACGTGGCGACTTCGCCCATTTTTCTCGAGTTGATAGCGACTAATAAGCTAATACTATGTGCGGAATTTCAAAAGATTCGAATAAGTAGTATAGCAGTTATTAAAGAATCAATATTTCACAACATTTTAACCCTTTGTGGGGGAGGTACTAGAAGGAGTGGACCAATATGGCCCATCTTCGAACTTGACAGGAGATAGAAAAAAATATTACCACATACCAAATTTGAGGTCAATCGGTTACTCCTTTCGAGAGTTATCGTGCGCACCAGCCAGCAGACAGACACACAGACAGACAGACAGACAGATAGACAGACGGACGGACATTGCTCATTCGACTTAAAATGATCCAAAACGGATTTCCTCCGAACATACTTGGGGTCTTAGGCCACTCCTTCGACGTGTTACACTTTTTTCCGTAGCAAATGATATATACCCTCGTCACACTAAAGTGAGGGTATAAAAATTCACAAAATATGCAACAAATTTTGCGATATATCAATCAAAATTTCAAAATATCAGAAGGATATATCAATAATATTTAAAAAATCATGTCACAAAAATTAAAAATGGGTGATTTCAAAAATCATCAAAAAAAACCAGTAAGGAAAGGCAGAAAGTCGGGCGGGGCCGACTATATAATACCCTACACCTCCCTAATAATGCGATAAGGGTCATTGCGATAATAATTTGGAATAATTGGTAAATGGGTAGGAACATATTATCTAATTCTGAACCGATAATCGCTAAATTAAGTAACATTCGTTCCTAAATTGAGAAACATATTTCTGGCAAATTTTAATGATCGGAAGTAAAGTACAACTTCTATAGGGCTTTGATACCAAATCAGGAGGAACATATGTACGGATGTTATATATAAATCTGAACCGATTTTCCCTGAATACTCATTCATGTAAAAAGACATCTTTCTGTCGAATTTCGTACTGATCGGATATAAAATACAATCTCTACAGCGCTTACATGTCGAATCGGGGGTAATATATATATGGGGCTATATCTAAATCTGAACCGATTTTCTCCGAATTTGGCAGTATTTCTTCATGTAGAAGGAAACCTCTTTTTGCCGAACTTCGCACTGATCGGATATAAAATAACATTTTTACAGCGCTTACATGTGAAATCGGGGGTAACGTTTATATGGGGGCTATATCTAAATCTGAACCGATTTCTTCCAAATTTAACAGTGTTCATTCAAATAATAGGAAACCTCTTTCTGCAGAATTTCATACTGATCGGATATAAAATAACATTTTTACAGCGCTTACACTTCAAATCGGGGGTAACGTATATATGGGGGCTATATCTAAATCTGAACCGATTTCTTCCAAATTGAACAGTGTTCATTCAAATAATAGGAAACCTCTTTCTGCCGAATTTCATACTGATCGGATATAAAATAACATTTTTACAGCGCTTACACTTCAAATCGGGGGTAACGTATGTATATATGGGGGCTATATCGAAATCTGAACCGATTTCTTCCAAATTTAACAGTGTTCATTCATATGATAAGAAACCTCTTCCTGCCGAATTTCAGACTGATCGGATATAAAATAAAGTTTTTACAGCGCTTACATGTCAAATCTGGGGTAACATATATATGGGGGCTATATCTAAATCTGAACCGATTTTAACCAATTCAATAGGGATCGTCCTTGGGCCAAATAAAACATATGTGTAAAGTTTCGTCGAGATCGGACCATAATTGCGACCTGTACTTTGATTACAAGAATACATGCACAGACAGACGGACAGACGGACATAGCTAAATCAACTCAGAAAGTAATTCTAAGTCGATCGGTATAATAAACGATGGGTCTATTTCTTCTCCTTTTGGGTGTTACAAACAAATGCACAAAGTTATAATACCCTGTACCACAGTGTGGTGTAGGGTATAAAAATGCCTAAATGAGTGAAAAGTATGAAAAGTATATTCCAAATAAAACCGACCAACTCTCAATATTTATACATTTAGATTTGGGTGCAATTTTGCATGCTTATACTACAAGTCAATGCGGATATATGGCTTTTTACCATTTGACCAATTTCATAGTGGTTTATATTTTATAGGGTGCCAAAGTTGGTCATCTACAAAATTTTTTTAAAAATTTAACTATTTTGAAGTCGACATAACTTTTGAACGGAATACTAGATTTAAATGATATAAGTACAATTAGAAAGAAATTAAGATCCTCTCTAATTAAGTTACCAACTTTTGTGTATTAAGGACTCAAAAGAACGAAAATGTCCTTCAACCTTGATTATCCTAAAAAGCATATCTTAGTTTTATTTGTTATATTTTTCAAAATTACCCACATATTTTACCAAAAAATTTAAAAATTTCAGGATTGGCTTAAAAATTGAATTAATTAATGTCCGTCCGTCTGTCAATTCGACTGAATGGTTCTTAAAATTTCGTACGTATAGGTAGTTCTTCTCAAGTGTCACAAGTCAAAACCTGAAAAATTATGCCATCATCCAAATGTTCATCAATATGTGTTAGTAAAACATCGTCCTGCAAATCAATATACATATATAAGAACGCTTTTACTTGATTTTCATAATATGATTTGTGATCGCTCTTCATTGTTGTGACGGCCAATTCATGTCTAATATGTATCTCTATGGGTTGGATATTTAAAATAGGTCCTCATTTGCTTCGCTTATCCCGAGTCCACATTCGTTGGACATTTTGTAATATTTTAATGTTTCACTTCTTTTCCATCGATGTCCACCATACGAAGTTAGAATAGGTCTAATTACTATTTTGGTAATTTAGTAAGTCATCTTTGGATTGAGGCCCCGTTTTGAACCTATGGGTGTCCCAGCCATATCGATGGCTTAATATAACGGGCCAACATTTTTGTAGAACATTTCATCCTCATTTTTAGAGGGGATTTTTACGATTTGTTAAAATAGATCCAAAAAATAACTATTATGTGGGGCAGCTAGCTCTGAAGCTATTGATCAGATTAAAAACCTGTATTGGCATCGGTTAAAGGTAATATAAGTCTAAATTTTCCTAAATTTATTTTAATTAGATCGGGCAAGTCTTTTCCGAGTTATGATAAGCAGATAATGCAGAAATGTCTCAACAAATAGACAATTTGGCGATTTCGAAGCAGTACGTATATGCAGATTTTTCAAATCACTTGGTTTTACATATTTTGTCTCCTAGTCTATACCTACAATGGGTTAACTTGATATATGTAGCTGTTGGAAAAAATAAATTTTCTTAGAAAAATTGTTCAAAATCAAATTTCAGACAAAATACGAACTGGAGCTAACCCAGAAAAACACAAATGGCATTCTTCTATGTGGTGTACTACTTAGTGTATGAGACTTAATTTTAATCATGGTATCAATTATGCGGTTCATGGAATTATTTGTCGCATAACTTGCCTTGTCGGGTTTAGGTATGGAAATAACTCTTCCCTCCTTTCAGGCTTTGAAAATAACGGCTGGAAGAGTCGATATGTGATTCGCCTCCATCTGTAGTAGTGCCGATTCTGAAGATTCCGTCTTTCTTAAAGGGTGATACGCTTATTATGGCTTCTTTTACCATAAAGTGTCTAATAAGAAACTTCGGTATGCAGTATTTTCCATATATTCCGGTATCCCTGAATGACCCGAAAATCTATGAATTTAAAAAAATCCATTATTCGTTCCTTTCAGAGAGATGTTACTATTTGTATGACGTTTGACATATAATACGATTTGATTGCAATTTTTTGAAGGTAAGGGGGTGAGAAGAGTGGGTGACTGTTTCGAGAGAAATAATTCTCCAAGCGTTCCCTTTATTTCGTTCTTTGGACTAAAGCGCGTATTCCGAAGTCTTCCACTTCAAATTCAAAATCACCTTCGAGATAACTAACCTCTCTGATTTGCAAACAGTGTGGTCGAATATCGCGAAAACAAGAGCTAACCTAGAAAAACGGCTAGAACCACTGGATTCAGCAAGGGTCCCGTTTCTGTTACATTTTTAAAGTGTCCGTTTCGAGCACATTGTTATTAATATTATTTCAATTTAAAGTTCTACATCTCTAACAAAACCCTACATTATCAAATGTTTATGATGCTCGCAGTTAAATCAGATCTCATTTTTTTAGTTGTAAAGAAGGACCAAATATTCTTATTATTTATAACTTCCAACAAAGGAGAATGCATTAAATAAAACGATTATAGAAAATTAATATTCTCAAAGTCTGAAACCATTGTTCTATCTTTTAGTTTTATAGTCTTTTCTGTTGTCCTGTCTGTAGAGGACAGACATTTACTCCCGGCAATAATACACAAAAAGAGCCAGTAAAAGCCATTCAGCCGACCAAAGAATGATGATAATTGTAGCAAATGTAAATTCTCTGAAAATACCTAATACCGACCGGCAGGCTTTAAAATGGCTCTGTTTCTGTTTTGGTTTTTGTCCTCTGCAATGTTGCGACGTCTAATGTCTGCAATTCTGCAAAACGCGCGCCGCAAACCACACAGAGTGGCCCATCTTCACTGGCGATATTAACGTTCAGCTCACTGCGATTTTAGTTTTAAGAGCAATCGTAGTCGTCGTCGTCCTCCTCCTCGTCATGTGGATATGTTAAGTCCTTTCCTCAGCTGTGTTGCTTTGTGTTGGCGTTTTTCTTCGCTTTGCTTCATAAATTGTACCCATTCCAAATTCAGGCAAAACTTTACTTACTGCAGTAATGGAGAATGCAGAGTTGGGAAGAGAATTCTGGGAAATGATTAACATTGAATTAAGAACTACTTTCAAAGATCCAAATTAAATGTTTTCAAGAATGTATTTTAAGAGAAGGTTTTCAATCAAATATGTCTGTCGTGCGTTCATTATACACCAGCCCCCTGTATAGGTTAGGTTAATGTGGTAGCCAAATATGGCCCCATTCAGTATATTACATATAGTAGGTAGACTTTTCTCAAGCTGTCCACCGTAGAGCATTATGAGTCCGTGGAATACAACAAGTGTAGCGTACAATACGAGGTGTAAGTCTCCACAAACACAAAAGGTGGTCTAACTTTTCATCATCCTTTTCGTAACCGTCCAATAAGACAGTGACCCGTCATAGGTTTATGACTTTCGAGTTAAGGCATGGCCACATCAGTACACAGGTCCTGACCAATGACCATCTGGCGTTTGTTACCTTAAGGGTACTCTCTTTCGAAAGGAGCTTGTATGCTTCTACACAGTAAAAATAATTCCGAAAATCAATCGGGTAGGAATTGAGCAGCTTTATGCGTACTAATTCCCCCTCGCTTCTCCAACTGATTCTTTTTATAAAGCGACGAGACTTCCTTAACTAATTCTGAATTGCTGGAAAAAGAATGTCATCTTCTTTTTGATATTTTCACCAGTTTGGAAAAATTAAAAAGAAAAGATTTGTATTATTTTTCGTTGTTAATTCTCTGCATTTTATTTGCGGATTTTGGAATTAAGATCTCCTCTGAGAATTAATGTCTCGACGCCAGTTCTACAGCTACCTCAATAGAAAGCGCAGAGAAATGCTGAATTGAATCTTGGCAATCGAAAGTGGAAGTATTTCTGGACTAGTCAGTTACGAATAGAACCAGTAATTTACTGGGTAGAGACATGCCCACATATTACAGTTGCCCGGAAGCATGCAGGGTAGTTCCTAGTTTGCATCTGTCCTCTAGTTCCTTCGAATGTCCTTGAAGGCCGGCTATTAGTTGAATTTTGAATTGATCAGAATTATCGTTATAGTATCTGCGACAGGATGTGTTGAAGCACTGGGCAACTGTAGGCTCAACTGCAAAGATACTGTGGGGTGACCCAAATGAGAAGAAAACAAGTAGTTTTCTGAAACTAAACAAGGCCGAGATTAATAAGATGATGAGTGTTCTAACGGGACACTCAAGCTTACAGGCACATCGTCATCGCATAGTACTAGCAGAAGACGACGAGTGCAGGGCATGCAGGGAAAACATCGAAACGATGGAACATTTTCTGTGTCACTGCCCAGCTTTCACACATGCAAGATCCCGATATTTCAGTTTCGACATATTGGTAGACTTGACTCATCTCAGAGGATATGACTGGAAGATACTGAGAAAATTCGTGTCTAGTACCGATTTTCTGTAACCCGTGGGGTATAAAAATCATAAAAAAGGAGCGCACAACAGGCCGAACCACTGGCTTAAGTGTATGTCCATGGACATGAGACGTTTAAACGTAACCTATCTGCGGCAGTTAAGGACAGTTCTTGATTTCAGGAATACAGAATCATCGGATTTAGTGACAGCCTGGTTGTGGATTAATATTTTTATTCGAACCTTTATCAGAACATTCCGCTGCCTTCCTAATAGCCAACATTTCAGCCTGATAGTTGCATCAAAGGTACTGCCGTGGCTGCGGCATTTTGTTTACCTAGAATGTTCAGAAGCAGCAAATATCGCATCAGACAACACATTTAGTGCATCAGATGGCATTGAGCTTAAAGCGCCAGTGGACCTTATTCAGTATGTTATAGTAGGTAGACTTTTAAGACCCCATGTTCTGCCTATTGTTTGTTTACACTGAGAAAACTTTCTATCAATCTCTACAAAGACTTCATCACAAATGATGATAGAAGAACCAGATGTCCTTCGGTTCCGTATGGGAAGGTTTTCCTGATTTAAGGATGTTGTAATTAACAGATCGTGCAATGCCGCATCAGTGAGCCTATCGGTCAGATGGTAGCCTTTTGAGATAGCTGTTTATGAATATCTTCTTTGCCTTCAGCAGAAATTATGGCAAAAGGTCCGGAAGCCCTTCGACTCCATATGGGAAGGCTTTTCTGATTTAGGTATATTGTAATTGCGCTTGATCTAATGTCATTGAAGGTCCCTCTATGTCAAGGAATTATATGGTATATTAGTTTTCATCAAGACAGCCTTGAATAAAGCTAACAAGATCGTACAATGCGATCTTAATGAACCTATCGGGCAGACGGTAGCCTTCTGAAATAGCTATCTTTCAAATTATCCAAAGTCTTCAGCAGAAACTATGACTAAAGGGCCGGAAGTCCTTCGTTTCCATATAATAAAGCTTTCCTGATTTAAGGACGTTGTAATTGAGCTTTATCTACTGTCGTTAAAGGCTACTCTATGTCATGTAATGAAACCAGGGCATATTCCATTCCATCAAGGGAAGAACCTTCAATAAAGCTAACCAGATCGTGTAATACGGGTTCAATGGACCTATCGGTCGGACGGTAGCCTTCTGAGATAACCATATCTATCAAGCTGTCCAAAGTCTTCAGCTGAAACGATGACAGGTCGATGTCCTTCGATTTCATATGGAAGGCTTTCCTGATTTAGGGATGTTGTAATTGCGCTTGATCTAAAGTCATTGATATCTTCCTTTCCATCAAGGGAATCTTCAGTAAAGCTAACCAGATCGTGCAATGCGGTCCCTTGAACCCATCGGTCAGATGGTAGCCTTCTGATATAGCCATTTATCAATCTCTTCAATGACTTCAGCAGAAAATATGACAGAAGGGCCCGAAGTACGTTGATTCCGTACGGGAAGACTTTCCTGATTGAGGGCTGTTTTAATTGCGCTTGATCTAGCGACATTGAAGGCTCCTCTATGCTAAGAATTGAAACCATACTATAAGTATATTTCTTCCATCAAGGAAACATTCAACAAAGCTAACCAGATGGGGCAATGCAGTCTCATTGGACCTATCGGTCAGATGGTAGCCTTCTAAGATAGCCACTCATCAATCTGTCCAAAGCCTTCAGCTGAAGCGATGACAAAAGGGCCGGATGTCTTTCGGTTCTGTATGGGAAGGATTTTCTCATTCAGGGACAAAGACTACCTTATTCTTCCTCGACTTTATGGGTATACTTATATAGAGTGATCCATTTCGACGTTCCCTACTTTTTTAAAGAAAAAAACACAGAAAATTCAAATTGAATGGGGAATGCTTATTACCATTTGAAAGAACATTCTTTGGCATTTATTTTTTGAAGATTATGTCTATCAAATGTTGGTCGCGGCTACGTCTCAGATGGTCCATCCGTTGAGTCCAATTTTCGATGACTCGTTCGAGCATTTCGACTGGTAACTGGCGAATGACAAGCGTGATGTTTTGCTCCAAGGCCTAAATCGAAGCGGGTTTGTCCGCATAAACTTTAGACTTTACATATCCCCACAGGAAAAAGTCTATCGGTGCGATATCACACGATCTTGTTGGCCAATCGACCGGCCCAAAACGTGAAATTATGTGCTCACCGAAGTGTTCTCTCAATAAATCCATTGATTGATGCGATGTGTGGGAAGTGGCGCCGTCTTGTTGAAACCAAATGTCGCCGAGATCACGAGCTTCAATTTCAGGCATCAAATAGTCGGTTATCATGGCTCGATAACGGTCGCCATTGACGGTTATGTTCTCACTGGCATCATTTCTGAAGAAATATGGACCGATGATCCCACCGGCTGGATGAAGTGACAGCTCTTGAGTCTCATTGCTTGTTTACATACCCATTGAGCCAGAAATGGGCCTCATCGTTGAACAAAATTTGGCTCGAAAACGTCGGATCTTCTTGGAACTTTTCATTTCATAATGAAATGCCAAACAATACTTAACAAAAGTAATATGACAGCATGACACGACTCACACTGATCTGTCAAAAAAGGCTATTGAAAAAAGTATCTCTACTTGGATCACCAGTTATATGAAAGTTTTATGATAATCTGTAATTCTGGCGGCTAAATTAAATCTTTTTCTGGAGATTTGAATGGGTTAAAGCTTTTGAAAGGCCATAATGTCCTGGGCTCAGTTAAAATTTCCATTGCAATGCCTAAAGGCTCAATTTCAGTAGCAAAGCATGTCTCTGTCCCAGAAAGTGTGTATCCAGGAGCCACGTCAGTGATTCTTCCCCGGATGTTTTCTATTAACCATCAGATGTTTTGGACACAACTCCAGTGATTCATCTCTGGAAGTTACCCATTTGCCATCAGATGTTCTGAGGCAGCATAAAGTAAATGGGGACGAGGTCAGAATTTTTCTAGAAGCTTAGGTTGATTCGGTCAGCCTGGATAGATATCATTACAGCAGGCAATTAGGACATATTTTGAACACTGCACTGTTCTTGCTTTTTCTGAGTTCCGTCTTCTTGTAGACTTTGTCATCTTAAAGAGCTTCCTGAGATAAACTATCACTGACGTCCATCAGATTGGTTCTTGTTTGTACCCTGTTTAGATTTTAGAAGGCGTGGTGCTTCCATCAAGCCGTTGAGAGAACAAGTTGAACATTTGTAAATTATGGACAGTTTGCCTTTCTGACATTAGGCGGAAAAGCAGGAACTTGGTTTCTCTTAACTTAGGTAAAGGCAATATTTCTGTAATCTGAAGAGCTATGAGCTATATATATACTTCAACCATTGCTTGCAGAGTTTCGGATCAAAAACATATGTCTTAGCTCTCGCTTACTTTATTGAGCCTTTGTTGGTTAGGTTAGGCCAGGTGTATGTCATGTCCATGGACATACACTTAAGCCAGTGGTTCCTCACGAATTACAGAAAATCGGTACTAGACAAGAATTTTCTCAGTATCTTCCAGTCATATCCTCTGAGATGAGTCAAGTCTGGTATTATTGAGTATAGTAAGCGACTTTTGTTCGTACTGAATTTATACATAGCATTATAGGAAAATCTGGCTCTGCTTCAAAAATGCAGAATTGTTTTCCTGGGATTAATATTTACAGTATTTACCCATTTCTTGCACAGTCCCGGATCTAAACATATGCCCTTTCTCTCGCTTACTTTATTGCGCCTCAGTAAGCGACTTTCGATAGTACTGACTTCATAGCATTATAAAAAATCCAGCTCTGTTTAAAAAATGCAGAATAGTTTTGCTGGGATTCATATTTACCCAATTCGCGGCTTCCAGTGAATAACACCTCCCTTCTCTGTATTATTTACTGAAAACACATTTCCCTATTGCTATTTGTTTCCCTCCACTTCAGAGGCATTCGGCCGTAGACGTTAGCAAACAAAACGCACCGCAACAGGACCAAAGACGCAGACGAAGAGCAAAGGAACACATCCTCCAAAAAAGTTTATTCCTCCTCATGTGGTGTCTGTCTGCTCACTCATTCATCAGAGTGCTGTGATGTGGAATTGATTTGTTGACGCCATTACGGAGGAAGAAGCAGCAAACAGAGCGCGAGACATCAGCCAAAATGCGGAACAACACATAGAATGCACAGCGTGTTCTAGTCCTGCGTCCAATAAACTTCGCTGAACCCGCGAAAGGGGAGTGGGAGGCCGGGAGTGAAGGACAACGAGGACAAGTTGTGAGGAAGCGTCGTTGCCTTAAGCTTAAGAAGTCATTGGGATTGTTTTTGGGCTCGAATGCGTATCTAAATGTATTTAAAATGTTATCGCTTTCATGTCCTTGTTCATGTGTCCTTAACGCGTCGACGTTTTTTTTTTGTGCAGCTCTGCTCTGATCTGCTTTGTTCACTTCGTGGTACATTAACTTCGTGGTTGTTCTGACTGACTGACTGCGGCAGCAGTAGCAGGGCAGCAGCTCTACGACAGCAATTGTTTGACTTGGTTTTAATATTTATTTAAGCCGTTTTTTAAGAGCGATGTTTTTGGAAGGGATGTCTTCCTTTTTGGATTCCCCGAAGTACTTAAATCTATTGTCTGTGCTTACAATTTCAGACTCTTTTGGGTGTCTGCGAAGTGAAAAGAGTGGGGGATAAAAAAGGTCCTCTCAGTTCGTGGCAAATCTTATGGGACATGAAAAAGGGTGCTGATTTTCTATAAGTTGAGTGTTTGGGGGTGGGTGGTATTGACTGGCGGTGATGGTATTTGGTGGTGGTTTGGAAAAAATATCCTTGATTTGTTGCGGATATCCTTGAAATGCTTAAGATTTCGTTTATTTACATTTTTCGTTCTGCTGCGTTTTTTTTTGTTTGTTTGTTGTGTTCTTCTTTTTTTCCTACTTTTCTTTGGGATGTATACAAAAGGTCCTGCCTGTTTGCTTGGTTTACTATGGCAAATAAGTACACACGGCGAAATGTTTGTCCTCAATTGAACTCGTGTTAAGGCCAAGGGACTGCATACAGCAAAGCCCAGTGGAGTACGGTTGGCGTTTTTTGCAAGGGGATGATTTTAGGTTTTTCTTCCTGCATGTTTTCCGTATTCCTTGTTAGCCTTAAGGACGAAGGAAATAAATGACAGAGACGGAAGGTGGTTTCTATAAAAACTTAAATGTTTTAAAGCATAAGGCAAACATTTTGCTACATTTAATATTCAAAATGGTTTTAATTAAAAAATTAGCTTAAATATAATGGCTGTGAACGCCTTCTGGAATGATTTAAATTGTACATGGGAAATTTAATTGTGACATGGTTTAAGGTAAATTCTCTGCGTATGGAATAATTATTATGCGAAGGAAAAACGTTGAACCGCCCACTTTCGCATATAATTGTAAATGCAGCGATAGGATATAGAACACCGAAGAAAATTCATGGAAAGGAAAAGGTTGGCCTCGGACAATTTTTCCTATGGAAAAGGGTGTCTCTGGCAACTTTTCCTAAGGAAGAGGTGGTCTCTGGCAACTTTTCCTAAGGAAAAAGTGGTCTCTGACAACTTTTCCTAAGGAAAAATTGGTCTCTGACAACTTTTCCTAAGGAAAATGTGGTCTCTGACAACTTTTCCTAAGGTGGTCTCTGACAACTGTTCCTTAGGAAAAGGTGGTCTCTGACAACTGTTCCTTAGGAAAAGGTGGTCTCTGACAACGTTTCCTTAGGAAAAGGTGGTCTCCGACAACCTTTCCTTATGAAACTCTCCTGCAAAGTGGTCTCTGACAACTTTTCCTAAGGAAAAAGTGGTCTCTGACAACTTTTCCAAAGAAAAAGTGGTCTCTGACAACTTTTCCTAAGGAAAAAGTGGTCTCTGACAACTTTTCCTAAGGAAAAAGTGGTCTCTGACAACTTTTCCTAAGGAAAAAGTGGTCTCTGACAACTTTTCCTAAGGAAAAAGTGGTCTCTGACAACTTTTCCTAAGGAAAAAGTGGTCTCTGACAACTTTTCCTAAGGAAAAAGTGGTCTCTGACAACTTTTCCTAAGGAAAAAGTGGTCTCTGACAACTTTTCCTAAGGAAAAAGTGGTCTCTGACAACTTTTCCTAAGGAAAAAGTGGTCTCTGACAACTTTTCCTAAGGAAAAAGTGGTCTCTGACAACTTTTCCTAAGGAAAAAGTGGTCTCTGACAACTTTTCCTATGGAAAAGGTGATATCTGGCAACTTTTCCTAAGGAAAAGGTGGTCTCTGACAACTTTTCCTAAGGAAAAAGTGGTCTCTGACAACTTTTCCTAAGGAAAAGTTTGGTCTCTGACAATTTTTCTAAGGAAAGGGTGGCCTTTGATAACTTTTCCTAAGTAAAAAGTGGTCTCTGACAACTTTTCCTAAGGAATGACCACTTATTTTCCTAAGGAATAAGTGGTCCTGACAACTTTTCCTGAGGAATAAGTGGTCTCTGATAACTTTTCCTTAGGAAAATGTGGTCTCTGACAACTTTTCCTAAGGAAAAAGTGGTCTCTGACAAATTTTTCTAAGGAAAAAGTGGTCTCTGACAACTTTTCCTAAGGAAAAAGTGGTCTCTGACAACTTTTCCTAAGGAAAAAGTGGTCTCTGACAACTTTTCCTAAGGAAAAAGTGGTCTCTGACAACTTTTCCTAAGGAAAAAGTGGTCTCTGACAACTTTTCCTAAGGAAAAAGTGGTCTCTGACAACTTTTCCTAAGGAAAAAGTGGTCTCTGACAACTTTTCCTAAGGAAAAAGTGGTCTCTGACAACTTTTCCTAAGGAAAAAGTGGTCTCTGACAACTTTTCCTAAGGAAAAAGTGGTCTCTGACAACTTTTCCTATGGAAAAGGTGATATCTGGCAACTTTTCCTAAGGAAAAGGTGGTCTCTGACAACTTTTCCTAAGGAAAAAGTGGTCTCTGACAACTTTTCCTAAGGAAAAGTTTGGTCTCTGACAATTTTTCTAAGGAAAGGGTGGCCTTTGATAACTTTTCCTAAGTAAAAAGTGGTCTCTGACAACTTTTCCTAAGGAATGACCACTTATTTTCCTAAGGAATAAGTGGTCTCTGACAACTTTTCCTAAGGAATGACCACTTATTTTCCTAAGGAATAAGTGGTCTCTGACAACTTTTCCTGAGGAATAAGTGGTCTCTGATAACTTTTTCTTAGGAAAATGTGGTCTCTGACAACTTTTCATTAGGAAAAGGTGGTCTCTGACAACTTTTCCATAGGAAAAGGTGGTCTTCGGCAACTTTTCCTTAGGAAAAGGTGGTCTCTGACAACGTTTCTTTAGGAAAAGGTGGTCTCCGGCAACCTTTTCTTATGAAAATCTCCTGCAACTTTTCCTTATGAAAAGGTGGTCTCCGGCAACTTTTCTTGAGGAAAAGGTGGTCTCTGACAACTTTTCCTTAGGAAAAGGTGGTCTCTGACAACTTTTCCTTAGGAAAAGGTGGTCTCCGACAACTTTTCCTTAGGAAAAGGTGGTCTCCGACAACTTTTCCTTAGGAAAAGGTTGTCTCCGAAAAATTTTCCTTAGGAAAAGGTGGTCTCCGGATATGAGGTCTCCTGATATTTTTGTCGTTGCCAAAAAGTTGTAAGAGAACCCTTTTTCCTATGGAATATGTGGCCTGTGAAAAAAGGTGGTCTTTTGAAAACTTCTCCCGGGGAAAAATTGATCTCTGATAACTTTTTCCTCAGGATAATGTGGTCTGTAGTACTTACTCGTTTGCCTTATGAAAAGGTCGTGTCTGTTAATATTTTCTTCCGAAAAGGAAGTCTCTAAAAAAATTTCCTTAGGAAAAGGTGATCTCTGACGACTTTTCCAAAAAAATATATATATATTTATGGCGAATTTCACGATAAATCGAAGGGTTAAAAAAATTCCGTTTTGATTTTTCCAATTTTCTTATATTTTTTAGTACACCTGAAGAAGCGATTTGTGATTTTTTTTTGATATTTTTCCGATTGCTCGTTTAGAATTTATCGATATTTAAAAAATTTTTAATATATCGCTCTGTGTATCGGGTTTTTGGTCATAACTTCTTAGGTTATTGTCCGATTTCAAAAATCTTTTTTTGCTTATCATTCAAAGCTTATATGTTAGAGAATTAATAAAAGTTTTAAGTTAAAAGAAATTCGCGAAAATCGGACAAAGAGTTTTAAAAATAACATTAACATTTCAATACTTTAACATCTAATATAATACAAACGTTAAAATTTTTTTTTTACTTTTTTCTTAAAAGTACCGAAATATACCAACATTTCAAAAAAGATTTTTAAAATCGGACAATAACCTAAGAAGTTATGACCAAAAAACTGATACAAAATTCCACAAAGCGTTTCTGCAGGTGTACTAAAGAATATAAAAAAAAATGGAAAAATTAAAACGGATTTTTTTTGAACCCGTCGATTTGTCGTGGAATTCCCCATATTAATGTTGGTATGAATATATTCATTGAAGCAATAGTGATCGTGAGTAAGGACCACTTTGCCTATTTACAATAACATAATATTATGTCAATATAGTCAGCAAATTGATTATATCACTCTTAATACGATAATATCCAAAGCGAATTATCCGAAGCGAAGGATAAATCCATCCCTACTCTAAAAAAATTAAATATATAAAACACATTTTTAAGCTACTTTTCAAATCTCTAAGCCACCTTAAAATGTACAAATGAAAATATTTGTTTGAAAAAATATGTGAACAACTCCTACGGTTACATATAAATCTTGAATATAAATTTTGATAAACAGCTTTCTTAGGCAGATTTTAAAAATTCTGAACTAAAACTTATGTGTTTTTTTTTTGGAGATTTTTCATAAATCAATTTTGTGCACCTCCTCTCCAAAATCTAAATCAAACCCAAAAAAAAAAACATAGAAGAGTCTCAATATCTAGTTTTTTCTTTACTGTAAATTATGGTGACATTTTCAATATTTATTTATGTCACATAAAATAAAAACAAAACGTAGAAGATCAAAGAGCAGACCATGAAATGCATCTCTGATGATGACAAATATATTGGAGGCGATTATTTGAATTTTTGGTTTCATTTTAATTTGTGTGTGTGGTCGCCAATCTCAAAGATAAATTATCCAAATTCACGTGAATATAAAAAATATATGTATTATATTCGAGTCTATGTCATGTGTCGTTCGCACATTCGATCATTGTCGTGACGCTCACTATATCTACTCTCCGGATGACACCCACCCAATGCGGCTTTTTTTTGCTTCGTTCTATTTTGGAAATTTATTGTGTTCAACACCAAAAACTAATCGAAATGAAATGTTCTCAATGACCTTAGCAAAGTGATTTCGGAAATTTGTAATATTGTAAAAAAAAAATAATAAATAAAAACAAATTTCAAAATTGTTAAATTGGCCCTCATCAAATCTCCAGAAGACTTTTTTTCCAAAAATTTAAGATTTTTATTTTACAATGATGGGGGTACTTATGGTATAGGAGTAAGACTTAATGACATTATACCAAGAGATTACAAAAGATGCTTTAGTGAAACAAAATCCATAATTCAGACTTATAAAGACATAACATTGTTTGTCTTCAATTCATTTCAAACCATTTGAATTTGTACACCCAAACCCTGAAATGTTATGTGTAAAGTATGCAAAGCTTGTTTAACCTAGAAAATATTTGGGAATTTCTTCTATGAGACCTTTTTAAATGTACGGAAAACAATTATTCAAAAATATTTATAAACAAGTTGGGAAACGAAGTTGGTATTAAAGTCTGTCTCATTGGTCTAAATGACTGAAACTACACTCAAAGAAAATTTCTCCATTGCATTGAGGATAGGTTTTCATAAACATAAACATACACTTTGTGACAAATTACATAAATAAAACAAAAAGTAACATATATCTGATGACAAATAGCATTACCGATATTTTAATTAACCGTCTCATAGTTTGTAGTTGATACATTGGCCTCCAGCGTGGAACATATCGAAGTATGCTTTGGGTTTAAGTGCGGCGAAATGATGTTCATTGTTGTGAAGAAATTAAGCTGGAAACTTTTCTGGGTTTCACTGCCTTCGTGGAATGCTGCCGAGTGTCAAGGACACCTATACCAAATTCCACGACGATTGGTGAAATTATTTTCCAGACAGTTCGTTTCCAATAAGGCAGACATGTGGACGGGGCCACTCCCACCTTTCTTTTATCGGAAATTTTATATTAAGAAATGCACAGTGCTGTCAAATACACCCACCAAATTACAGGAAGACTGGTGTAATGATTCTTCAGATATTTCGTTTTTAATAAAGAAGTCATGTGGGCGGGGTCACGCCCACCTTTCTGTTGGGTCACGCATATCACTGCCAAATACATACATATCTTAAAATATAATTGTTGTAATGGTTTTCCATATATTTCGTTTTCGATAATAGGTCCGAAACTATAGACACCCCCTATTTTTTGTTTGGATGTTAAATATTTCTGTTAAATACATCCATATTTAAAAATAACGCTGTAAAACAATTTCAAATTTATCCCAAAATAACGGGCTTCCGAAAATAGATTAAGTTAGGGGAGATCAACAAAAATATACGTGTGCCGTCGTTTAGAAAGTTAATGTTTCCTCCATTTGGTCTGTCCGTACAGCATATCAGTATATGAAACCACTTGGTTGTATGACTAATATGAATTATAATTATTCATACGACCTAGTGGTCGAAGCAATAACAATACCATTAATGAAGGTTTGGACTGGAATTTCCCTGTTTTTTGGTGTTTGTGTTCAGTTTGTTGTGATCTGATATATATGTGTATTAGGCCGGGACGATTTGTGGGGAGGCAAAAAAAGTCGCCATTGCTCAGTGAAAATCGTATTCTAGGGATCAAAATAAGAAACTTTGCCGAAGGAACCATACCTCTAAAACGAATTCTGATGTCCCGGAATTTGGGTCGAACTTTTGGTAGGGGCAAATTTTGAAAAATCCCACTTTGACCCATTTAGAGTGCTCCAATCGAATCCAAATGTATGACCGACCCCCACTAACATTGGAGGCCCGACCCACCCATGCCAGTGGCATAACCCTTGGAACCACCTGGGTGTTCCATACATTTGGACTCGATTGGAGCACTCTAAATGGGTCAAAGTGGGATTTTTTTCCGGGACATCAGAATTCGTTTTAGAGGTATGGTTCCTTCTGCAAAGTTTCTTATTTTGATCCCTAGAATACGATTTTCACTGAGCACTTCACTGAGTGGGGGTCGGTCATACATATGGACTCGATTGGAGCACTCTAAATGGGTCAAAGTGGGATTTTTTCCGGGACATCAGAATTCGTTTTAGAGGTATGGTTCCTTCGGCAAAGTTTCTTATTTTGATCCCTAGAATACGATTTTAACTGAGCAATGGGCGATTTTTAAATCGACCCGCCCTAATGTATATAGTAACATTTTGTGGCCAACATGTTTGTAGAACATTTCATTCCCGCCCTCCCCACTTTTAGGGGTGTTTTTTTTACGATTTGCTAAAATAAAACCAAAAATTCCGTTATGGGGGGAGCTAGAGGGTTAATATGTTCCACAAAAACTCTGACCTCAATATTTGCTACAAAGTTACTAAACAAAACATACACAACTTGAACATACCCTACGCAAATGTAAAGAACACATAGATTTTATTTATTTATTCATTTTTATTTTATATGAATTACAATACAATTTAAATTTATATTCCTATTCCTATTTTACGGTCCAGAGAAAAGCCGGGTTACAAAAACCACGTGGCTAGATTTTGCAGCGACAGACTAGTTCCTCTGGTGGGAATCGAACCCACGAACCCCAAACTCATAGGCGAGCATGCTACCAAGTCACCTACTGGGGTGCTCACATATTTTCTATATATACCGATATGCTGCACGGACTGGCCAAAAATTCCGATGTTATCTTTTCAAAACGACCACACAAGTACATTTTTTAGTCTCCTCTACCAGAATCCATTGATAAGTCCATCTTTAAAAAAAAACACTTTCCAGTCGACATCCATGAGCAATCTTTTAGCTCTTGTTAAGAGCTATCTTTTTGCCATTGACCGATTGTGGCTACGTGCCACACAGCAAATGAAACAATTGAATTGTTGCGAGAAAAGTTTGGAGATTCGATTATTTCAAGAAATTGTAATATTGAATGGCCTCCAAGAAGTTGTGATTTAACACCATTAGACTGTTTCTTGTGGGGTTATTTGAAGTCATTGGTCTTTCGAAATAAACCAGACTCTCTTCAAGCTTCAAAAGTCAATATTGAACATGCCATTCATGACATACGACTTGATTTAGTCGAAGAAGTGCTCGAAAATTGGGTTCATCGAATTCGTTCCTGCAGAAGAAGTCGTGGAGGTCATTTGAATGACTAAATATTTTGAATTTCCTTAACAAAAAGAGGCAATCAGGCAGTCCAACAAAAGATGGACAGAAATCGCAACCTGTCAGGCCAAGATATAACTTCAAAAGGTCAAAATATCTGCTCGAACTAGAGGGTTTTTTAAAGATTTGTGTTTGTTTCGAGAAATGTTTCTTTGGCAGAAAAATAATTAAACGTTTCTTTGAACTATTAACTATCAAATCTCGCTGTCATAGAAAACAGCATTGCTGTATAGTATAGTAAAGATCCCCGCCTCCAAAATATCGAAATTATTGAAAATCATGTTTTCATCATAATACAGGGTGGCTGATATGTATTGCAACCAACTCCAGGTTGCTATCATTTCTAAACCGCTAGTCTGATAGCTGACAGATTTATTTCAGTGACAGTTCATTTTATTGTTTACAAGCTTACAAAAGCATTTTGATCTATTGCATTCAGAAAAAAAGTTATTCGTGATGGAATTCAAGCGTGATAGTGTGATTGCTGTATATTTGGGTGGAAAAACACAAGTGGCTATCGTTAGAGCCCTCCAGCATTTAAATGTGAATAAATCTTTTGTTTCTCGTACCATTGCTCGTTACCGTGATACTGGCAGTGTTGCATCGCGTCCAAAAAGTGGACGAAAAAAAACGGTAACAACACCAGAAATGATCCGAAAAGTGAAGGCCAGATTTGATCGAAATCCACGCCGCAGTGGTAGAAAAATTGCTCGTAAGCTGAACATATCGCGAGAACAGATACAACACATATTAAACCAGTAAGGAAAGGCTAAAGTCGGGCGGTGCCGACTATATTATACCCTACACCACTCTCGTAATATTGAATAACTCTGATATATAAATTTTGTAATTCATGTATAAATTGTTTACATAAATTTACTTTTGGGACATTTTATACTTAAATAATACCCTGTACCACAGTGTGGTGTAGGGTATAAAAACGATTGGATCTAAAGAGCCAAATCGGATGAAACATATATATGAGAGCTATAGCTAAATCTTTACCGATTTTCTTCAAATTCGGCAATGTTGGTTCATGAATCAAGAAACTCTACCATTCTAAATTTCAAAACGATCGGATGTAAAATACAGCTTCTATAGGACTAAAGGGCCAAATCGGACGAAAGATATATATGGGAGCTATATCTAAATCTGAACCGATTTCAACCAAATTCAATAGCGATCTTAACAGCCGCGAAATACTCTAAACTGCAAAATTTCAGAACGATCGGAGTGAAATTGCGACCTGTAGTCGACGAACAACTTCACATGGGCAGACGGACGGACGGACGGACATCGTTAAATCGACTCAGCTAGTGATTCTGAGTCGATCGGTATACTTTAAGGTGGGTCTAGCTGTGTTATTTTCAGGTGTTACAAACATCTGCCGTGAAACAAACTTATAATACCCTGTACCACAGTGTGGTGTAGGGTATAAAAATTAGCTTGGACTAAAGCCATTGAAGTTCCAAAAAGTGCAAGAGCTCACTGATGCACACAAAAAAGTTAGACTGGAAAGAGCCAAGGAGTTGCTTCGCTTGCACGAAAGTGGCCAGTTACCGAATTTGGTTTTCTCCGATGAGAAGCCATTCCAAATTGAGCAGTTTGTGAACAAACAAAATGATCGGGTTTACTTGCCAAAGAGGTCAGCTGAAAATTTACACCTTCGATTGGCCACCAGAACTCAAGCGCCGCCGATGGTAATGGTGTAGGCCGCCGTAACGGCCGATGGTCGCTCCCCGCTCGTATTCATCGACCATGGCGTCAAAATAAATGCCGAATATTATCGGGAAAATGTCCTAAAGACAGTATTGAAGCCCTAGGCAGACAAACATGTCGGCCGCAGACCATGGACATTCCAACAGGACTCAGCACCATCGCACTCAGCACACGTCAAACAAGAATGGCTTCAAAAGGAGGTTCCTCGCTTCATTTCCACCGCACAATGGCCACCAAGATCTCCGGATCTCAATCCGTTGGACTTTTGCGCCCGGGGCATTTTAGAGAGTAAGGTTCGCACTAAAAAATACCAAAGTATCGATCATCTCAAGACGGCGCTTCGCCGGGAATGGGCGAAAATATCGCAGAGCCACTTTCGTGCAGCGTGTGATGGCTTTGTCGGCCGTTTGAAGGTCATAATTCGTGCCAAAGGTGGCCAATTCGAACAAATCTAAACTGTTTCTAAAATTTTATGTTATTTTCGACATTTTTTGCTTTTGAACAATAAAATTTAAAAAAAAATTAAAAAAATATAGCGCTTTACTTTGTTGCATTACATACACGCTGAAAAAAAATCGTTTCTGTAGTATATTGTCCCAAACATATTCGGCTTGAAATATACATATGTTTAGAGTACACTCCAAATATATAATATTTGACACACATAAATATTATATGTTTGGGAGAATATTGTTCTAAACAAAAATATGTTCCCATTCTAATATTTTTTTATTTGGAACTAGTATTTCCGAAATAAAGATTAATTTGTATTTAATTATTTTGGCAATGTATCAATGCCTTGATTTAAAGACAAGTTTTCTGTTTTTCAGGTGCTCAAAGATAATTTTTTTTATAAATTTTTAATGTTTTTAAAATTTAATTAAAACTTAAATCGTATAATCTTTCGTGAATATAAATTGCATTGATGGAGTGACAAAAAGTGATGAATTGGAATATTTATAAATTAAAAGACGTTTTTAGCTATAAAGTTTAAAACGAAAACTAGGAAAAACTAACTAAAATTCGAAAAAATCAACAAAGTTTTAAAAAATTTTTTAAATAAAATATGTTTGGAAAACTTCTTAAACAATAACTTTGTTTGTGGGTACACACATATTTTATTTGTGAAAGTCAGTTAGCAAATATATTATGTTCTAATATATTAATATATGCGTTCCAAACAAGATTTCTTGATTTTCAAATAAAATTTATTTGTTAACAAATATATAGTATTTGAAAAAATCGCTTCCAAATATATTTTCTTTCAATTCAAACATATCAAAAATGACGATTTTCCCCCGTGTATCAGCCACCCTGTAGAGGTCAATGGGATATATGTATTTTGGATATTGCGAACAGATCTAGAGATGTATGTTTCTTTTGAACTACATATTTTATTGTCTTCGGAGTAAAAATCTAAAGCTTTAACGCAAAAAAAGAACTGTAAATATGAATGACGCCATTTGGCATGAAATACACAAAAATTAATAAAAATATTACGACAACTTAAGACAAGTGACAAGTACAAATTCCTTGGATTATATTTCAGGAAATAAACATCATTTCGTTCTTACGTTGAACACGTCCTAGTCTTAGCCAACAAAATCAAACGTCAGCATCCACTCGTCGATGGTGGTGGAGGTGGTCGCCAATGGGGGGCATTTTATTTTGACAAAGAATTACGCTCACAGAAAATCTTGAAACGTATGTTCTGTTCTTTGACATAATACCCGTAGTAAAGCAGCTGCTGCTGCTGCTGCCGCCGTCACCTCATCTGTGATGAGATATAAAAAATTTATAATTTCATTAAAGTTGCGCCGCGAAGCGTGGGCGTGTTATCATCAGTATCATCAAGCAGCAGCAGCAGCATTTAGGGCAGTCTATCTACCCCAAGGAGGGGGGTAAATCCCTTAACATTTGTAATTTTCTTTTTTAAAGGGGGGATTTGCTCTGAATCTCCTATCTGAGAGATGTTGTTTGTTTTAATTATGTGCCATAATTATGTTTCTTCACCAGAGACTGATTCTGGCAAAATGATAAATTTCCGCCATTATGGCCATATCATGATGAGGTTCTATGTGATTTTACTCTCGGTTTTTTACGATAGGGGGAAAAATGATAAAGATTTTGTTTCGTTATTTTTTGGCTGGTTTTTCTTCGTTTTGTAAAATGTCTCTAATAAACAACAAAGACGTCATAAACATTATGCTTGACATTAACATAAACACCGATGGATGGACGGACGGATGGACTGACTTATTAGAGAAAGACAGACGGACAGATGGCAAAGCTAACAAAAATACGTCAACGTTTTTTTCTTCCGCTTTTGTTTAGTTTATTTAACAAAAAAAAAAATGATATGATATGAACGTTTTGGGTATTTACATTACGAGTAATAAGAAATTCTTGTTAATCGTAAAGCCCGCATTATTTTTGTGTAAGAGATATCATACAGCCCAATTCTACACCCCTCTCAACTTTTCCAAGACCAGCACTCGGGTAATATGAAATTACAGTGGTTTTACAAATTACAGTGGCACTATACTAGAACAATATCTTGTTTTTAAATACAGTGTAGTCATTGTTAACGTTCCTGCTCATGCAGTAAAATCGATATTGCTGAAACTCTAAATGAGACGAAAACTTAATTTAGAAATGAAATTTCGATTGATTTAAAAGCAATATTTCGTCCGATTTGGCCAATTAGCCCCATAGAAACTGTATTTTACACCCAATTGTTTTGAAATTTAGCATGGTTGAGTTTATTTATCTAGGGATCAACATTGCAGAATTTGAAGATAATAGGTTCAGATTTGGATATAGCTCCCATATATGTGTTTCGTCCGATTTGGCCCTTTAGCCCTATAGAAGCTTTAGTTTACAATCAATCGCTTTGAAATTTAGCATGGTAGAGTTTCTTGATCCATGGACAAACATTGACGAATTTGAAAAAAATCAGTGCAGATTTTGTTGTAGCTCCCATATATATGTTTCGTCCGATTTGGCTACAGAGGCAGAGGAGACGTGCCAAATGTAAATTGTGTAAACAAATTTTAGTTGAAGGATATTTCATTGTTATATATGGTACATCCCATACAAATAGACAATTTTTCACAAAAAGTTAACGGCTTTATAACATTGATTCCAGTCTATATAAGTACATACAATTTTGTGGAGTGTATTGTTTTTACAGTACTTATAGTCCCGTGAAAAATGGGCGTTGTTAGCTTATAACTTTAATACCAATGTATACAAAACTTAAATTTTTTTACAGTGTAATGGTTTTAAAGTACCTGCGTTATTATCGCGCACCTTTTGGTACCTCCCACACAAACGTACCATTTTGTACAAAAAATTAACAGCTTATATCGTGAATACCAATGCATATAAATACTCAATATTTTTGCACAGTGTAAAGTTTTTAAAATTCCTACAGTCTAAATCTCTCAGAAACATAAGCCGTCTACAAAGAATCTTCAATGTTCTCTGTCCGTTAAACGTTTCAGTTCAGTAATTTGTTTCCTTGAATATGTTTTGTCTCCATGTTGTTTTAGGACTGCCACGCCTCCTGAAGCCCTGAGGGTTCCACTCAAGCGTCTCATAATATAAAGGGTGTCCCAAGAAGAGCGCAATTTTTAATTTTAAATAAAACACAGATATTTAAGAAAAAATCGTGAAACTTTATTATATCGTAAAGTAGACAGAATGAGGTTATGTATGGAACAATATATCGTGCAGATGGCCGCCGCGGCTTTGCTGGCATGCACGCGATCTTTTAATGAAATTTTCAATGACCGTTTTGCATGAATGCTGCGGTATTTCATTAATGCAGCGTCCAATTTCGTCTTTTAAGGCTTGAGTCGTCGTCGGCTTATTCGCGTAAACCATCGACTTCAAAAAACCCCAAAGAAAAAAATCTAATGGTGTTAAATCGCACGATCTAGGCGGCCAATTCTGATCTCCAAAACGCGAAATAACACGACCGGGAAATGACTGATGCAGCAATTGAATTGTTTCTCTGGCTGTATGACATGTGGCGCCGTCTTGTTGGAACCACATGCCCTCCACATTCATTTCTTCAATTCTAGGCAAGAAAAAACTGGTTATCATTTCAAAATTCGCTGCAAAGTGGATTTGGAGACACCAATTTGCTGAGCTCGGTGTCGAATTGAGGTGGATGGAGTTTGAGCGACATCATCACGTACAGCTGCGACATTTTCGGTCGATCGACCTGGCGCGTTGTTGTCTTTACATCACTAACAGACCCAGTTTCGGCAAATTTATCCATTAATCTCTTTACAGTTGACTCTTTTGGAGCATTATTGTGACCCCAAATTGATCGCAATTTGCGAACTGTAGCCGCAAAACTTTCACCATTTTGGTAAAACAATTTCACAATGAGAATGCGTTGTTCATTCGTGTAGCGCTCCATTTTTACTAACCTCGTACCTTCTACTAACAAACAATAACAATTATTCAAATGTCAAACAATGACACTTCGAATGTTGCGAGATTAAAAAATTGCGCTCTTCTTGGGACATCATTTGTTGATTTTCGAAGGGTAGAGAGGATGGTATATATCATATGCTACGAGCTAAAAGTGTAACACATCGAAGGAGTGCCCTAAGACCCTAAGTATGTTCGGCGGATACCCGTTTTGGGTCATTTTAAGTCGAATGAACAATGTCCGTCCGTCCGTCTGTCTGTCCGCTGTCTGGTGCGCACGATAACTCTCGAAAGGAGTAATCGATTGACTTCAAATTTGGTATGTGGTAATATTTTCTTCTATCTCCGGCTAATTTCGAAGATGGGCCATATTAGTCCACTCCTTCTAGTACCTCTCCCACAAAGGGTTAACATTTAGTGATATATTGATTCTTTAATAACGTCTATACTACATACTTACTCGAATCTTCCGAAATTCCACACATAATATTAGTTTATTAGGAGCTTACACCTAAAGAAAAATGGGCGAAGTTGCCACGCCCCTTTTGGTACCTCCCACACAAACGGAGCATTTCGCACCGAAAGAGAAATACTTGCAATTTTGTACAGTGTAATGTTTTTATAGTGCCTACATTCCGGTAAAAAAATGGGCATTATTGTACGGCCCCTTTTGGTACCTCCCACACAAATGGACCGTTTTGCACAAAAAATTAAAAGCTTATAATGTTAATAGCTATGCATACAAATACGTAAAATTTTTGTACAGTGTAATTCTGTTGTAGTGTCTACAGATCAGTGAAAAATGGACGGCACAAATGAACCGTTCTGCACAGAAAGTTAACAGCTTATTACTTTAATACCAGTGCATACGCATTAGGGCGGGTTGATTTTTTTTCTTTTAAATCGTATAGCAAAAACGTAAACTACATAAAATTCTTAGAAAATTCTCCGAAGAAACCATGTATCTGAAATCAAATCCTAATCCGCGCCTCTCGACTTGAAAATGTATATGCCCGCCTTTGCCACAAAACAATAAATATTAGAAAAAAAAGCTTTTACCAAAACAAAAATCTAATTTTCTGAATAAAACTGTTTAGTAAGGTAGTTCTTTTGCACTTTACATCATTTCTGCACCCAAATTTTTTTTTCATTAAAAAAATATTCACCCAAGTAAAAAAGTTTGTATATAATTTTACATCTAATATAAGGAACATTGATAAAAAAATTTTCTTTCATAATTTTATAAAAAAGATTGGAAATACAAAAAAAATATTGCACTCAAAATTGTTTTGAGTATTTATAAAATAACCTTCTTTTGTTTCGATAAACAATTCTTATTTTATAATGCAAATAAAAACGTGAAACGTGTTCAAAACTATTTTTTATATAGATCAGAGGAGGTGCAAATTGGGGTTTAACTGCTTTTTTGATAATTGAATATTTTGATTAGTCTCAAGACAAAATCTGTATTGCATAAACTATAATATAACAAGTAAGAAAGTTTCAGTAATATGAAATACATGAATTGATCTGTCAATTAGTATAGGAGATAGGGAGGGAGAGGAGGATTAACAAATACTCTTATTTTTCGTTAAACAGTAAACTTCAAATACATATATTGCACTGTGTCGAATTGTAAGCGTTTATATGCACTGGTATATTAAAGTTATGATCTATTCATTTTTGGTATGATTTGGCCATTTTGTGTGGGAGGTACCAAAAGGGGCGTGGCAACTTCGTCTATTTTTCACTGGATTGGACATTACACTGTACAAAATTTCATGTCTTTTTGTGCATAGGTATTCAAGTTATAAGCTGTTAAATTTTGGAGCAAAATGGTCCATTTGTGTGGAAGGTACTAAAAGAGGGGCGCGGTAAATTCGCCCATTTTTCTCGAGGTGATAGTGACTAATAAACTAATATTATGTGTAGAATTTCAGAAGAGTCGAATAAGTGGTATAGAAGTTATTAAAGAATCAAAATGTCACTAAAAGTTAACCCTTTGTAAGGAAGGTGCTAGAAGGAGTGGACCAATATTGCCCATCTTCGAACTCATCCGGAGATAGATACAAATATTACCACATACCAAATTTGAAGTCAATCGGTTACTCCTTTCGAGAGTTATCTCGTGCGCACCAGCTAGTAGAAAGACAGACAGACGGACATTGCTCATTCGACTAAAACGACCTAAAACGGATATCCGCCAAACATACTTAGGGGGTTATGTCACTCCTTCGATGTGTTACACTTTTGGCCCGTAGCAAATGATATATATCGTCGTATCACTAAAGTGAGGGTATAATAAAACATCATATATTTCAAGAAAAGAAAAGAATTTTAGCGAAAGAAGAGGAAAACAATTTTCAAGTCGAGAGGCGCGGATTAGGTTTTGATTTTAGACCCATGGTTTCTTCGAAGAATTTTCTTAGAATTTAATGTAGATTACGTTTTTGCTATACGATTTTTATTTTTTTTTTCATCCACACAAATAAACCCGCCCTAATTCACATACTCGTACTTAAAATTTCGTACACTATAATGTTTTTATAGTACCTATAGTCCATTGAAAAATTGCCCCTTCTGATATTTCCCACACAAATAGATGATATTAATGCAATTTAAATTTATAATAATTTAATTGAAACAAGAAAATAAATTAATTTTCGAATAATTCTTGGGACTCAAGGTGAGGGGATTCTTAAGTCGGTTTACCCGACTGAACTTTCTTACTTGTTCAGTATATTTTCGATTGTTTTCGGTCGAATCTCTTCAATGGCAACTTCGATTTCATGTTTCAACGTTTCAATTGTCTCTGGATGCGTTGCGTAACAATTGTCCTTAATGGCTCCCCACAGAATATAATCCAAAGGGCTAAAATCACAAGTCATAATTGATAATATGGACAGCATTTTTCACTTGGACACTTTCAAAATGTAACAGAAATGAGACCTTATGGATATACTTATTTCGACATTGCTGAATCCAGTAGTGTTAGCCGTTTTTCTAGGTTAGCTCTTGTTTTCGCGATATTGGTCCACAAAGTTTGTAAGGAAATCAAAGAAGTTATTTATCTCGGAGGTGATTTTGAAGTGGAAGGCTTCGGAATACACGTTTCATTCCAAAGAACGAAATAAAGGGAACCATTCGAGAATTATTTTGCTCAAAATAGTCAACCACGCTTCTCAACTCTTTACCCCTGAAAAAGTGCAATCAAATCTTACCATATGTCAAACGTCATACAAATCGTCGACATTTTAGTTCGCGTCTTGGAGAAAAATATTCCTCGCGAGAAATTAAAATGAGTCTCCTTTCAACATATTTATGAAAAATCAACAGATTTCATAATTTATCAGGTTTTGTGGTATACCTTTGAAATTTCCATTGACACTAACCAAAGAATAATTTACAAAAATTTAAGTCAAAAAATTTTATTACAAATATTTTCTGCTTTGAGCAGAAAAATACACAAATTATGTAAAAACTCGAAATCTGCTTAATTCTCATAAAAAAGTTGAAAAAGGACTTATAGTATTTTTTCGCGATGAATATTTTTCTCAACGATGCCTACTAAAAATATCGACGATATGTATGATTTTTAACATATGGTAAGATCTTATTGCATTTTTTCGGGGGTAAGGGAGTGAGAAGCGTGGACGACTGTTTTGAGAGAAATAATTCTCTAAATGTTCCCTTTATTTCGATATTTTGACTGAAGCGTACAGGGTTGCCCATATTCGACGGACCCATGTTTTTTTAAAAAAAATCAAAGAAAAAAATAAAAATTTGGCGGTTGGCAATCTTAATCATTTAATTTGTTCCAAGTAGATTTGTTTACATCAATTTTTGAATATGATATCTCTCAAATGGCCGCCTCTGGCGTTGATGGCGTATTGTGCCCTTTTTGCAGCATTTTCCATCGTTTTCGCCAACATTTCGGCCGGAATAGCGGCTATTTCTTCACGAATGTTGTCCTTGAGCTCTTCTACGGTCCTTGGCTTGTTAACGTAAACCTTTGACTTCAAATATCCCCACAAGAAGAAGTCAGGCGGCGTCAAATCGGGCGAACGCGGTGGCCAGTCCAAATCACCACTTTTCGACATCAAACGGCCCGGAAACAAATTCTTCAGAAAATCGATTGTTATGCGATTTGTGTGCGGTGGAGCGCCGTCTTGTTGAAACCAGAACTGCCTCATACGCTTTCGACGAATAATTGGCATCACAAAATTGGTCATCATGTCGCGATAACGCTCCTGGTTGATGGTAACAGCATGGCCATTTTCGTTTTGGAAGAAAAACGGCCCAATGACCGTTTTCGCACTAACGCCGCACCAAACTGTGACTTTTTCGTCATGAAGAGGCAATTCTTGAATCTCCTGAGGATTTTCAGTGGCGTAAATACGGCAATTTTGCTTATTTACGGTCCCATTCAATGTGAAATGGGCTTCATGTGAAATGGGCTTTATGGGTATCATACAAAACTTTATTGACTTCTTCTGTTGAATGTAAATTTCAACTATTTCAGAGCGCTCGCGTGGCGTGTATTGTTCCATGGTAAAAATCTGCTTGGACTGACGCTTCAAACGCGGTATGTCATTAAGCGATCTGACATCTCTGTCAAAAGTTATGGCGTTGCCAGATGGGTCCGTCGAATATGGGCAACCCTGTATATTCCGAAGTCTTCCACTTCAAAATCACCAAAGAGATATGTAACCTCTCTGATTTCCCAACAAACTTTGTGGTCGAATATCGCGAAAACAAGAGCTAACATAGAAAAACGGCTAATGCCATTGGATTCAGCATGGCCGAAATAGGTCTATCCATAGGGTCTCCTATCTGTTACATTTTTGGACTAGCACAGTGTAATTTAATGGTCATACAATTTTTTTGCTCAAGGTGGATTTTTAACACTTTTTCTATGTTTGTTTTTCTCAGTATACCGTATGGATTATCTCTTTTGTGTCTGAAGCAAAGTTGTAGATATTGAATAGGAGAAAAAATACGGAACCTACCCGAAAAAAGTACATCCAGTGCCTCAAAAATCGCAAAAATGTTCTGTTCTGTTTTATACGATTTTTGTTGTTGCGATTTTTAAGGCACTGGATGCACTTTTTCGGGTAGGTTTGTTCCGAATTTTTTCTCATATTCAATATCTACAACTTCGCTTCAGACAAAAAAGAGATATTCCGTAGGGTATACCGAGAAGAAAATATAGAAAAAGAGCTAAAAAACCACCTTGAGCAAAAAAATCGTATGGCCATTAAATTATTAAACGAATGATGCAGAAGTTCTATATTTTGGGGAAGATATTAAAATCTTCAAAATACGTGAAGCGGTTATGAAGACATGGCCAATTCAACATGTAATTTTGAGAAAAATCTTTGAGTAGGTAACTTTGGAGTTCTGTACAACAAAAACTACAATGAATTTTGAAAAAGTAAAAACGATTAAATCCATACACATTTATTTGCATTATCATTGTGCCAAATTTTATTGAAATCAAAAGGGGTCATTTTTAAAATATGTTTTCGATTCATTGGCTTTTGAATTACATTTTGGAATTTGGATCATATTTTTACAAGCCCGATAAAGCGGTGAAACACCTTAAATTAAAAGAAATTATGCAAATGTTAATAATGCAACTTTCAAGAGGAATTAGAAGTTTAGTAACATTCTTTAAACATTTAGAAAAAATTAAATTTTTTTTACAAAAAAATCATTTTTTGTTGGCTGTAAAATAACTTAAAAATAGAAAAAAAATGTTTATTCCAGTTTTTGCAAACTAGAATCTTAACGAAGAAAATCTCTGGATGATTGTAGAAATTATAGCACTTTTGATAGAAATAATAGAAATTAGACTTAATCCGGATTTATACCCCCACTATTGACAATCAGTTGCTGTGTGCAAAAAGTGTAACACATCGAAGGAGTGACCTAAGAGATCCCAAGAATATTTGGCGAAAATCCGTTTTGGGCCAATTCATGCCATTTGAGCAATGTCCGTCCGTCTGTCTGTCTGCCTGGTGCACACGATAACTTTCGATTAGAGTAACCGATTGACTTTATGTGTTTATATTTTTTTTATATTAGGCTAAGATCACGATCTAATTCTACTACCCAGGCATTTACAATGTTTATACCCTACACCACACTGGGGTACAGGGTATTATAAGTTTGTTTTG
Organism: Eudasyphora cyanicolor; assembly: GCA_963930755.1. Classification (NCBI taxonomy): domain Eukaryota; kingdom Metazoa; phylum Arthropoda; class Insecta; order Diptera; family Muscidae; genus Eudasyphora; species Eudasyphora cyanicolor. The sequence continues at coordinate 247,772,580 of OZ005735.1, forward strand.
TGCCAGATGTTTGTAACACCTAGAAATACTACAGCTAGACCCACATTTAAGTATACCGATCGACTTAGAATCACTAGCTGAGATGATTTAACCATGTCTGTCCGTCCGTCTGTCCATCTAAAGTTATCCGTTGAGTACAGGTCGCAATTTTACTCCGATAGTAGTATTTCGTTGAATTTGAAGGAAATCGGCTCAGATTTAGACGTAGCCCGCATATATATGTTTCGTCCGATTTGACCCTTTGGCCCAATAGAATCTGTATTTCAAATCCAATTGTTTTGAAATTAAGCATGGTAGAGTTTCTTTATCAATGGACCAACATTGCTCAATTTGAAGAAAATCGGTTTAGATTTAGATGTAGCCCCCACACATATGTTTCGTCCGATTTGGCCCATTAGACCTATAAATGCTGTAGTTTACATCCAATCATTTTGAAATTTAGCATGGTAGAGTTTCTTAATACATGGATCAACATTGCCAAATTTCCAGAAAATCGGTTCAGATTTAGCTATAGCCCCCATATATATATTTCCTCCGATTTGGCTCATTAGCTCCATAGAAACTGTACTTTACACCCAATTGTTTTGCAATTTAGCATGGTTGAGTTTATTTATCTGTGGATCAACATTGCCGAATTTGAAAGAAATATGATCACACATAGCTATAGCTCCCATTTATATATTTCTTCCGATTTGGCCCATTATCCCCATATAAACTGTATTTTACATCCATTTGTATTGCAATTTAGCATGGTAGAGTTTCTTGATCCATGGACAAACATTGAAGAATTTTAAAAAAATCAATTCAGATTTTGTTATAGCTCCCATATATATGTTTCGTCCGATTTGGCTACAGAGGCAGAGGAGATGTACCAAATGTAAATTGTGTAAACAAATTTTAGTTGAAGAATATTTTATTGTTTTTTTTTATTTGGATATTTCATTGTTATCCAAACTTACTAGAGTAGTGTAGGGTATCATAAAGTTGGCCCGACTTTAGCCTTTCCTTACAGGTTTAGTGTAGTATTAGTTGAGAAAAATTGCGAAGTCGCCATGCCCCTTTTAGTACCTCCCATACAAATGAATCATTTTGCAAAAAAAAGTTAACGGCTTATAACTTTGATTCCTGTTCATACATATATTCGACATTATGTGAAGTGTAATGCTTTTACTGTACCTATAGTCCCGTGAAAAATGGGCGTTGTTACCACGCCCCTTGTGGTACCAACAAATACACCTGGACCATTTTGCACAAAAAGTTAACAGCTTATAACTTTAATACCAATGTATACAAAACTTTAATTTTTTTACAGTGTAATGGTTTTATAGTACCTACGTTATTTTCGCGCACCTTTTGGCACCTCCCACACGAACGTACCATTTTGTACAAAAAATTAACAGCTTATATCGTGAATACCAATGCATATAAATACTCAATATTTTTGCACAGTGTAAAGTTTTTAAAATTCCTACAGTCTAAATTCCTTCAGAAACATAAGCCGCCTACAAAGAATCTCCATTGTTCTCTGTCCGTTGGTAAACGTTTTAGTACAGTAATTTGTTTCCTTGAAGATGGTTTGTCTCCATGTTGTTTTAGGTCTGCCACGCCTCCTGAAGCCCTGAGGTTTCCACTCAAGCGCCTCATGACATGTTTCATTTGTTAATTTTCGAAGGGTATGACCCAACCACATTTATTTTTTCTTTTTAATTTGTATGTTAAAGTCTTTTTGATCATCTAGTTCAAGAAGTTGGGGGTTGGTAATTACCCGGGGTCAATGCATCGACCTATGATGACCGTTGTTCGTGCGGATCGGGTCGGGGATATAGAAAAACAGAACGGACGGACATGGTTATATATACTTATGGGTTCTCTGATCAATATTTTTGTTGTTGTTACAAACGGAGTGACAAAATGATGGATGGTATAAAAACTCAAATATTTACTAAATATATTCATAACTTATCCATAAAAGGTTAATGGTTTCTCTAATAGATGTTGCTAGATAATATAATTCATTCTGAAATTAACTTATTTGTAATCTATAAAAATACGTTTAAGTTGTAAATTTGTATCGCCCAGAACGTTTTCTCTTCATTTGAGGAAACGAAAACATAAATTAGTTTTAATCAAATTTTTCCTGAAACTTCTTTTGTAACCACAGTACTTCATCTTACAGCCATACCACACATCGACAATATTCTTGTTTTTTGGCAAAATATCTTCTGTATTTTTTTTCTTAGGTTTCTGTTTTTGGGGTACATTCAGCTAAATTTGTGTTTGCCATATTGTGGGATGGAGTGTTTTTAAGTGCGGATGGACGGACAGACGGACATTTGGTCTTATCTTATCAAAACCCCCATTGTGTATAGTTTAGGTGGTGGTTGTCTTTGATGGGTTTTGGGGTTCGCTGGAATGGTGTTATTGGCAATTGCTTCGATTGAGAGGACTGACTGCCTGGACTTGGACAGTGAGCGTTTAAGCTCGAAACTGTACCAACATCCATTACCCATTCACACACACCGCCAGCCGGCACTAGCCTGCATTTTGGGCTTTTTCTCTGGGTATACTCGTAAGTCAATAATTGGGATATCATCAATGGCGGCGACGGCAGCCGCATAACAGGGTGCTATTCTGTTCGACACATGGCTTGTGACATTAAATGGATTGGAACAATTGATTGGACGAGGAGGTGGAGTTAGCTGGTCTCCTTATCACACGGAACATGAGTTTCTTCTCGCAAAATGTCTATTCACATAAACTTTCGATGAAAGCGGGTTTTTGAAAAGTAACGACAATTTAATAAGCAAAAAAGATTCGGGTTTTGGGATTTATAATCAAAATGTAATGAAGGGAATTATGTTGATCAGGAAAATTTTACCAGATGGCATTCTAATCAACCTCATTACAGTATTTCCCTCAAGCTTTTGCAGTAATTCAGCATATGAAATTCACCTAATTACTTTTATAATAGGATTGTAAACGGACGTACATTCATGGCATTAGCTTCATTCTTCAACAAATTTGTTGTCAGGCTTTAGCTTTTTGTGCTCAACTTGGGCCAGGTATGATATGAGAGAAATTATTTTTAAACAAAAGTACTCAGTAAACTTTTGAATAAGTACTACGAAATGCCTTCCGGGGAATTGATAGCGAAGTGAAAGGACAGGCAGCTAATGACTACTACCTTGTCATAATTATGATCATAGTGTTATTACGCAACAAAATTGTTGTCGAAGGACTGTGCCTAAAATTTTGAGTGTAATATGGTGTCCAAAAGACGAAAAAAAAATTTAAAAAAATTGCTACGGTAATTTTTTTTTTAATTTTTCTTTGAAATTCCCATTTTCTTCGTAGGTGCCTTTAGTATTTTCATCATATTTTTAGAAGTATAAGCTCGATAAAGCCGGGAATAACTTTATTTTAATGGATATTATTAGGACTACAAATGTTACTAATGACATTTCCACGTGGAAACAGAAGTTTAGTAATTGTCGTTAAAACAATTTGAAAAAATTTGATTTTTTAATCGTTATTTGTTAGCACAAAAAAAACCATAAAAAAATTAAAATAATCAGAAAAAATTTATTTGATGAAGTTATTGAAAACTAGGGTATAAACGAAAAAACAATGCAAAGAAAATCTATGGATAAATGTAGAAATTATAGCACTTTTTGTAGAAATAAGATAATTTCAACATAATCCGGTTTTTATACCGCCACTATTGTAACGAGAGTAAATAAAGGGTGGTTAAATTTTAAGGCCCGATGTTGATTTTGAATAAAACACAAATTATTTAAGAAATTATTGTCATTTCTTTATATTATGATAATATTGGTATGGTTTGGTAAATTATGCATGGAACAAAATATCGGCCAAATGGGCGCCGCGACCTCGGCGGCACATCTCCATCCGTTGGTCCAAATTTTCGATGACGATGAAAGAAGTCCAACGGTGTCAAAGCACATGATCTTGGCGGCAAATTGACATCGCCACGACGTGAGATAACGCGGACATTGAATTTGTGTGGCAAGTGGCACCGTCCTGTTGAAACCACATATTGTCCACATCCATATCTTCCAATTCGGGCCATAAAAAGTTCATTATCATCTCACGATAGCGAACACCATTCATAGTAACTGCCTGACCGGCCTCATTTCGAAGAAGTATGGCCCGATGACGTCGCCAGCCCATAAGCCGCAACAAACGAACTGGGCGGGCATGCACAGGTGTTTTCACATCTCCTACAGACCCGGTTTGCTGAAATTTGCGCACAATTCTCCCGATTGTGGACACATTTGGTCGATTATGCTGATCAAAAAAACATCACAAAGTGCACGAAATGCATTTTGATTTGATCGCCCATTTTCGTAAAAGGCTTAAAAACTTTAACGCGTTGCTCGATTGTGTATCTATCCATGGTTCAAACTGAGTTAGTCTGAAATTGAGAAATGTCAAATGAAATGCAGAAAAAAACTTTAAAACGTTTACGTTTGGTTCACAATTAACATCGACCCTTACAATTTAACCACCCTTTATTAATGGTATGTACTCTTTAACCATAAAACATAAAAGTTCAAATTATTCGCGCACAAAATTTCGAAAAAGTAATTTTGCTTTAGGTCTAAACAATTTTTAGGTGGTATTCCAAAAACCATCTCCCTTAACTTGTAGAACAAACCCATTACTTTTTTGCGCCTGATAGTTGACACAATTCTTAAAAATACAAAAAATAATATTTATAAAATATTTTTGAGAACATTTTTTAAAACTTATGGTGTTTTTATGTCGAAAAATAAAAAAAAATATTTTATGTCATCGAAAAAAAAATCGTAAAGATCTAAATTTTTTCCCAAAAATTTAATAATGCCATATACAGGGTGGCTGAATGTAAAGTAAAGCGCTATATTTTTTTTAATTTTTTTTTAAATTTGATTGTTCAAAAGCAAAAACTGTCGGAAATAACATAAAATTTTAGAAACAGTTTAGATTTGTTCGAATTGGCCACCTTTGGCACGAATTATGACCTTCAAACGGCCGACAAAGCCATCACACGCTGCACGAAAGTGGCTCTGCGGTATTTTGGCCCATTCCCGGCGAAGCGCCGTCTTGAGATGATCGGTACTTTGGTATTTTTTAGTGCGAACCTTACTCTCTAAAATGCCCCGGGCGCAAAAGTCCAACGGATTGAGATCCGGAGATCTTGGTGGCCATTGTGCGGTAGAAATGAAGCGAGGAACCTCCTTTTTAAGCCATTCTTGGTTGACGCGTGCTGAGTGCGATGGTGCTGAGTCCTTTTGGAATGTCCATGGTCTGCGGCCGAAATGTTTGTCTGCCCAGGGCTTCAATACTGTCTTTAGGACATTTTCCCATCGGCCGTTACGGCGGCCCACACCATTACCATCGGCGGGGCTTGAGTTCTGGTGGCCAATCGAAGGTGTAAATTTTCAGCTGACCTCTTTGGCAAGTAAACCCGATCATTTTGTTTGTTCACAAACTGCTCAATTTGGGATGGATTCTCATCGGAGAAAACCAAATTCGGTCACTGACCACTTTCGTGCAAGCGAAGCAACTCCTTGGCTCTTTCCAGTCTAACTTTTTTTGTGCATCGGTGAGCTCTTGCACTTTTTGGAACTTCCATGGCTTTAGTCCAAGCTCATTTTTAATATGTGTTGTATCTGTTCTCGCGATATGTTCAGCTTACGAGCAATTTTTCTACCACTGCGGCGTGGATTTCGATCAAATCTGGCCTTCACTTTTCGGATCATTTCTGGTGTTGTTACCGTTTTTTTTCGTCCACTTTTTGGACGCGATGCAACACTGCCAGTATCACGGTAACGAGCAATGGTACGAGAAACAAAAGATTTATTCACATTTAAATGCTGGAGGGCTCTAACGATAGCCACTTGTGTTTTTCCACCCAAATATAAAGCAATCACACTATCACGCTTGAATTCCATCACGAATAACTTTTTTCTGAATGCAATAGATCAAAATGCTTGTGTAAGCTTGTAAACAATAAAATGAAATGTCACTGAAATAAATCTGTCAGCTATCAGACTAGCGGTTTAGAAATGATAGCAACCTGAAGTTGGTTGCAATACATATCAGCCACCCTGTAAATTTTTCAATTATTCGTGCAAAAAAATACGAAAAAGTTCTTTTGCTTTAGGTCTTGCATTTTCTTGCGACAAAAAATGAACAATAATAGAATTAAGGAGATCCTATTAGCTAATAATTTGATGTGCTTCCAATGATATTATATGCCAGTAGTGTACATAAAGTACTAGTTCATGGTTACGATGTTATTATTTACTTTAATTTGCCAGTAGGTATATAAATATTGACAATTTTATTTCCGGAAACGTTTATTTACTTTAAGGTATCTGCGGAAGCCAGTCACAAAATTATCCGAGAAGCTCGTGTGTTCCTACCAGGAAACAAATTTTCCAAACAACACAAACAAAGATTTAATGACGTACCTTACAATAAATTCTCGTTATGTCCCGTCGAAATTTTGCACCGCAACTCTTATATACACTGAAAAAAAATCATCTTCAATCTGATGAATTCCTACCTTGGTTTGATGAAACGTTTCTTTGTTTTTCAACCTACAACACTTTTCATTGGTTTGATGTAAAACGTTTCATCAATAGTTCTTCGATCAATTACATTGAAGATTTTACATCAGTTTGAAGTACATGACGTCCGTTGTCGCAGTCAATCACTTTAACGTTGAAATCGTTAAATCGTTGAAAAAATCCACCATTTGTGTGGCTGTGTGTTTTGTGCGTTTGTTAGGCCGACGGCGGACCACATACTGAAGCTGTGCAATTAGAAAATTGCTCAAAGTCACTGCTTAAAACATGTCACAACACGTCAGGCCGACTGCAGAGAGATAGAGAATACAGTCATGTGTTGAAGTGAGAAAGCAGATTGACAGTGTCTGTTTTTTCTCTTTATTTATTGCATTTGTGTTCTGACGAAGGAAAACTAAGCTAGAGACGCTTCACAACGCGTTCTCTTGCGGAAATTATCGCTTTCGGTTTGACTTTCTTTCTCTCAATGTGAACTGAATGAATTATTTTGTACTCATTTAACCACCATACCCATTTGTGTGGCTGTGTGATTTATGTCTAACCGTTTGGTTTCGTGTGTCAAAGCAAATATGAACATGAACATAGGGAATACACGTTTGGTACACAACACAGTCGAAATAGATAATTTATGTGATAAATGATTGATGTAACAAATTTCATTGTTTTGATGTAGTACATAATTTAAATGAAATTGGCGGTCATCAAATTGAAGAAGGTATTCACTAAATCAAGGGAATAATTACATCAATTCAATGAAAAACAATTGAAGATACTTTTTCATTATTTTGATGTACCATTTTATTTTCAAAGTATGTTAAATTTTATAAATATACAATGCTCCAATGTAGTGTTCTAGTCTGGTGAATTTTTGAGGACCCGGAATAATTTGCATGGGGTTACGAGACCCGCGGTCCGATTGGGTCCAAATTTAAAATTTTTCTTAACTATGACCAAATACAGTTTGGAATGTACGTCAGTCGTTTCGAGGTAATACATTTTTAACTGATGCTACACCCACTAATCCGATCCAACCCATTTTTGTTGATGTGTTATGTATTAACTCTACCAACGGTTGTTCCAAATTTCGATTTTCTACGATCAATATATTATGAGATTGTAAATATTGCCACTCCCGCTTATATTATTCTTCTACGGCCAATAAATCCGATCCTGGCAATTTTTATTGAAGTTTTATACAACAACGTTGGCTACGTGTGTTCCAAATTTCGTTCTTCTACGATCAACACATTCTGAGATATTCGAATTTTATATAATGCTACGCCCACTTTTTGCGAAATTACAAATATTGTCTCCAATAACTTACAATACAAATTTCGTTCTTCTACGATTAATAGCTTCTGCTATAATAAATGTTTAACTAATGCTACGCCCCCCTTTGCCACACCCACTAATCCGATCCAGCCAAATTGTATTGTTGTTTTACAAAATATCTCCAGTAACGTGTGTTTCAAATTTCATATACGCCCCATTTGTCAAACAATTTGGCTGAAGCAATGCATTCTGACTTATTTTTCGTCAAGAATTCTTCACAACAAAAAATGACCATATCGATCCAGGCATAGTCACCATTAGAGGTCGGTTCCTTTCCAGCTAGTGTTTTATGTATACTAAAATTCTGCACAACCAACAGTTTAAGGCCCCAGGCTAAAACACTTATCACCGCACGAATCGTAAGACGAATCAAATCAGTCGGACAACCCTATCCCTATATGTATGTACTTTAATATGAATAGAAATATCGAATTCAGCTGATGTACTCGTAAAACTAAACTTCATGTGCTTAATTAAAATGACAACCAATTTAAAATTGTCTCTCGGAATAATTCTCTTGATTGGTCCCGTCAGACACCTTGAGTGGCATTGATGGGTCGACTGCGGCGGTGGTTACCGGGAATACTTACATAGGAATATTTGCTTTTTTTCGCCATTCTCCCCTTTATTTGCAAATCAATATTTATGTTATCTATTGCAAAGATAACAATATCGACAATAACAACAAAAACGATATGTGCTACCAATAATAAGAACAACAACGAAATATCACACACAATATTCGTGTCTGTTTATTTTCAGAGAATTTTGTTGCAAAAGATAAGATTAGATAAAATACTTTAGATGCTTTTAATGCTAAATGGAGTGGAGTCGAGTGGTGTGGAGTGGAATACCATGGATGGAATGAAATGGAGGTATGAAATGTGGTGTTCCGCACACGGATGGAGGGATTGGCAACATGGAACAAAAAGCTCCCAGGTTGGTGGTGGTATTAAAACATCAGCAACATCATTCACGTGTGTGATGTTGTTGTGGCATTTCAAAGTGTTAAATGAATGTTCACTTCATTTATATCATTCCCAACAGAATTTGATTTTAGTAAGCATTGTCCCTGTTTCGCTAGTGATGTAGTTGCTACTTCAGAACTACCCAGTTTGCTTGTTCGAGGTAATGTCTCCTCCAAACATAGTTCGGGCAAACATCTTGCCAGCATTGCTGAATCGCTGCATGAATTAGATGCGATAGAGTAGGTCAGAGAAGAAAAATGCATTTTGTTCTGAATGTCTGCGTGACTCTTTTACAAAGTCGCTCTCTATATGTATATCTTTCTTATATAAAAAATTTACTTTAAAGGAATGAGTTTCCCGAAGAAGAGCGGCGTTATGGTCTTTCGGGCCGAATTGTATGTACACAGAAAGCAAAAATTGAGTAATCCGTACTTGAATCAAGCCGTAGCGGTGTCAAAAGTACGTTAGTAGGGATTTTCTTAAACCAAGTACAAAATACTTGAATCAAGTACGGATTTTTAAGCCCTGAATTCTTGATTTTAAGCCGAAAAATTCTTATTTTAAGCATAAAGCGATTGATTTAAGAATTTTATCGTATTAATTTGAGTGCGAAGCGGGCTTCAATGAAGACATTTTTGATTGCATTAAGCCTGCCTAATACTTGATTTAAGTCTGATAATACTTGATTTAAGCCTGCTCAGTTCTTGATTTAATCTTAACCAATACTTGATTTAAGCCAGATCAGTGCTTGAATTAAGACTGGTCATACTAGATTTATTGTGCTTTCGTTCGTTTATATACATCTCGAAAATTTATATGCATGTGTGTTTGATGTTGCGTCAGCCAAAATCAACCACTTGCATGAGAGGGTAATTTTATTGTGCTCTATAATGGTTCTGTCTCTCAGAGATAAAAAAGTAAGCTTTTTTTTCTTACTTTAAGCCATATTAGGCTTAATTTCCCTTTTCTAGAAATGTTTACTTGATATCAAGCATTAACCCTTTCAGGGTCAAAAAAAATTTATGTCGAATTAAAAATCCGAAAACTTGTATTTAGGGTAATATGATGACGCTGAAGCCGGGAAAAATAATAGATTTCGTCTTTGGTGGCCCCCGTGGCTTGTAGAGAATGTCGAATATATGTGACATTGACCTCCAAAGACACCTATTATTTGTACGCACATACACTACATTTAAGTACAAATATAAGAGGAAGTATTTTGGTGTTCATTGTTTATCCATATGCTTTTAATAAAAAAACAAAAATATTTTTTAATACGTATACGAGAGTATTAGTTAATATTTGGTGACAATTTTCAAAACAATTAAAATTTCTCTTGACACAAAGGAAGACTTTGCCTTTTTGAAAATAATGAAATAGCTTTTATCACAACCGTGCGCCTTGCACAGACCTGCACTTTTAGCTTGTATGAAAATTGGGATATACAAATGTTGGTCGAGGCGAACCTCTTGCAGTGGTACATTTTGCAAAATTGTGTTGTTTTTTTTGAGGTAGTAGCGGAATCGAATCTGAGCGGTCTCAGCAGTCGCTTCTATCCAAGTGCGAAGATATACATAGTTTCAGATTGGTTTCCTTTAAATTTTCTCTCGATGGCCTTTCTCGTGATTGTGCCCCAACTTCTTGGTGAACGGTGAGAAGAGTTTGGGCAACTTGGATCCGAAAATTCATACATTCTAGGATTTTTAATCAGGATACAATTTTGATGCAGTCTTTGCGATATTTATTCAACCCATGCCGCTGTAACAGCCAACTCGACAAAGTGCATTATAACTCGTAGTATCCACATGACATTGCGAATATTTATTCGATAATATTGTATAATTTTACCATCTAAAAAATCTACACCGCCCCTGCTTTAGTTTTACATTCAAACAACGCCACCTGCCAGTTGATTACTCCTGTCGCACTTCAAATATCACCGCATCATCGTTTTCAATTTGATCATCCAGATCTGAATCAGATTCTATTAAGAATTTTATCTCATCGTCAGTTAATTTTTATACACTCACTTTAGTGAAACGACTTCAAATTTGGTATGTGGTAATATTTTGTTCTATCTCAGGTTAAGTTCGGAAATGGTCCTTCTAGTACCTCCCTCACAAAAGGATAAAATTTGGTAAAATGTTGATTCCTTGATAACTTTTGTACTACTTATTCGAATCTTTTGAAATTCCACACATATGTGTGGATATTTACTATATAGCATAATATATATAATATGTACTATATAGTATATATATGTACTATATAGTATATATATGTACTATATAGTATATATTCGTATAATTATTCGCTACCACCATGTGCAAAATGGTTGCCGCTTCCCATTTGGTACCTCCGTCACAAATGGACCATTTTGCATCAAATATTAACAGCTTATGACATTAATACCGCATAAAAATACTTGAAATTATTGCACAGTGTAATAGTTTTATAGTACCTAGAGTCCTACAGTCCTTTTAAAAGTGAGAGTTATCACTTCAGATACAAAAAGAGCCAAGACATACCTAAAAACCCGACTGAAATTTCTTATTTTTTTCTTTATTTGTGACAAAAAATGATATTATATCCGAACAAAACCGTCATTATGAACTATGTTGTAATACGGAAAAAACATCCTCTGAAGGTTAATGTCGAATATATTTGACAACCGAAAAACAATCACCAAAATTGCGCGCATTATGTTTTTATAATTTTATTTTTGGAAAACTTTTTGTTACACTTGTATGAATACTTACAATTTTTCTCAATATCGTTCGATCACTCAAAATATTATTTTTTGCTTGCAAAATGTAGTTGTATACCTTATACGATAATAGATATAAGTAGCAGCAGTGTCTGTCTTTCATCCAAAATAAACAAATGATAACTAATTATAAATTAACATACCATGACGGTGGATAGAAACAGAGTACGAACGTACTTACATAAAGTACGATTAAGAATTTTTTACTTGAATTTAGTATGGCATTTTTCTTTCTGTGTACCTACCACCATGGATCGCACACCACAGTCTACTAGGGTTACTACTTATATCGTGAGCCTAATAATATACGAAATATAATTTGTGATTCAAATTGGCTCTATTGCTTTACAAAGTATTATTCTTTATAAGCTATGCTTGAGTGAGAACTATTTGACAAAGCATTTATCCACTCAGCTTTAGAAACCTCCAGAACATATCCTTTAAACCTATCAAAGCTTCTTCTCATGTCGTAAATAGTTGTGCACGCAGTTTATCTTTAATATATGGGAACAAGAAGAAGTCATTAGGTGCCTGATCAGGACTGTATGGAGGATGACACATTATTTCTGGGGTTTACGTCCTCGTCGTCCCTACATTGGTCTTTCTTGATATTGAAGGTGAATTTAACAACAACGGCGGCGCTGTCGTTGTTGATAAGACTAATGCAGCGTTTGCTTATCAAAGAAGACGCATAACAGCGCCGAAATTCTATCGAGATTTGTAAACAGGGAGTCTGATTTGGAAGAATTTAAATTCTAGCGAAGAATGGTCGTGGTATATGCAGACGATATTGCAATCGCAGTAGCCGGCGAATTCGAAAACGTCCCCAAAGATATTATACAGGTGGCTCTGAACAAATTGGCCCGATTGACCAGAAGCAGTGGTTTGAGCGTTAACCCAAACAACACTGAATTGGTTCTCTTAGGTTTTCAGCAATGTGACATCTGCAGGGGTAATATTTTTAAATTTTTTTGCCCAAAAAAAGAAAATTATGTCATAACGCCCAAAGTGCAAAAACCAATTTATTATCAAATGTCCAACACGCAGAACAGAGTAAAATATATCATAGAATAGATTATAGAAGACATCTTTCAAATTACACAGTACAACACAAAAAAAAAATAACAGGGTTCTGTCAATGGATTTTGGTAGAGGAGACCAAAAAAATATATACGTATATCGGCGTTTTGAAAGATCACATCGGAATTTTATTTTAGGGGGGGTTAAAGTTTTCCCCCCTTTGCTAGTTCGTGCAGAATATCGGTATATAAAACTATGTGTTCCGTTCATCTGAGGTGTAGGGTATCTCCAGCAACTTTGTAGCAAATGTTAAGGCCTATATTTTTGTGGAATATTTTAACCCTCTAGCTTCCCCCCATAACGGTGATTTTTGCCTATATTTTAACAAATCGTAAAAAACTCCCCTAAAAATGGGTGGGGCGGAGTTGAAATGTTCTACAAAAATGATGGCCATAAAATTTTACTATATATGTCAGAACACCAAAGCCCAAAACTTAACACAAACACCAAAAAGACGGCCAAATTCAAGATTTCCTGTTAAGGGTTAATTTAGACATTATATAGTGTTAGTACCAAAAAGGTCTTTAAAAATTGGATTTTTCGGGGTTGTTGTGAGAGATGCAAAAAAATAATGATTTTATTTTACAATTCAATAATATTTATTTTATATTAAATTATATTTCAGGACTATAAACAAAAAAATCTATTAATAACGCATATACAAGGAGAAATACTTATTAAATACATAAGTTCATTTATTTTTAATTCACATTTTTTTCACTCTTGACAATTCGACGCCATTATCAAACAATGTCCAACATAAATCTGCTATAAGTGACAAAATGCTCTTGCCTTTATAGCGTTTTTCAATAGGAAGACATATCTGATGGAACCGTTCGCCATGCTCATCAGTTTCAGTTGAAAACTGAAAATCAAAATATAAATATATATCGTCGGCTAAATGCTATTTTGGTCCATACGCCATTTTTGTGGTTTTTGAGTTAGGAGTTGATAATATGGGTTCCAAGCATGCTCTTTCAGAATCTGCAATCATTTTTTTCCTATCTCGCCTAGTTTTCGAGATATTGGTAGGGTACATTTGTTTTACTCTGAATAACGGGAAATAATTTCGATATTTTTGTTCTATGTCTCAATTTTTCTATCGCCCTATATTTTTCACTCAGTATTTTACGTTCTTTCGATCACAATATGTAAATTAGTGTCCTTCCATACCGACCCTTTTTGTGGTCCATGTAATACAAATACGAAAAAATATTAAAATAAAAGTGGATATGGACCAAAATGCCAAGTACAAAAATTGTTATAACTTGCTTATTTTTGGATGTAATGGCATAGAAATGCATGAGAATCATACAAACACTGTTGGGAACCCTATGAAATAAAAAGTGTGTAGCTCTTCAGTCCCGTTTTTACTCAAACTATAAATTGCGTTTTTCTGCGATCATACAAAATGGCGTATGGAACAAAATAGCATTGAGTCGACGATATGTATAATCTAATATAAATCAAAACTTGTATTACCTTTAGACCACAGCATCAAACCGATATAGCAATTTCGGCATATATGTTTTGGCACCCATGGCTCATCTGGAAAAACTTCCAGTTCAAAATAAACTTAATATATATCCTCCACTTTGCTCGTAAAAATGAAACCCTATGTTCCATAAGGGTATGCTTGCCACAGACGTAGCAAAACCAGTCAAGTTTTCCCAAACAGTCAGTCATTATTATTCTTACAAATTCCCTTGTAGACTATTGTAAGAAAATAAAAAGATTAATTGGTTGACCCACGATGTCAAACGTTAACGTTCATAAGTAACGTGCCACTCAAAAGTTCCGTTATGGTAATTTTGAGTGACAAAAATATAATGACAGAAATAATGAAGAAGAACAAAAGTACATACTCTTGGTAGTTGTTGAATAACAACCTTCTCTTCAGAGCTGGGAGAACCTACATATGCGAGGAATAACAAATTAACCCTTAACAGGCTATCTTAAATTTGGGCGTTTTTTTGGAGTTTGTGTAAAGTTTTGGGCTTTGGTGTGTTCTGACACTTATAGTAAAATTCTATGGCCGACATTTTTGTAGAATATTCCAACCGCTCCACCCATTTTTAGGGGAGTTTTTTACGATTTGTTAAAATATAGGCAAAAATCACCGTTATGGGGGGAAGCTAGAGGGTTAATATATATAAAATATAGGCCTTAACATTTGCTACAAAGTTGCTGAAGATACCCTACACCTCAGATGAACAGAACACATAGTTTTATATACCGATATTCTGCACGAACAAGCAAAGGGGGGGAAACTTTAACCCCCCCTAAAATAAAATTCCGATGTGATCTTTCAAAACGCCGATACACGTATATATTTTTTTGGTCTCCTCTACTAGAATCCACTGACAGAACCCTGTTATTTTGAAAAAAGTTTGAAATTGTTGTACAGTGTTATCGAAATGCCAAAAGACGGCTAAGCCGACCAGAGTGTCTTTGCGTGACCGGACTTCGGCCAGGTAATAACGATTTTCTCCTCTTGGGTATGACCAAATTAACTCAGCGTGACCGGACTTCGTCCGCGGTTACAAATTTTCTCCTCTAGTCTATGTATGTGCAAAGACGGCTTCGCTGACCGAAGTGTTCTCTGGAGGCCTGCGTTTGGCCGGTATTAAATATTTTCTCCTCTTGTGTATGTTTAAAGACTGCTATGCGGACCAAAGTTTCTTACTGAAGGTACTTTGGTCTGCGTAGCCATCGTGGGACATACCCAGAGGAAAAATAGTTTAAATCCGGTCGAAGGCCGTCAACGCGAATGCACTTTAGACCGCGTAGCCGTTTGTGGTCATATCTCTGAGGAGAAAATTTTTAACCGCAGCCAAAGGCCGGCCACGCTGATATAATTTGGTCCGCGTAATCGCCTTTGATCATATCCTAGAGGAGAAAATCATTAATACTTCGGACTGCTTGGCCGTTTGCGGCTACACGGACCAAAGTGTCTTTGCCTGACCGGCAAATTTTCTCATCTTGCGTATGTCTGAAGACTGCTACGCGGATCAAAGTTTCTTAATAAAAGCTTTTTGGTATGCGTAGCCATCATTGGACATACCCCAGAGCAGAGTTCGGAAAAAAACACTAAGGAACGGTTCCTTAGCGTTCTGTACCGTTCTTTCTTTCGACACCACAGGTCGCAAATATGAATGATATTGTACTTCAGACGTAATGTATTGGAACGTGTAATTAAAGCCTATATCGCATAATATTCCTGCAGGAAAGCTGTAGGGTCGCGTCCTAATATCGTACATTGCATATAACGGGTGATCCAATAGCCTTTTGTTGACAGATCACGTGTGAGTCGTGTCATGCTGTCATGTTATTTTTGTTAAGTATTGTTTGGCATTTCATCATGAAAAGACTTACGCCTGAACAACGTTTACAAATCGTTCAACTTTGCACTTCGGTCAACTTATGGTCAACATAATCGGCCTACTGATAATATAATATTCGACCGAATAGACCACGTCCAGCACGCAGTGAAGAAAATGTAGCGGCCGTAGCTGAGAGTGTACACGAAGACCGTGGATAGTCGATTCGGCGCCGTTCGCAGCAACTCGGACTGACGTATGTGGCGCATTTTACGTCGAGATCTTAAATTGAAAGCATACAAAATACAGCTTGTACCAGAACTGAAGCCGCCCGACCTTCCCATGCGACATCGCTTCGCTCTATGGGCTCTTGAAAAGTTCCAAGAAGATCCGACGTTTTCGAGCCAAATTTTGTTCAGCGATGAGGCCCATTTCTGGCTCAATGGGTATGTAAACAAGCAAAATTGCCGCATTTGGGACGAATAGCAACCTGAAGAGATTCAAGAGCTGCCACTTCATCCAGAAAAAACAAAGTTTTGGTGTGGTTTGTGGGTCGGTGGAACTATCGGTCCATATTTCTTCAAAAATGAAGCTGGTGAGAACGTAACCGTCAATGGCGACCGTTATCGTGCCATGATAAACGACTATTTGATGCCTGAAATTGAAGCTCGTGATCTCTGCGACATTTGGTTTCAACAAGACGGCGCCACTTCCCACACATCGCATCAATCAATGGATTTATTGAGAGAACACTTAGGTGAGCAGATAATTTCACGTTTTGGGCCGGTCGATTGGCCACCAATATCGTGTGATATCACACCGTTAAACTTGTTCCTATGGGGATATGTAAAGTCTAAAGTTTATGCGGACAAACCCGCTTCGATTCAGGCCTTGGAGCAAAACATCTCGCGTGTCATTCGCCAGTTACCAGGCGAAATGCTCGAACGAGTCATCGAAAATTGGACTCAACGGATGGACCATCTGAGACGTAGCCGCGGCCAACATTTGATAGACATAATCTTCAAAAAATAAATGCCAAAGAATGTCATAAACATTCCCCATTCAATTTGAATTTTCTGTGTTTTTTTCTTTAAGAAAGTAGGGAACCTCGAAATGGATCACGCTATATATAGCAGTGTTCGTCCAATACTGTTGTATGGTATTGTGTGTGATGGACGGCAAACTATTCATTACAAAGTAATTAACAAAGGTTCGGAGAACCGCATGCCTATGTATAAGCTGAGCGTTGAGGACTACAGTAACTAATGTCTACAAACCCTACTACATCTACCGCCCATTGATATTGTGGCGAGAGAAGTTTCCACCAGAGCAGCATTAGAAGTTTCCACCAGAGCAGTCTATAAATGTGGAGGTATAAGAACTATGACCACATGAGGATATCACAATGTAGTGCTATGGTACCCGACCGAGTGAACTATATACCAACGGCGTACACCACTAAGATACCGGCCGGGTAGCAATGGGTTGGCAGAATACAAGGAAATTGAAAACATCTTCACTTCTACACAGATGGTTCGAAGAGAAGTGCACTGTAAAGAACTAAGTCTTGATATAGCTTATGGTGTTTTCTTTTCTAAAAAAAGATGTTGCCCTGTCAGAGAGCAGCATAGTAATAATGTCGCCTACGCCCTCCTGTACTGCTGCATTTTTTACAGTCAGAATCGATAACAAAAATGCGAAAAACCAGCCTTCTAACTCACTAAAAGTAAACTAAAAACAAAGAATACTCCACGGCGCCGCCTAAATAAAGCATCTGACCAAACTTCATTATAAAAAAGCACGCACGGACGCACGCGGGTATTTAGGCTATTCGCTCGACGCCGAAAAAACATCTGTTTTGTAGGGCAGCGTCCACCCCTTCGATTAAATACAGGGCTGAAATGTTGCATTTTTGCCCCGTGCAAGTGCGACATTTTTCACAAAAGAAAACGAAACCCTTTCACAGTGCAGCATTTATTTTACAATCGAAGACAAAAAGGCATTTTTGGGGCGAAAGGCATAAAAAATGTAGCATTTTTTGGCACAAAAGAAAACACAATTAGAGACTATCAGATACCTATAGTATCTATGAAGCCAAAATAATGGCAATATGCGAAGTCGCCAAGTGGCTGAGTCGGAACGTAGTGACCAACACTGGCGTTGTCATTAACCCGGACAGCCAGGCTGCCAGGTTGGAGGCCGCATCTCTAAATTTTCAAACAGCCCTGACTGCCGCAGATCTCTCAACGAGATGGCAGAGCAGTTTAGTTTTATATACCTCATATGAGTATCTGGACATAGGGATATCCCGGAGAACTGCAAAGCCGATGAACTAGCTGGGAAAAGAATGACATTACAAATTCTCCAAGAATTTGAATATATTGGTGCGCCATTGCTCACAAGCAAGCTTTGGCTTACATAAGCAAGAGGCAATCAGGCTGTCCTATGAAAGATGTACAGAAATCGGCAACCTATAGGTGCTATACAAATTTAGCCTAGATACGACCTGAGAAGGTCAAAATATTTGTTCCCCCTAGAGTGTACAACACTGTCTACGTTAGTGTCATTTCTGACGTAACACTGCCTGAGCGCCGAACACGCCAGAATGTTGAGTTTTGACTTGAATGACTTCTGCAGAAGCTGTGAAGATGTGGAATAATTGGAGAGCACTGAGCGCCAGCTTTGCTACTGTTCCGCATTGAGTAAACGACGTCTGGATATATTGAGGTCAGCCTTTCCAGGAACTTTAACAGATCTTTCCGGTATCGTTTTTGTACTATTGATAAGTTTGTTCATTAAACAAGTTGGTTTCGATGAGGAGCATCTGAGCCCGTAGTAACGCTAGCGACCTAAATTGGTCTATGTGAGCTGATAACACAGGCTGCTACCCTATCCTAAACCTACACGAGAGCAACGCTTGCAAATTGTATATATTTTATATTAAACTAATGGTTCTGTTCGTTCAACTTCAAACATCTGCGAAGAAGCTCATATTTGGTTGAATGGGTACGTAAATTGAAAAAATTGTCGCATTTGGAGTGAATTTAATCCAAAAACTTTAGTCTAAACACTATAACCTCCTCACAAAGTTACTGTTTGGTGCTCTGTATGGCACAGTCATTGGTCCATGTGTCTTCTATGATGGGCAGAATGTTACTGTCAACAGTGAACGGTATACATAGAGAAGTTATTATAAGTTTTTTCATACCTCAATTAGGTGGTATTAATTTCGTTGATATGTGTTTCTAACATGGCCGAGCCTCATCCACCCAGCTCACGCTACAACTAATTTAACCAAAGAAACTTTTGATGAAAGAATAATAACGTGTTTTCCAATAGGGATGATATGATTTTGAAGTGACGTTTCGGCCATTAGTAATATGTCATGATCTGCCATTTGTTTTCCATTGTTTTCAGTAGTGTTTACAATTTCATCATGGCAAGAATAACGTTTACAAATTATTCAGTTTTATTATCAAAATAATCGTTCTCCAATTGCAACTTTTCGTGCGTCCATTTTTTTTAATAAAAAAAAAACACTTTTCAGTTGACCTACCCCGACACCCATGAGCAGTATTTTAGCTCTCGTTAAGAGCTATCTTTTTGCCATTGACCGATTCTCGATCCGACGTACCGTTAAGGAGCTAGAGCAAAAAAAACTTTCCGTTCACATTTGAAAATGATGCTAAGTCAATTTTTTTTAACTCCAAAAAACACTCTCCAGTCGACCTACGACCTTGACACCCATGAGCAATATTTTAGCCCTCGTTAAGAACTATCTTATTGCCATTGACCGATTGTGGCTACGTGCCACACAGCAAATGAAACAACTGAATTGATGCGAGAAATGTTTGGAGATTATTTCAAGAAATTGTGATATTGAATGGCCTCCAAAAAGTTGTGGTTTAACACCATTAGACTATTTCTTGTGGGGTTATTTGAAGTCATTGGTCTTTTGAAATAACCCAGACTCTCTTCAAGCTTTACAAGTCAATATTGAACGTGCCATTCATGCATTCGACTTGATTTAGTGGAAAAAGTGCTCGAAAATTGGGTTCATCGAATTCGATCCTGCAGAAGAAGTCGTGGAGGCCATTTGAATGACGTTTTATATAGAACTTAATTGTATCGATTGTACTTCACATTAAATAAAAAACTTTTGAATTTCCTTAACAATAAGTGCTAAGGAAATTCTGTATCACGTAATGGACCTGTTGATTGACCACCAAGATCGTGTAATCTAACATATTGAATTTTTGTCTTTGTACAGTCACTCGTCTACGCCGATAAACTAGAGACAATTGAACATCTGCAATCAACATTGGCGAAATACGGCCGCAAATGCTGCGAAAATTTGTGTCCCTGGTTGAGCAACATACGCAACAGCTGTCGTGACCACATGTCGCAAATCTTATTCAAACAATAAAGTCATAAAATTGTCTATCCAGTAATGTCAGTTTAAATGACAAGTTCTTTCCTTTATTTTAATATGAAGTTCTGTAATTAAAAAAACACTCGTTAGAAAGCACACAGACAAATGTTACACGCATTTAACATGTTGTATACCCTACACGCAAAGAAAAAATTCGTTTCTGCGAAACGAAATATTAGACAACTACAATTTTCGTTTGCCGGAACTGAAATTTCGTTTGTTGTGACAGAAACATCTTCTGACCAAAAGAAATTTCAGTCGTTGTAAACGAGAATTGTAGTTGTCTAATATTTCGTTTCGCAGAAACGAATTTTTTCTTTGCGTGTAGGTGGTCCACATTGAAGCTCTGTAGTTCGGCCCCTGCATTTTATTAAGAGTTGTAAACTTACTGCCTGGCCCACGACGTTGAACGTTAACATTCGCACGACTTCTATGCGAAAAACAGCTGATTTGATACTTGTAAAAAGGAATTATAACGACAATGCGAACGAAAACATATTGTCTGATGCCTATTAGTGGGTTGCAAATCAGCTGTTCGCATAGAAGTCATAATAACTTTAACGTTCGACATCGTGAGTTAAATTCTCTAATACAGTTGACAAAACTTATGAATTATTTCTCCCTTTTTCGACTTCTTCCTCTGTTCGTCGTTAGATCTCTACTAGTTCGCATGTCTGCAGGGTTTAGCAATATGCTTGAGTGGCAGAAACGCACTTCTTCCAGTGTAAAAGTGTTGTAAGTACTTTTCATCGTTATTATCAAATTCACGGGAAAAAAGCTGATGAAATGCTTAAAAATATAGTAATAACAATTCACGAACATATGAAGTAAAAAGTACAAACTTATTTGTAGTATTTGTAAATGTTGTTGCTGCCGGTGTTGGGGTTGCTGGTGATAAGATATGTCAGCAATCCATCTGCCATTACTATTTGAGGTATTTCAGAAGTCCATATTTCGATGGAAATACTGGAACAAAGTACGCAGTTTGTGGCTGACGACGCATTTGTGAACAGACGTAAAGGCAACAAAATAATCGAAAAAAAAAGAAATCAAATATTAATAATGTAATAAATCATTGCTTTTAAAAATAGATTGATAACAAAATTATTAATAACAAATAATGTTTGTTTTGGGGCGAGGGTTTACGCAATATCGCCAAATTGGGAGATGTTAACAATAAACAGGAATATTGTATTGGAAACATTTTTATGAGGGAAATACGCAAAACCTACGTTTGGGGGTGAAATAAATCAATTTCGAATATACTTTGCGTATTCATAATGAGGTGTTAATATTTAGGGCTGGATTTTCCCAATATTTGGTTGTAAAAGTTTTCGTTAAGGGCTATAGCAACAGAACATGAAAAATGTTTTAATATTGCTGTAATATTTTTTTGTAATGTATTTATTACGTTTTTTGTGCAGCAATAATGTACTAGCAAATAGGGTTACCTTTCATGCGGAAAGTTTTGAATACCATCCCAGGGAAAATAAATAAAGTAGAGGACTAGCCGAGTTATTTACTCCTTAGTTAACGACACATTTGGGATATCTACCCCTCAGTAGGTTATATACTAATCAGTGGAATACTAATTCGCAATATAGAAGTACTCCTTAGAAGGTTACCTAGTCGTTAATAGAAAACTAGTTAAGCTATATATTCTTAAGCAGAGGGTCAGTTGGAGTCGTTTTCAAAGGTCACCTATTAAATAGTAAATGATTACACTATGCAACAAAAAAAATTGTTTTTGTGTCCTATACCTAAAAATTATTTTTTTTGTATAAATTGTGGCATACTGTTATATAAAATCAAAGCCAAACATTTTTTTATAGATGCATTTCTTTTTTTTAAATTTTTTTTATTAAAAATGCTATTATCTTTGAAGGTACCCTAGTAGTATTTGCACAATAATTTTTGGAGTATATGCCCGATCAGGTCGACTCATACGTTAAATTGAAGCTATTAGTGTGGGCTACCAATGTTCAAAATATCTCTTTCACTTAGAAACAGTGGTTTAGTAGCAGTCATTAAACAAATTGGAAAAAGTAGATCTTTTCAAAAAAAAAAAAAAATCCTGGGACAAAAAAAAAACATAAAAAATTGAAAAAAAAAATCGAACAAGTTTCATTAGAAGTAATTGTGAGTTCTTTTTTGACGTTTGTAGATTTCGGAATCGGTTTTCTAATAAGGAACCAAATCTAATCTCCCATCATTCTTTCATCCCAGTGCCCTTGGTAACGCCGCTCGATGGACTTCAATTCTTGGTGAAACCTTTCGCCATGTTCGTCACTTACGTCGCCAAGATTCTCGGGGAAAAAGTTTAAATGAGAATGCAAGAAATTAATTTTGAGGGATATATTTACACCTGTTGGAATACATAAAGCGAAAAATAAGTTGGAAGAATACATACATATGTGTTATATGTATACATAAATATAAAAAAAATATATTTCTAACCAATTTTTTCATAATTTTTTAACAAATCATTAATCATTGTTTCATATTGCGGGCTTTTATTGGATCCAAGGAAATTTGAAACTACAAGCTTAAACGACCTCCATGCTGCAATTTCATCCGACGTCAAATATGATTCGAAATTCACATCTTTCATCAGTTTCCTTATTTTAGGCCCATCAAAAACTCCTTCTTCGATTTTTTGAAAAGAAAGGCTTTTAAATATGAGAGTGAATTCCTTAAGGCTTTTACAAAATTTTCAAAGAGCCCCGGCTTAGTATGCAGTGTTGGCAAAATATCGGCTATCCCAGAGGCATAACATACCAACTACTTTTAAATCGCAACAAATTTTCCAGTCATGTTCATATTTTATGTATTTTATCAATTTAGCCATTGCTTCGTATGATTCCTTAGTGTTGACAGCATGAGCAATGGGAATCGACGGTTTCTGATTATCCGTTATGTAAAAGTACTGCTTTCAAACTTTCTTTACTTCTGTCAACAAGTAACCGCCATTCCTTTGAATTCTAAATTTAAGGTCCAGGGAAAGGCCGGGTTACAAAGACCATATGGCTGAATTTTGCAGCGACAGACCAAAGCCTCTGGTGGGAATCGAACCCACGACCCCCAAACTCATAGGCGAGTACGCTACCAACTCGCCTACTGGGGCACTCATTGAATTGTATGTTTGATTAAGTTCCTCGAACAATCCGGGAATGTCCTTGCAAAAGCATCTGTTATCCACAGTTGTATAAAATTGTTTGTAAGGTATATCACGGACTCCATAATATGATATGTTAACATCTGGGGCCAAAATATTGTACTGTTTCATCGCAGATGTAAGTAGTTCTGCCTTATCTTTGGTCATTTCCAAATCTCTCACTAGATCAATGAGTTGAAACTGAGTTAAAAGCGATGACTTCTGACCCAAACTTGAATCGCTCAGAGTTGAGTACTCAGTTGAACTTGAAGATGTTTTCGTTATTAGGCTGTTAGCTATACTTGGACACTTCCTACTCCAATCTATTAACTTAGACAAACATAGCAGTCCGTATCGTGAATGAATGGTTGTCTCCAAATCATTGGCATTCCAAATTCCACGTGAAGTCTTAAATTGAAACGTTTTACTCCTCAAAACATTGTAATACATTAATTGTAAAGTACTTACCGCATTCTTCCACTAGTCCATCGAGTAAGATTTACATGGTACGAATTACACAAAATACTAGGTGTCCACGGTTCGTTCATATTTTTAACTCGTATACCAAAATATTACCCATATATTTCTTCAATTATTTTATTAAACGCACGTCGATTTTTTTAATTACATATTTTCCGCAGATATAGCAGAAATTGTCGGGATCATTTACACATTGAAACGTTCTTTGCCTTTTACTCATACTTCGAAATATAACTTTGTAATATTTTTCAGAAAATCGACTTATCTCTTTAAGCCGCTGAATTATACTAATTGTAATATGTAAATTCCGGGTTTAAGGTTCATAAGTTGCAGTACCTGTAGCTGACATATAGTTTGCTTCGAAAGTAGACACCCAATATTTTCAAGACTGCCGCGTACTACTTTGTATTGCGTACATATAATTTTACTACCTGTATATACGACGGGGATGTCCATGCCCCTAAAGGGCGTAACTGAAGTGAAACCTTATAAATAAAAATCCACAAATATTGTTGAATGACTCTCTATCTGAGCGGATCTCATCCAATATAGCTCTCACATTGCATATCATGTTTTATGGAGGGTTACGAACGACCATAAAACCTCGTCCTCTCTATAATTTTATAATGTCTGACATCAATCCTCATAAAATAAAATGCAAGTGCAATGTCGCTTATACGTCTCTCCCATATATGGCGAATTCAATATAAGCAAAAACATCATTTAAAAACGAAAAAATATGAAACAAGATTTTTTTGAATTTCCCTAACATTTACAAAATGGCTCATAACTTTTACATCTATCCATAGATTTTTTCAAATAGACAGTGTTCTCTTCGTTAGCATGCTGGCTTTTTAAAAATACGATAAAATATTTTTTTCTATTTTTTATGGTCTTTTTTTGTACCAGGAAAACGTGTTTTAAAAAAAAAACAGTTTTTTCTCATATTTTTGACGACTGTTACTAAACCAAAGATTCTACGTGAAAGCGATATTTGCAGCATATGTAGCCCTCATAATTCCCTTTAGTTTGAGGCATAACACGGCTCAATCAGGCTTATACCTGAAAAATACTGAATGTAATTTCCATGAAAGTTGGAATTTAAAAAAAAAATTACCATACACTTTTTTTTTAATATTTTTTTCGTATTTGTGATACCTAATTGCACCAGAAACTGTTATCCACATCCATTGGACAAGAATCTTATTGCATAGTGTTATTAAAATGTAAGACATTCTTAATATAGGAACTTCGATTGTTAGTAAAACTAATTAATGTAGGAATTCGAATAAGTAGTGCAGAAGTTGTAGGGAAATCATTTAGTCACTAAATGTTAACCCTTTGTGGTCCATCGAAACAAACGTACGCATCTGCTGTATTTTATCCAAATAATCCATACAAATAGCAATTAATATTTCATGCATTCATTTATTATATTAATTAATTTTACACCACTTTAATGGGAGCATAAAGAAATTTGTGCAATATGCCAACATGTTGCAATGCAATATTTCCTAAAAAGAAAAAAGAAATAATACTCAAAATTTAACGAATGATTTGTACAGCATTTTCACTCTTTGTCAATACCTTCCAATTTTTATCATTTCATATTGAAGATACTATTGACACCTTACAGATGTTTCCCAAAGTTCAGCTGATAATAAATGGAATTATTGCTGCTGGTGGTGATGGCAATGGTAATGGTAATGACGTTGATAGAACACAAACTTGATGGCATGGAAAATATTGCTGCAATCATTTTGAATGATTCTCATATCATAAAAATAACATTATTCTTAATGTTATTTTTATCAATGGCATTAAAAAATCGTTGTTGCTTCGATTTACACAATTGAACGCAATGGTGTAGTAAATCTGGCAGCAGCAGCAACAACAGCATCAACATCATCATCAACAACATAATTATTAAGTTGCCACACACACAGTCTTACACAAACAATATGAGAGGATCAAAGCAATTGAAAATAATATACACGAAAAAAAAATAGCTCAAGTATGGAGGAATGCCTCAAATATCGACTCTGATATAGAGGAAAACCTCAAAGGTCAGTGCTCGATTCTGGAATAAAGGAAGACCTCAGAGGTCGACTTTGTTATAGAGGAATACCTCAGAAGTCGACTCTGGTATAGAGGAAGACCTCATAGGCCGAGTCTGGTATAGAAGTCGACTCTGGTATAGAAGAAGGCTCCATAGGTCGACTCTAGTATAAAGGAAGACCTCAGTGGTCGACTCTAGTATAGAGGAAGGAATACCTTAGAGGTAGACTCTAGTTTAGAGGAAGACCTTAGAGGTCGACTCTAGTTTAGAGGAAGACCTCAGATGTCGCTCTAGAGTAGGGGAATACCTCAGAGGTCGACTCTGGTATAGAGAAATACCTCAAGACCTCAGAGGTCGACTCTGGTATAGAGGAATACCTCAGGACCTCATAGGACGACTCTAGTATAAAGGAACAGGTTTACTCTGGTGTAGAGGAAGACCTCAGAGGTCGATTCTGTTATAAAGGAAGAACTTAGAAGTCGACTCTGCTATAGAGGTAGACATCAGAAATCGTCTCTGGTATAGAGGAAGACCTCAGAGGTCGATTCTGGTAAAAAAGATGACCTCAGAGTTCGAATCTGATATAAAGTAAGACCTCCGAAATGAACCGTGGTATAAAAAAAGACCTGAGAGTTCAAATCTGGTGTAGAGAAAGATGTCATAAGTTGACTCTAGTATAGATGAAGACCTCACAGGTCGACTCTAGAATAAAGGAAGACGTCAGAAGTCGACTCTAGTATGGAGGAAGACTTCAGAGGTCTACTCTAGTATAGAGAAAATACTCAGAGGTCGACTCTGGTGTCTAGAAAGACATCAGAGGTCGACTAAAGTATAGATTATGTCCTCAGAGATCGACTCTGCTATAGAGGAAGACCCAGAGGTCGAGCCTAGAGGTCGATTTTAGCATAGAGGAAGACCTCACAGAAAAGAGGAAGACCTCAGAGGTCGATTCTATTATAGAGGAAGACCTCAGTGGTCGAATCTGGCATAGAGAAAGATCTAAGAGGTCGACTTTAGTATGAAGGAAATATTGAGAGGTCGGCTCAAGTATGGAGGAAGACCTCAAAGGTCGACTCTAGTATAGAGGAAATACTGAAAGGTCGACCCTGGTATCGAGAAAGATATCAGAGGTCAGAGGTCAGAGGACTCTAGTATAGAGGAAGACCTCTGAGGTCGACTCTAGTATAGAGGAAGACCTCTGAAGTCGACTCTAGTATAGACGAAGACCTCTGAAGTCGACTCTAGTATAGAGGAAGATCTCTGAGGTCGATTCTAGTATAGAGGAAGACCTCTGAGGTCGACTCTAGTATAGAGGAAGACCTCTGAGGTCGACTCTAGTATAGAGGAAGACCTCTGAGGTCGACTCTAGTATAGAGGAAGACCTCTGAGGTCGACTCTAGTATAGAGGAAGACCTCTGAGGTCGACTCTAGTATAGAGGAAGACCTCTGAGGTCGACTGTAGTATAGAGGAAGACCTTTGAGGTCGACTCTAGTATAGAGGAAGACCTCTGAAGTCGACTCTGGTATTGAGAAGACCTCTTAGATCGACTCTGGTATTGAGGAAGACCTCTTAGGTCGAATGTAGTATTGAGGAAGACCTCTTAGGTCGACTCTAGTGTGAAGAAAGAAAGATTAGGTCGACTCTAGTGTAGAGGAAGACCTCTAAGTTCGACTCTAGTATAGAGGAAGACATCTGAGATCGACACTAGTATAGAGGAAAACTTCTGAGGTCGACTGTAGTATAGAGGAAGACCTCTTAGGTCGACTCTAGTATAGGAGAAGACCTCTTAGGACGACCCTAGTATAGAGGAAGACCCCTGAGTTCGACTCTAGTATAGAGGATGACCTCTTATGTCGACTCTAGTATAGAGGAATACCTCTGATGTCCTCTCTAGTATAGAGAGGAAGACTCTAGTATTGAAAATATAGAACCTAAAGTGATGCAAGAAAAATTACGAATTTCCTTGAGTGTATTCCACATCGATTATTTTTATTTTTCCGCAATGGATGTTTGTAATGATGCAACAAATGTAATTGAAACGATTCTTCTTCGTTTTTGCAGTATTCCATCACTCTCGAATGAGTTCCATATCTGCGAGTATTTTTTCAAATTGTCGTTCCATCAGAGGCATAAACAACAATCCATCCATTCAAGCGAATGGCCTGGTGGTACGGGGGGTAAAACACACATTTGAAATGTGTTCCATTAATTGCGATGAGGCTCATTACGCCGGCTTTGGTTGGATGTTTGACTCTGCTGCTGCTGCTCATGATACTGATGCCAAATGATGACAATGCCTTTAACATAAATGTCGATAATATTGATTATGTTTTCATTTTGAAATACTCATCTGTCTGTCCGTCCGTCCGCTGTACCATGTGGTTTTTGGTTTTTCTATGAAACTGTATCTTTTTGACACACACTTTACAGTGAATCGAATTCTCGTCGTCACGTTTTCTATAGAGCGCTAACAAGGAACAGCAGCTATCGTGAGGGGTGGGTGGCCATACCGACGTCTGGGGGGGATAACTGTGATGTTTGACTGCCATATATGGTTATTGCAGTCATTATTATTGTTGTTGGTTTGGAAAAATCTCGTGAAAAACTAGACAATGCAAAACCGATCAAATTTCACGAAACAAACTAAAAACTTGTTAATAATACATTGTTTTGCGAGTGACAACATTTGAAATGATCAATTATAGTTTTAGATTTCGTAACCCATAAACTCAGTAATGAGGAAAACTGCGGTTCTGTCAATAAAACTTACCAAACGTTTTTTGAGATGTTGATGGGATGCAGTCATTCTGAAATGATAGGAAATACAGATTATTAAAAACATATCAGATATACAGTGAACTTAGAATACAAATGTATATACAATAGAATTTATGTTGAGATACGTTTCTATATTAGAGCCGATTATAATGTCGACCATTGAGGTATTTTTACGTACTAGAGTCTAAAATGTAGGTCTTCCTCTATACTATAGTAGACCTCAGAGGTCTTCCGCTATACTAGAGTAGAACTCTGAGGTCTTCCTCTATACTAGTGTCGACCTCTGAGGTCCTTCTCTATACTAGAGTCGACCTCTGAGGCCTTCATCCATACTAGAGTCGACCTCAGAGGTATTTTTCTATACTAGAGTCGACCTCAGAGGTCTTCCTCTATACTAGAGTCGACCTCAGAGGTCTTCCTCTATACTAGAGTCGACCTCAGAGGTCTTCCTCTATACTAGAGTCGACCTCAGAGGTCTTCCTCTATACTAGAGTCGACCTCAGAGGTATTTCTCTATACTAGAGTCGACTTCAGAGGTCTTCCTTTATACTAGAGTCGACCTCAGAGGTCTTCCTCTTTACTAGAGTCGACCTCATAGGTCTTCCTCTATACTAGAGTCGACCTCTGAGGTCTTCCTCTATAATAGAGTCGACCTCTGAGGTCTTTCTCAATACTAGAGTCGACCTCTGAGGCCTTCATCCATACTAGAGTCGACCTCAGAGGCCTTCCTCTATACTAGAGTCGACCTCAGAGGTCTTCCTCTATACTAGAGTCGACCTCAGAGGTATTTCTCTATACTAGAGTCGACCTCAGAGGTCTTCCTCTATACTAGAGTCGACCTCAGAGGTCTTCCTCTATACTAGAGTCGGCCTCTGAGGTCTTCCTCTATACTAGAGTCGGCCTCTGAGGTCTTCCTCTATACTAGAGTCGGCCTCTGAGGTCTTCCTCTATACTAGAGTCGACCTCTGAGGTCTTCCTCTATACTAGAGTCGACCTCTGAAGACTTCCTCTATACTAGTGTCGACCACTGAGGTCTTTCTCTATACTAGAGTCGACCTCAGAGGTCTTCCTCTATACTAAAGTCGACCTTTCCCTATACTAGAGTAGACCTCTGAGGATTTCTACTAGAGTCGACCTCTGAGGTCTTCCACTATACTAGAGTAAACCTCTGAGGTCTTCCACTATACTAGAGTAAACCTCTGAGGTCTTCCTCTTTACTAGAGTTGACCTCTTAGGACTTCCTCTTTACTAGATATGACCTCTGAGGTCTTCCTCTATACTAGAACCGACTTCTGAGGTCTTTCTCTATATTAGAGTCGGCTTCTGAGATTTTTCTCTATACTAGAGTCGACCTCTGAGGACTTCCTCCATAATAGAATCGACCTCTGAGGTCTTCCTCTATAATAGAGTAGACATCTGAAGTCTTCCTATATACAAGAGTCGACCTCTGAGGTCTTTCTCTATACTAAAGTCGACCTTTGAGGTTTTCCTCAATACTAGAGTCGACCTCTGAGGTCTTCCTCAATACTAGAGTCGAACTCTGAGGTCTTCCTCTATACAAGAGTCGACTTCTGAGGTCTTCGTCTATACTAGAGTCGACCTCTGAGATCTTCCACTATACTAGAGTAAACCTCTGAGGTCTTCCTCTTTACTAGAGTTGACCTCTGAGGTCTTCCTCTTTACTAGAGATTACCTCTGAGGTCTTCCTCTATACTAGAGTCAACCTCTGAAGTCTTCCTCTATACTAGAGTCAACCTCTGAGGTCTTCCGCTTTACTAGAGTGGACCTCTCAGCTTTTCCTCTCAGATATATTCGACCTGAGGTCTTCGTCTATACTACAGTCGACCTCTGAGGTCTTCGTCTATACTACAGTCGACCTCTGAGGTCTTCCTCTGTACTTGAGTTGACATCTGAGGGGTTCCTCTGTACTAGAGTCGACCTCTGAGCTCTTCCTCTATACTAGAGTCTATCTCCGAGGACTTCCTCTATACTAGAGTCGACCTCCGAGGACTTCTTTATACTAGAGTCGACCTCCGATATCTTCCTTTAAACTAGAGTCTACCTCTGAGGTCTTCAATAATACTATAGTCGATCTCTAAGGCTTCCTGAGGTATACTAGAGTCTACCTCTGAGGTCTTCCTCTATACTACAGTCGACCACTGAGGTCTTGTGTCTCCATCTTGTTTTAAAACGTGGCACAAACATATCGTGCAACCCTCGTACAGAGCTATGTGAAATATCGAAATTCTCACAATGCCCTTATAATTCATTCACTAAACTGTCACTCAGTAACTAAATATAGTTCAATTTCTCCGGGAAAAGTATAGATAAGCTGAAGAAGACAAAAGTGTAAACTTTTACACGAACTAAATTAAACCACAAATATGTTGGCAGCGGTTGGTTCGTTTGGCTGAATGGTTGGCATGAATGAACGATGGAGTGATTGAATGAAAACCAGTGGGAAGTGTAAAAATTTAAATTCACTACATCATCTCTCTCTCTCTATATAAATATCACTCCATGTCGAAATGCTAAAAAAAGAAGAAATAAAAAACTCACATGTATCTGCCAAGAAAAAGAAAGATGTAAAAAAACTTACCAACTGCAAAAAAAACGTAAATGACGGTCTGGTAATTTGAGAATGTGGCCAAACCTGAGGCAAACAGTAGCTAAAGCAGCAGCCGACGCGCTCTGTAACAGCCATCCCATTCCCAATCGCATCCCAGTCAATGTAAGTAGTACCCGCCAAGAATGAAATACGGTGGCAAACTGCTGCAGAGGCAACGTGTAAAAATGTATAATTTTTACATCCGGCATAAACGATTTTTTTGCGTTGTACGCTGGTCTTTAATTATCGGCTATATTGCCGTCGTTGTGCCATAATACAGTGGGGGATTGAAGGAACAATTTAAGTTTTACAATATCTTTATCTTTATAACAAATTGTTGTTGCGTTATAAATTATTTATTAACTAAGTTGTCCTATATATATAAGAATAGGAGCAAATAACTGCTGCTTTGCAAACGTATCATTCCTTTCAAATAGTACAAATTTGTGAGTTTTATATCTGTACAAGCAATAACCTGGAGCGTTTCGCAACCCTCACCTTTTTTGAATTTTCTGTTTAGGATACTGTAAAACAGTTATATTCCTTTCAATCAAAACATTCATCATTGCCTTTTTACTAAATTACTAAAACCCCATTTTTATTTCTTGTTTATGTTCCCAGAGCTACCCTTGTACAATGTTCTAATATAGCCCCTATATAAACGTCCCTCCCGATTTGAGTGGAATTTTAATATTATTTTTTTAAATAAAAAAGAATTTTACTTTGTCTGGATAACATTAAAATTTTTTTTTTTTGTGTTTCAAAAACGAAGTGGAAAGCTTTTAAATTGCATATTATTCCAAAATTTTCACAAAATTCCCCCACTGTTTTTGACGGTAGAGGCAATGTGATAGCATCACATCTTGACTTAGCCTCCTCACATCATTTTGTTTGTTTTATAAGATTTGTGGCCAATAAACAAAAAATTCGTCTGTGCCCGAAAAGAGTACATATTGTTGCGCGATGACGACAAATGTGATTCTGAAAAATAATAATTTGATATTCGATATTTTATTTGGATTTTGTGTATTCCGAGTAAGTGAGTGAGTGAGCAGTTTATTCAGAAGCTGTTTTCTACATTTCTGACGAGATTTGTCGCCAATGAACAGTAGCCAAAATTGTGACATTTACTAAGGTTTCAATCAGTGTTCAGTGTTCAGTGTTCAGTGCTGAGAGTTGAGTGGTTTTTGTTTTGTGGCCTGAAGGGAATACATTTTGTATTTTCTGAATGTCATTCACCCCTTTAGGTAATCGATCTAGCATTACGTTATTTTTCTCGTCCCTCGTTTTTAATCGTCTGCGAATTTTAATGACATTAACCGTTATATATTCATTTCATGGGTTTATGTAACTTAAGTGTGTTTTCGAATTTTTAACATTTAAAATTAAACCTGTTGTCGACTTCCTGTTGATTTGCTGAGTACATTAGGCCATATTGTCATACAATTCATATTACAATCGATGTTACTTAGGATAGTTTAAGGATTCTCATACAGTATGAGTCGGCGCCAATTTTTGGTGGAGTGCTAGAATAATATATTACCAAATGTCGTACTTGAACATTCGATAGTTTCTGAGATATACATATGGCAAGTACCGGGCTCTCGGACCAGTGATTACGTCCATTTTTGGCGAAGTTATAGATATTGACCCTACTAAAGAACAATCCGAATTTCATTCTTCTACGGTCGTTAGAGAATGAAAAATCAATCCTATAATTATTGCAACGTCCACTCGCATTGACATATCTATCTTAATGAAACCGGCCATTTCATATATTTTGATATCAATACTTACTTAGTTACTGCAAGTTAGAGTTACCTAGAATTAAGTTGAAAAAAATTGCATACTTGTTAGAAAGGAAATGTATAAACTTCTTAAAAGTAGGGAAACTAGGTTTATTGGCATGGGAACTAAAATTTTCCTAAATTTTAGTTAATTTTAACTTTCTCTAAGGCTCACCTTTTTCTGAGTGCGTACATCTTTCCTTAACCACTTGACATACAATGTCAAATAACTTACGGGAAATTAAGTGTCAATTTACCTGAATCTACTGACCCCGATACTGCTCGTAATTTGGGAGCTATCACTGATCTGACCACGTAGATGATCTTATCATGATGAGCTATATGGTTTGAATTCTTTACAACTTTTTTAATTATTATTCTTTCTTTCTTTTTTCCCGAATTTTGTGAAGGAGACTTGAGGAATTAATTATGAATCAAACAACGTACAAAAATAATTGAATTTTTCCGACATTTTGCGAAAAGTTATGGAAAATGTGCTAAAAAGAGCACGTATGTGCGAAGCAGAAAATGAACATCACTTACAGGATATCATTTTTTAAAGCTAATTGCAAAAATTCCCCAATAATATACTGTATTTAAAAAAAAAATTATAATAATCGCATAAATAAAAAAGTTATAAACCATATAGCTCATTCTGCGCCACCCTGTAGAATGATTAGCATCACTTAACTAGGGTTAAATGCACCAAACAATATTACTGTATGTGGTATATCATCATTCGACTGATTCAGAGAAATCTACTTTTTAATGCACGTCCAGCTGGGTTATCTACTCCTTAGTATACCTCAAGTTGAGCTGTTTGCTCCCTAGTAGAAGACTGGTGCGGTTATATACTTGTAATTAGAGGGCCAGTTGGATTATCTACTATTTAGTAAAAAGCCGGTTGATTTATATAAGGCTTAGAATGTGTCCACTTGAGTTACCTACTTCTTAGTAGGCGGGAAGTTAGGTTACCTACAGCGTAGCAAATAACAAGTTGGGTTATCTACTCCTTTGCTGACGAAAAAATGGTCATCTAATCCGTAGTAAATGACCTGGTGGATTATATACTTGGGTTATATATGTCTAAGTTGATGAAAATTGGGTTACCTATTCCATACCAGGTGGTCACTTGGGTTATCTATTCCTTAGTAGGTAGCTAATTGGGTAATCCACTCCATAGTTGGATTATCTATTCCTTTGTAGGTGGTTTACCTACTCCTTAGTAGACGTATAGTTGGATTACCTACTCCTTAGCTGAATGTCAGTTGGGTTATCCATTCCTTAGTTGACACCCAGTTGTTTTATCTACTCTTTAGTAGAGATAAAGTAGGTTAATCTATTTTATAGTAGGCGACCAGTTGGGTTATATACTCCTTAGTGGAGATACAGTTGGGTTATAAATTTCTTTGTAGGATGGTTCTCTACTCCTTAGGGAAGGACGAGTTGGATTATCTACTCTTTAGTAGAGGGCCTGTTGGGTTATCTACGACAAATTGAGTAATATACTCCCTAGTAGTGGTACAGTTGCGTTATCTGCTCCTTGGTAAATACACAATTGGGTTATATAGGGCGATCCAAGTAGATATACTTTTTTCAATAGCCTTTTTTTGACAGAACACGTGTGAGTCGTGTCATGCTTTCATGTTATTTTTGTTAAGTATTGTTTGGCATTTCATCATGGAAAGACTTACGACTGAACAACGTTTACGCGTGTCATTCGCCAGTTACCAGTCGAAATGCTCGACCGAGTCATCGAAAATTCAACTCAACGGATGGACCATCTGAGACGTAGCCGCGGCCAACATTTGATAGACATAATCTTCAAAAAATAAATGCCAAAGAATGTTCTTTCAAATGATAATAAATGTTCCCATTCAATTTGAATTTTCTGTTTTTTTTCTTTAAAAAAGTAGGGAACCTCGAAATGGATCACCCTATATATTCCTTTGTATTTAGGTTTATATACTCCAATTGGTTATACAAGTCTTAGTTGTCGACAAATGAGGTTATATACACCTTTGTAGAGATGCAGATGGTGAGTTATCTACTCCTTAGTAGACGTAGAGTTGGATTATCTGCTCCTTAGTTGAATGCCTGTTGGGTTATATATTCCATAGTAGGCGATCAGTTGGGTTATTTACTCCTTAGTTGAGATTCAGTTGGGTTATCTACTCCTTAGTTGATATTAAGTTAGGTTATCTATTCCTTTGTACGATGATTATCTACTCGTTAGTAAACGACGAGTTGCATTATCTACGTATTAGTAGAGGGACAGTTGGGTTATGTATGGCTTAGTTGACGAAAAAGTGAGTTATATACTTAATTCTTAGTAGACGACAAGATGGGTTATCTACTCATTAGAAGGAGGCCAGCTGGGTTATATACTTCTTAGTTGACGTCGAAATGGGTTATATACTCCTTAGTAGTCGGCCAGTTTGGTAATCTACTCCCAAGTGAACGAGTAGTTGGGTCATCTACTCCCTAGTAGAGGAACAGTTGGAACCAGTTTTCGAAGTACAACGATTAAATAGTAAACTTTTAACTTGTTTCAAATGTGACTCATGCCGTCTGATATTGAAGGTTAAGGTACTGTAAATATTCTTTAAGTCTAGTGCTTGGATATGTGACAAGATGGCAATTCTCCATCTCCAATGACGGAGACATGTTAAAGTTACGGCTTGTTTTCACATAAAAGGGACAATCTGCGTACCGATCCCTGTACTAAGGGAGCTATAGAGGATTTGGTATTGTACCAGTCAAATTTCCTGTGGGTATTGATACCAATGGAAAACTCTGATTCTTCTCTATAAAATGTGGAAATGTAAGTACTTGTGGAGACAGGATATAAACAACAAAAGACATTATACATCCTGGAATATTCGTAAAACTTTTCGAACAAATGTGTATGTTTTGAACATGGAAAACTCTAAATAGAGTTTGATGGACTAACTGTCACAGTTCTTTTATTATGTTAATATTAGTACTTGTAGCAGTATTCGTGTGTCTTATTTTTTTTTATTTCTCTGCGGGTAAGAGTATATTTCAGTCGATTTACTCCACCGAAACGTTTAATCCCTTTTTTTGTATTGTATTGTGCAATCTTAACTTACATAACATTTTTTATTAAATAAAAACCACTCCATTAACGATGCATTACATAGAAAATCAAGAAACTCATAAATTTCAAATCTCCTTGAAGTGTTCCCAGTCCAAACTACTTATTTTTGAAATGAGTAAATATTGAGAAAAAAATATATTTATAATTCGTTTTATTAAAAAAATATCGGTTTCTTTGCAAACCCAAGAGTAGTCTTAATTTACATAAAGTTCTTAATTAAAATGACTTTCATTTTTTTTAATTAAACTTTAATAATAAATTCCAAAGCCATTTACAATTGCCTTAAATCCCTTCACATTGTCTTAACACGTACATCTGTACGAGTATGTATGTAAATATGTTGGGGGAAAAACACTTTAAATAAACAAATTGATTTTTGAAAATTATTTCAAAAATAACTCTTGGGGATTTCTCAATTTGAAACACTCTATGGAAAATTGATTATTTAGAAATTGAAGAGCTGCAAGTCTATGTACATATTTGTTATTGCCCTAAAGTGTTATTTTATGACGTGCTATCTAAGTAAGTAATAGATAACAATTTTATTTATTCTCCTATGTCATGTAATGTATTCCAACTACACCCTTCGAAAAAAAAAATGTATTTGGTTCTGGAACTAATTGCAAACATTACTGTTTTTATAACATTTCATTATTTCGTCTTTTTTTGCCTAAATCC
Source organism: Eudasyphora cyanicolor (assembly GCA_963930755.1). Lineage (NCBI taxonomy): Eukaryota > Metazoa > Arthropoda > Insecta > Diptera > Muscidae > Eudasyphora > Eudasyphora cyanicolor. The sequence continues at coordinate 247,809,741 of OZ005735.1, forward strand.
TAGAACAAAAGCCACATTGTTATTGTTGATGAGTGCAGAGAGACGAGGTCTACCATATAAAAGGATATGAAGTATTTATTTGAAATTCAAGTAACGAAACTCACATTTCTTAATAAATCAATAAATTCTAGTACATATTTAGACACGACAAAAAAAAAACTACGAAATATACACAGCCTCAGGGATTTGTGAGGAGGGAATACAATAACAAGTTGCCACTACAACCACTAACACACCCCCCCTCAAGGCATTCCTCTTTCCGAGAAAACATTGTTTATGTCCTCATAAAGCCCTTCCCTTTCAAACGAACCGCCCGCTTGTCTGTCCGTCCGTCATTCTTGACACACCGAAAACGAGTCAGCAAACAAAGGAAGAAGGTCTTCTTCCTTCAGTGCGACACATAATGAGAATTCGACCACTGAGTGAGTGAATGAATGTAGGATAGAATGCATGCGAAGGCATACATGAAGGAATGAATGAATGAAATCAATGTCCGCAGAACAGTAGTGTTTGGTATTAAGATTTCATTTGTTCGGTATTCGGTGTCTGTCCTTCCGAATGTCTGTTTGTGTCTCTCTGCAGCAAGTAAATTAGTGACGCATGTGCCTCTTTAAGTAGTTTAAGGATCAGAAAATTCTTGCGTTACTTTTCACAAGATGGAGACCAACAAGAAGGAGCATTCAGCCTATTATCCATTCCATTAATGAATGAATGCCCACCAAGTGTCATTGTTCTCCTTCAAGACAGCAACGATAATATATCGCACAGTGGCTTAAAGCAGATTTCTGTAGGGCAAAATGAAGTAACTTTTGTTGTAGCAGAGATTTTCGGAAAAAAATTTAGGCCAAGTGATTATATTTGGGGCACTAACATATATTTTAAAAATTAAACAAAGATGACCAATGTTCACATCTTTGGTTTCTTCGAAAAAAGTTTTAGTAGTAAGGGTTTTTTTTAATATATAAAAATAATTGTTATAATTAGACACGAAAACTAGTAAATTTTTATTAAAAAAATATTTGTTTGAAATAAAAAGTCTATGTCCAATGACGAATCCTATTGAATTTGTTGAAAATCAGATTTTGATACAGTCCATATTATCTGGAGTTTTCAGCAATATATCAAAATGTTTAGAACATGCAAAATATTTTGTCATTTTGACTAACATTCCGTATTTTTCAATAAACTAAATTAAAAGTTTTGTAAAGGGTAAGCCATTTAAAATTTGAACTACCGATTACTTTGACTTGTGATTTGAGCCCTTTGGATTATTTTCTGTGGGGAGCCATTAAGGATAAATGTTACGCAAAGCATCCAGAGACAATTGAAGCGTTGAAACATGAAATCGAAGTTGCCATTGAAGAGCTTCGAACCGAAGCAATCGAAAATATACTGAAAAACTGGTTTGTGAGTCAGTCGTGGATCTATTCCGTGGATATTGTGTTCCATTATTGAATGACAAAGTTCAACCTTTCCAACAAAACCAGAAATTTGAAAAAATTATCAATACTTTTTTTATAGCCGATTCAAATTTAAAATGTCCCACCCGTTACAAAAGATAATTCGATTTACATTATAAAGTAATTTTTCACAAAACTTTCTACTGAAAACAATTTAAATTCGAAGATTTCATTTGATATTCGAATTTCAATTGGTGTGTTTCGAAATTTAATTGATGTGTTTCGAACGTCAATTGATGTATTTCGATGGAAAGTTTGAATTTTAATTGATGTTTTCGAATTTCAAATTGAATCATCTAATTTCAATTGATCTTATTCGAAATTTAATTGATTTTTTTCGAATTACAGTTGAAAATGGTGTAGCCACTGCAATGAAATTTAAGAGCAGCGAAGCGCACCAGGTACGGCTATAGATAACGTCGAAATTGAATTTTGATAGAACACTTTCTCCAAAAGAAAATGTCGACGAAAATAAATAAATAAAATACTTCGGCGAAATTTCATTATTAAAAAAAATTTCGCAATAATTTAATTTTTGTGGAAAATTTGGGTGAATTTGAATTTTTATATAAAACTTTCCACGAAAAAAATTTTTCTAGCAAATTTTCCGAAATTAGTTATTATACAAAATTTACTTTTTATAGAAAAAAAAATAAATTTTTAAATAAAATTTTTATAAAAAATTTTGGCAACATTGACTTTTTATAAAATTTTTTTAGCAAAATTGACTTTTTATGCAAAAATTTTGGCAAAAATAAAACTTTTTGTCAAAATTGACTTTTTATACAAAATTTTGGCAAAATTTATTTTTTTATACCAAAATTTTGACAAAATTTACTTTTTATACAAAAATGTTGGCAAAATTGAATTTGTATACAAAAATTTTGGCAAATTGAATTTTTATACCAAAATTTTGGCAAATTGATTTTTTATTCAAAAATTTTGGCAAAATTTAGTTGTTGTACAAATTTTTTATACAACAATTTTGGCAAAATTGACTTTTTATTCAAAAATTTTGCCAAAATTGACCTTTTATAATTTTTTTTTTTGGCAAAATTTACTTTTGATACAAAATTTTTGGCAAAATTGTTTTTTATACAATTTTTTTTTGGCAAAATTGACTTTGCACATTTTTTCTGGCAAAATTTACGTTTTAACAAAAATTTTGGCAAAATTGACTTTTTTACAAACATTGTGGCAAAATATACTTTTTATATAAAAAATTTGGCAAAATTTACTTTTTATACAAACATTTTGGCAAAATTGCCTTTTTAACAAAATTTTTGGCAATTTGACTTTTTATACAACAATTTTGGCAAAATTGACTTTTTTTACAAACATTTTGACAAAATTTACTTTTTATATAAAAAATTTGGCAAAATTTACTTTTTATACAAACATTTTGGCAAAATTGTCTTTTTAAAAATTTTTTTGGCAATTTGACTTACACAACAACAATTTTGGCAAAATTGACTTTTTGTTTAAAACTTTTTGACAAAATTGGCATTTTATACAAAATTTTTTGCAAAATTTACTTTTTATACAACAATTTTGGCAAAATTTAATTTTTATTCAAAACTTTTTTTTTGGCAAAATTAACTTTTTATACAAAAATTTTGACAAAATTGACTTTTTTTACAAACATTGTGGCAAAATTTACTTTTTATATAAAAAATTTGGCAAAATTTACTTTTTATACAAATATTTTGGCAAAATTGCCTTTTTAACAAAATTTTTGGCAATTTGACTTTTTATACAACAATTTTGGCAAAATTGACTTTTTTTCAAACATTTTGGCAAAAATTTACTTTTTATATAAAAAATTTGGCAAAATTTACTTTTTATACAAACATTTTGGCAAAATTGCCTTTTTAACAAAATTTTTGACAATTTGACTTTTTATACAACAATTTTGGCAAAATTTACTTTTTGTATAAAACTTTTTGTCAAAATTGGCATTTTATACAACATTTTTGCAAAATTTACTTTTTATACAACAATTTTGGCAAAATTTACTTTTTATTCCAAACTTTTTTTGGCAAAATTAACTTTTTATACAAAAATTTTGACAAAATTTACTTTTTATAAATGTTTTTTTTTTTTGGCAAAATTGACTTTTTATACATTTTTTTGACAAAATTGACTTTTTATACAATTTTTTTTTGGCAAAATTGACTTTTTATATAAATTTTTTTTGGCAACATTCACTTTTTATACAAAAATTTTGGCAAAATTCACCTGTTTTACAAAAATTTTGGCAAAATTTACTGTTTATATAACAATTTTGCCAAAATTGACTATTTATATAACAATTTTGGCAAAATTGACTTTTTATACAAGAATTTTGACAAAATTAATTTTTTATAGAAAATTTTGGAAATATTGACTTTTTATAGAAAATTTTGGAAAAATTGACTTTTTATAGAAAATATTGGCAAAAATTGACAAGAATTTTGGCAAAATTTACTTTTTATACAAAATTTTTTGGCAAAATTGTCTTTTTAAACAAAAATTTTGGAAAAATTGACCTTTTATACAAATTTTTTGGCAAAATTTACTTTTTATATACAACATTGTTGGAAAAATTTATTTTTTATAGAAAATTTTGGAAAAATTTACTTTTTATAGAAAATTTTGACAAAATTGACTTTTTATAGAAAACTTTGGCAAAAATGACTTTTTATAGAAAACTTTGGCAAAAAATGACATTTTATAGAAAATTTTGGCACAAATTGACGTTTTATAAAAAATTTTGGCGAAAATTTACCTTTTATAGAATATTTTGGCAGAGTTGTTTTTTATAGGAAATGTTGGCAAAATTGACTGATGAGAGAAACTTTGGCAAAATTGACTGTTTATTTGATTTTTTATAGAAAATTTCGGCAAAATTGATTTAATAGAAAATTTCGGCAAAATTGATTTTTTATAGAAAATTTCGGCAAAATTGATTTTTTTATAGAAAATTTCGGCAAAATTTATTTTTTTATAGAAAATTTCGGCAAAATTGATTTTTTTATAGAAAATTTCGGCAAAATTGATTTTTTATAGAAAATTTCGGCAAAATTGATTTTTTATATTAAAATTTAATTTTTATAGAAAATTTTGTCAAAATTGAATTTTTATAAAAAATTTTGTCAAAATTGAATTTTTATAGAAAATTTTGTCAAAATTGAATTTTTATAGCAAATTTTGTCAAAATTGAATATTTGTAGAAAATGTTGCCAAAATTGACTTTTTATACAAAATTTTAGCAAATTGAATTTTCATGGACAATTTTGGCAAATTGACTTTTTTATAGAAAATTTTGGCAAAATTGATTTTTTATAGAAAATTTTGTCAACATTGAATTTTTATAGAAAATTTTGTCAACATTGAATTTTTATAGAAAATTTTGTTAACATTGAATTTTTATAGAAAATTTTGTCAACATTGAATTTTTATAGAAAATTTTGTCAACATTGAATTTTTATAGAAAATTTTGTCAAAATTGAATTTTTATAGAAAATTTTGTCAAAATTGAATTTTTATAGAAAATTTTGTCAAAATTGAATTTTTATAGCAAATTTTGGCAAAATTGAATTTTTGTAGAAAATTTTAGCAAATTGACTTTTTATACAAAATTTTAGCAAATTGAATTTTTATAGAAAATTTTGGCAAATTGAATTTTTTTATAGAAAATTTTGGCAAAATTTATTTTTTATAGAAATTTATAAAATGACTTTTTATAGAAAATTTTTGCAAAATTGACTTTTAATAGAAAATTTTTGGCAAATTGACTTTAAATAGAAAAATTTGGCAAAATTTACTTTTAATAGAAAATTTTTGGCAAATTGACTATAAATAGAAAAATTTGGCAAAATTTACTTTTAATAGAAAATTTTTATCAAATTGAGTTAAAATAGAAAATTTTGGCAAAATTGACTTTGTATAAAAAATGTTGGCTAAATTGTTTAGTGAAAATTTTGGCAAAATTGACTGTTTAGAGAAAATTTTTCCCAAATTGATTTTATAAAAATGTTGCCAAAATTGATTTTTTATAAAAATTTTTGCCAAATTGACTTTAGATAGAAAATTTTGGCAAAATTGACTTTTTATAAAAATTTTTGGCAAAATTTACTGTTTAGAGAAATTTTGGCAAAATTAGCTTTTTAAAGAAAATTTTGGCAAAATTTACATTTTATAAAAAATTTTGGCAAAATTGAATGTTTAGAGTAAATTTTGGCAAAGTAAGTCGGTTAAACTGGAAAGTCTAGAAAAAACTTTTGTTTTTCCTTATAACCCTGTGGTAGCAAAATGGACTAAATATCCTAAGTGAGCCTGTTATACAGGCTATTACTCTTTACCTAAACCTTTAGCGTGTACGCTGCTGGATCGCTGTAGTATGTATTTGGTCGACATTTTGGCTATTAGAGAGAACAGCTAGCATAAAAATATACTCCGATAGTCAGGCTGCCACAGAGGCGTTTAGTTCTGCGTTCCTGAACTCAAGGACAGACTGAACCAAAGAAAATAAAGTTATAAAGAAGTTCCGTCAAGTAGCGAGTAGTCTATCAGTGACGAACGAATAGAAATTTTATTTCAGCGAGTGATTTTTTTGCGTATTTCAAGGGCGATTTCCGAGATTTTTTTGTTATTATCACATTTAGAAAATTAATATCGATCGTTATGTACCAAAAAAGTTCACAAAAATACTCCAGAAAACTCTATTTTTCGCGTTTGAAAATCATTTCTATTCGTTCGTAACTCACGCAAATGTAAACAAAGTCACGACGGAACATCTGTGTAATAGAGAGTCTGTGGACTGAACTGCTACTAATCAGTGGGCTTGACTGTTTAAGAAATAACATACAACCGATGATTGAGAAAAAACAAAATAGGTGTGGGTATTTTGGATTTGAAAAGCTTTACCAAATTTGCAGCTATGATCGTAATTTAATTCTATGGATCAAATTAACTAAAAATTTAAACTCTTCAGACTAAACTGCCATATATGAAAATAGGAAATTTTGTAGAAAGAATTTTCAAAATTCGAATAGCGCTGGATGCAGGGAGTATTCCAAATTATAGTAATAATTACATTTCTTTTCTTTGTTGACGAATTTTGGCCGATGAAAATCGGTTTTGAACCACTGTGCATTGGACCAGAACCACCACAACGAATTCGTTCTTCCACTTGAACCGTCTTCACTCAGAAAAATAGAGTAAAAGTCACACTTTTCCAAATTGAAGCAAATACTGTGACTGAAGAAGGCAGGAAAGACGGACAGATGTGAAAAATCCCCTCCAACGAAGAATGTTTACTTTAGGAAAAGTGGTATGCAAACAAAAGTCTATGTATACTCCGCCAGACGCGTCCCTGGCCACTAATTGACTAGGGAAATCATTAAATATATCCAATACAAAAACCACTGCCAATACCACACATGGACTCATTACGATTGCAGGGGAGAGGGGAAACACACACACACACTCACACACCGGATTGATTGTTCGTATTTACTTAACCCGTACTTAAGATTCAAATGAGTTCTTCATATTATTACAATATTCCTCTTGGAAAGGGATCAACAACATCAACCAACCAACCAATCAACCAATGGAGGGACTTACTTACAATAATGAATGAATTGGTTTGGAATTAATATGGAAATGCATATGAATTTCTTGGAATAACAGAAGAAATAATGTTCACAACAACCTCATCGTAACCCATCAGAAAATCCAAAACTAAGAGAGAGAAAAAAGAAACAATATCTTGGGAATTGTTACTTACACCCAACAACATTCATTGATCGATATTGAAAGGCTTTGGAAAAGGCTTAAATTACCAAAAAAAAAAACCGCACCGACGCCATAGCTGAAGTGGTATTTTCTTTGAGGGGAAACAGTTAAAATGAATGTTTATTTTCTCAATATACATATTTTTGAGATGCATTTTAAAAATATTCAAATTAATGACACTCCTTGGTTTTAACTGCAAGTATGCTTTTGGAATATATTACTTTTATTAGATGGAAAATATATTTTAAAGCGGAAACTATATTCACTAAATAGTTTTTCCATAAATCAGAGGCATTACATGCAAAGGGTGATCAGATATTTGGATGATAAATGTATTTAGAGAATAAGTATAAAGTGGATTGATTTTATTACTTCTGTTAAAATTTAAGAGAAAAGCCACTGAAGCCACGCTGAAGTATTGAATAACATTCCAGATATACCAGAAGATTTGGACCAATATGGCTCATACCCGAACTTAGCATGAGGTAGAAACCACCAAGAATGTTTTCATTCGCCTTGGAGCTCCTAATTTTTTTGTAGGTCGCAATCAGCTGTTTATCGCATATAAGACAAGCGAACTTTAAAGGGAACCTGATGGAATTGTTGGAATTTTTTTCTATTTTTATGGTTTTTTTGTCAGCGCAAAACGATTTAAAAAAATCAATTTTTTTCAAAATCAAAAGGGGTAAATACGCACGCATAGCAGTATTTTCTATCTCATGACTATACCGCCAGAGATAGAGTTCTGCGGTTTGGTTTTTTTTGTGAAAATTAATGTAAAAACCAGAATATCGTACCAATTTCAGTGATCTTGATTTAAAATTAAAGCTGAAGAAATTTAGTTCAAAATGTATTTGAGTTACTTCAATATGTGTTGCGGCGTTTTAAATATAAAGACCATTGAAGCTCAAAAATATTTTTGTCAACATTGCGTTAAAAGTCTACAAAACCGGGCAATGTTTTTGACATTGAAACCAAAACAACTTAAATGGGATAAAATCGTCGTCTGCAATATTTTTGAAACCTGAAGTTTTGCATAAATGCACTTACAAATGGGTCGTCGACTGTTAATAAAAGAAAAGTTAGATAAAAACACAAAAAATAATCGATCCACCCTAATGGTTTTTGTAGAAGAGTAAACTATAAAAATTAGACATATAATCCTAATCATATTAATAAGATCGCTATTTTTGATAGTAGGACACTACAAACTTGCAGACGGACTTGTACCGGTCGTATTTATTATCCGATTATGCCGAAATTTCGTAAAAGTTATTTTTTTGGACCAAGAAAATCAGTCTATATGTTTCGGAAAAATACGGTCAATGATTGATATATTTCCCATACATATTTTCTATATTTAAAGTAAAAAAGCGCAATTTTAAAGTACAAAAATCTGCCATAATCGCAAAAACTCACAGATAAAGTACGTACAGTTGGATTCATCACTAAGTCACCTCTATTCTCTATTTCATACGGTAGTGATCCTACGTCAACGAAAAAAGTTGTATTCCATTTACTGTGGATAATTTTTTTGAAAAACAAAAAAACTGTATTTATCCCCTCACCTTAGAGAGGAGGGTATATGTATATCATATGCTACGAGCCAAAGTGTAACACATCGAAGGAGTGACCTAAGACCCTAAGTATGTTCGGTGGATATTCGTTTTGGGTAATTTTAAGTCGAATGAGAAATGTCCGTTCGTCCGTCTGTCTGTCTGCTGGCTGATGTGCACGATAACTCTTGAATGGAGTAACAGATTGACTTCAAATTTGGTATGCGGTAATATTATTCTCTATCTCCGGCTAAGTTCGAAGATGGTCCACTGCTTCTGGACCTCCCATACAAAAGGTTAACATTTAGTGAAATGTTGATTCTTTAATAACTGCTACACTACTCATTAGAATCTTCTGAAATTCCACACATTGTATTATTATTCCCTCACCTTAGAGAGGAGGGTATATATCATTTGCTACGAGCCAAGTTAAAGTTAACTCCACAAAATTTTAAGTATTTGTATGGACTGGAATCAAAGGTATAAGCAGTTAACTTCTTGTGGAAAATGGACCGTTTCATTTTTCTCGAGATGATAGTGAAACTAATACTATGTGTGGAATTGTGAAGGATTCTGAGTAGTAATATAGAAATTATGAGATATGGGGAGGTACCTGAAGGAGTGGCCAACATAGTCCATCTTTGACTTTAGCCAGAGGTAGAAAAATAATGACACATACCAAATCGGTTAATCCTGTTGAAAGTTGTCGTGCGCACCAACCAGACAGAGAGACGGACATTGCTAAAATGTCTTAAAATGGCCAAAACGGATTTTCGCGAAATATTCTTGGGGTCTCTTAGGTCACTCCATCGATGGTTACACCTTTGTCCGGAAGCATCTGATATATATACCCTTGTTCACAACAGTGGGGGCATAAAAACTGGATTATGTTGAAATTCTCTTATTTCTACCAAAAGTGCTATAATTTCTACATTTATCTATAGATTTTCTTCAAATATAATTTTCTTCGTTAGGTTTCTAGCTTTTAAAAATTGGAACAAACAATTTATTTGCGATTTTTTCTTTTTTATGTTTTTATACCCTACACCACACTGTGGTACAGGGTATTATAACTTTGTGCATTTGTTTGTAACACCCAAAAGGAGAAGAAATAGACCCATCGTTTATTATACCGATCGACTTAGAATTACTTTCTGAGTTGATTTAGCTATGTCCGTCTGTCTGTCTGTCCGTCTGTCTGTGCATGTATTCTTGTAATCAAAGTACAGGTCGCAATTATGGTCCGATCTCGACGAAACTTTACACATATGTTTTATTTGGCCCAAGGACGATCCCTATTGAATTTGGTTAAAATCGGTTCAGATTTAGATATAGCCCCCATATATACGTCACCCCCGATTTGAAGTGTAAGCACTGTAAAAATTTTATTTTATATCCGATCAGTATGAAATTCGGCAGAAAGAGATTTCTTATTATATGAATGAACACTGCTAAATTTGGAAGAAATCGGTTCAGATTTAGATATAGCCCCCATATATACGTCACCCCCGATTTGAAGTGTAAGCACTGTAAAAATTTTATTTTATATCCGATCAGTATGAAATTCGGCAGAAAGAGATTTCTTATTATATGAATGAACACTGCTAAATTTGGAAGAAATCGGTTCAGATTTAGATATAGCCCCCATATATACTTTACCCCCAATTTGAAGTGTAAGCGCTGTAAAAATGTTATTTTATATCCGATCAGTATGAAATTCGGCAGAGAGAGGTTTCCTATTATTTGAATGAACACTGTTAAATTTGGAAGAAATCGGTTCAGATTTAGATATAGCTCCCATATACACGTTACCTCCGATTTGAAATGTAAGCGCTGTAAAAACTGTATTTTATATCCGATCAGTATGAAATTCGGCAGAAAGAGGTTTCCTATTATTTGAATGAACACTGTTAAATTTGGAAGAAATCGGTTCAGATTTAGATATAGCCCCCATATAAACGGCACCCCCGATTTGACATGTAAGCGCTGAAAATTTGCTATTTTATATCCGATCAGTGGAACTTCTGCAAAATGAGGTTTCCTTCTACATGAAGAAATACTGCCAAATTCGGAGAAAATCGGTTCAGATTTAGATATAGCCCCGATATATATGTTACCCCCGATTTGACATGTAAGCGCTGTAGAGACTGTATTTTATATCCCATCAGTACGAAATTCGACAGAAAGATGTCTTTTTACATGAATGAGTATTCAGGGAAAATCGGTCCAGATTTATATATAACATCCGTATATATGTTCCTCCTGATTTGGTATCAAAGCGCTATAGAAGTTGTACTTTACTTCCGATCATTAAAATTTTCCAGAAATATGTTTCTCTATTTAGGAACGAATATTGCTTAATTTAGCGATTATCGGTTCAGAATTAGATAATATGTTCCTTCCCAATTACCAATTATTCCAAATTATTATCGCAATGACCCTTATCGCATTGTTAGGGAGGTGTAGGGTATTATATAGTCGGCCTCGCCCGACTTTCTGCCTTTCCTTACTGGTTTTATATCCGATCAGTATGAAATTCGGCAGAGAGAGGTTTCCTATTATTTGAATGAACACTGTTAAATTTGGAAGAAATCGGTTCAGATTTAGATATAGCTCCCATATACACGTTACCTCCGATTTGAAATGTAAGCGCTGTAAAAATGTCATTTTATATCCGATCAGTGCGAACTTCGGCAAAAAGAGGTTTCCTTTTACATGAAGAAATACTGCCAAATTCGGAGAAAATCGGTTCAGATTTATATATATAGCCCAATATATATATATATTACCCCCGATTCGACATGTAAGCGCTGTAGAGATTGTATTTTATATCCGATCAGTACGAAATTCGACAGAAAGATGTCTTTTTACATGAATGAGTATTCAGGGAAAATCGGTTCAGATTTATATATAACATACGTATATATGTTCCTCCTGATTTGGTATCAAAGCGCTATAGAAGTTGTACTTTACTTCCGATGATTAAAATTTTCCAGAAATATATTTCTCAATTTAGGAACCAATATGCTAAATTTAGCGATTATCGGTTCAGAATTAGATAATATGTTCCTACCCATTTACCAATTATTCCAAATTATTATCGCATTATTAGGGAGGTGTAGGCTATTATATAGTCGGCTCCGCCCGACTTTCTGCCTTTCCTTACTGGTTTTTAATTGTTTTAACGACAGTTACTAAACTTTTGTTTCCACGCGAAAGTGTAACATTTGTATTACTCATAATTTCCTTTGATTTAATGTTTTTCCCGACTTAATCGAGCATATACTTCAAAGAATATCGTCCGAATACTAAAGGCACCTTCCAAGAAAAAGAGAATTAAAAAAAAATAAATATTTGTTTCGTGTTTATGTCTCCATATTACACGAGAAAATGTTATGCACAGGCCTTCCACAAAATTTTGTTGCATAGTGTCATTTACATCATAAAAGTAAACTACATATGGCGACCTAAGAGTGAAAAGGCGCAAGTCCACTTTTTGCCAAAATGTATATTTTGAAGTAGAACTTAAGATAAGTTGGATATACATCGATTTGAAAACAAAAAAGTCAAAAATCATGCTTTGTCATCTTTAAAGGCTGAATCGTAAAAACGCTAAGTCCACATACCCTATATAAAAATAATCATATACAGTAAGTATTTTGCCTCTCCTGTAAAATTTTAAATATTAGACTTAGCGCCTTTACACTCTTAGGTCGCAATATATTTCTTTCACATTGCTTAAGAAAAATGCTATCACACCTAAATGATCCACTTCGCTTAATAGATACTTCAAAAGCTTCACGCATGCGCAGCCAATCTCTACTCTCTACAATGTCAAAGTCCACGGCTATTATAACAAATTGAAATTCTAAACTTACATCAAAAAATCCAATATTCCCAACTCATCGAAAGCCAATGTTACCCTTGATTTTTTTAAACTTTGTTTCTTTGTTTAATAGTTCCATCTTGAAACAAATGAAACTTGAGATTATAAATGATATACGTAATATGTTCATATTTAATTGTTTTGAGGTTATCCAAATCCACAAATTTTTACACCAAAAATTGATATTTTCCATGAACATGACATCTATGAACATTTAATGTTTCAGACCCTCATTCGAGCACATGTTTTCGTATTTGTGGCGCGGCAACACTGTGGGTTATGTGTGAAAATGTTAAAGGAAATGAAAACATACAACAAAAATTTTTTTTTAATTTTTGGTAAATGTTTCTGTTTTTTGGGGGAATTTTTCTTTTCCACTTAATGAACAGTGCCGCCGCCCCGCATCGATAACACATATTACAATTTAACACTTTTCGACCGGAGTTTTGAGGCGTGTGAATATTTTATTTATTCACATAATTTGAGTTTAAACATTAAAAAAACATGCATATGAAGTTGTTTTCGTAAAAATTTGATTCAGTAAAATAAATAAAATATGTTCGTTCACTCACGGTTTGACGAAATATTGATGAAATTGAATGAAGTGTGCAAGAATTACGAAAATTTTGTGGGATGGTTTTTGGGAGTGTTTATACTTTTGTTATTTTTCTGTTTTTGGGGAATACAGATAACACTCGAATAATATGAAAGTTTTTGTTACAAATTCTGATTGTACAATTTTACCCCAAATTTATAGCCAAATAACTACAAATCACTTCAGATTTTCGGTTGATCCATTCCTACCTTCGTTTTTCATTTGTTTTCCAAGGATCACCCGTGACTAGTGTCATTGTTTTCACATAGAATTATCACTACAACTTTAAATGTTTGTGATTGCCTTTCATAGTCGGTTTTTGCTAAAAAAAAAGCTCACTTTGTAAAATAGTATATTTTCTTTGCAAGATCTTTCAGTTTTTTATCAGCATTTTTTAGCAAATAAAGGAATTTAAATAGACTGACTAACTGACAGACTGCCTTCGTTCAATTATATTTGAGTACATTTATTTTATGACTTATTTGCTTGATGCTGGTGGTGGAGGTACGTTCAGTGACTTGGTGGGTTGGTCGGTCGTTCGTCTTTGTGTTATTTCTAAATGCAAATAATTGTATTTTTATGTAAATTTGTTTTTTTTTTTCTCTCCTTCCTTTTTGACTTTATTCTAAACAAGGCACATACATACATACATATAGAGACATAAAATCCCAATTACCATTATTTTTTTCTGTTCAAATACAGATGTCATTTCCTAACAAGTTGGACCCCCTCCCTGCGGGGTTAGTTAACACTTACGGCAGTGCCTAGGCAAACAATGGGACATTACCACCCTCATCAAAATCAGCCAGTCCATCAGTATCACCACCACCATTATCATCATCAGCAGCAGTAGCACATCGTATTGTTCCCCATGATTTCACATTTGTTAACCAAAAAAATGAGAAACAACCAAAGAATACAAGTAACGAAGACACCCCAACCGGGCGCACAGCATTGCACCCGTAAAACCTCTGGCCAAATTGAGAAATTTGCAAAGTCACGTGACCACCATTTCATTTTCTTTAGAATCAATAACGAGAAAGAACCTCGAACCATTCCAATTCAATTCAATCCAACCCAAACCCATCCCCAATTTACGCACTTCTTCTCTCGGAAAAAGGGGAATTATAGCAGAATATTCGCTTGAGCCCCAGGATTATTTGTTTACTATATTATTGGTTTATTTGCTATGTCTGTCCAACACACCACATGTCCACATGTTTAGAACAACAAATTTGCGCCAAAAGTTGCCTTTATGATGACAACTGATTCTTCTCAGTGGCAGTAACCAGAGTTTGCCATAATTGCGTTACAATTTCTTGGAAATTGTTCTTTTTCTAACAATGGAAAGTAGGAAAAAATCATTGTCATCATTAGAGTTTTGTACAAATTTCGCAAATCGATTGTAGAAAATTCAATTAATCACCAGGATTTGATGAAAGGAGAGGTTTATAATGGCGGCAAATAATTCCAACTTTTAATCTTCACTTCAGATGTGCCAATTCGTTATCCGAAAAAATAATAGATGAAAGAAAAAATTTTGGAGAGAAAAAGGGAAACGTAATTCTATAATCCTTTTTGAAATTCTGCGAAAATGCGATCAATATTACACGTTTTTACTCCAAAAAAAATTATTCAAGAACGAAATCCTAGGAACAGGAAGGCGAAATAGACACCCAACAGTTGTGATAACTGAAAAATTCTTTATCGAAAATATATAGAAAAATGTGAATTCAACGAAATTGGCAAAAAAAAGGAAATGAATTTTCTAGAAAAATGCATATTCAAAGAAACTTTTTCAAAAAAATTATAATTATGAAAATTTCTAGAGATAATTTTTTTTAGAAAAATGCAATTTCCAAGAAATTTTCTAGAAACATACATTCTCAATGAAATTTGGCAAAAAATCAATGAGTTTTCTAAAAAAAATCAATTTCAACAAGTCTTTGTAGAACAAGTAAGAAAGTTCAGTCGGGTAAACCGACTAATGAATCTCCTCACCTTGAATCTCAAAAAAATATTAGTACATTTATCAAAATCAATTTAAATAGCATTTAATAACTTTATAGTATGTACTGGTATTCAAGTTCAAAGCTGTTTACTTTTGGTAAAAAATGGTCCATTTGTGTGAGAGGTACCAAAGGGGCGTCCCAATAACTGTCACTTTTCTCTGGACTCTAGGACTCTACTATAAAAGCATTACACTGTACAAAATTTCAAGTATTAATATGCAGTGGTATTAAAGTTATAAGCTGTTAACTTTTGGTACAAAAAGATCCATTTGTTTGGGGGGGTACCAAAAGAGGCGGGCCAATAACGCCCATTTTTCTCTGGCATTACACTGTACAAAATTTCAAGTGTTTGTATGTACTGGTATTCAATTTATAAGCTGGTATCTTTTGGTACAAAATGGTCCATTTGTGTGGGAGGTACCAAAAGGAGCGTGGCAATAATACCCATTTTTCACTGTATTGTAGGTACTATTAAACCATTACAGTGTACAATATTTCAAGTCTTTGTATGCACTGGTAATAAAGTTATAAGCTATTAACTTTTGGTTTAAAATTGTCCATTTGTGTGGGAGGTACCAAAAGGGGCGTGGCAACTTCGCCTATTTTTCTCGAGGTAATAGTGACTAATAAACTAATACTATGTGTAGAATTTCAGAGGATTGAAATAAGTAGTATAGAAGTTATTAAATAATAATCAGTATTTCACCAAATGTTAACCCTTTGTGGGGGAGGTACTAGAAGGAGTGGACCAATATGGCCCATCTTCGAACTTAGCCGGAGATAGAAGAAAATATTACCATATACCAAATTTGAAGTCAATCGGTTACTCCTTTCGAGAGTTATCGTGCGCACCAGCCAGCAGACAGACAGACAGACGGACATGGCTCATTCGACTTAAAATGAGTTTTCCAACAAGAGGTGTTATTTTGGTATTCAAAGAAAAATGCTATTTTTTGAGATAAATGATCGGATGTTTATTTCATAATAAAGAGGTATGCCGTTAATAATGAAAAACAACATCAGCCAAATGGCCACCACGACCACGCTTACAGGACCATATCCTTTTCATGAAATTTTCCATAACTAAATCGCAAAGTGGCTGCCCTATGTCCTCGAAAGCCTCACGAATTCTATCTTTGAGGTCTTGAATCGACGCTGGGCTGTTGGCGTAGACCTTATCTTTCACGTGGCCCCAGAGGAAGAAGTCGCAATGGTTTCGTTGCTTGTGTGGCACGTAGCGCCGTCTTGTTGAAAGTAAACGTTGTCCAGATCAATACCATCCAACTCCGAGCATTTTCGAAAAAATAAGGTCCAATGACCCCGCCGGACCATAAACCGCACCAAACAGTCACATATTGAGGATGGATAGGCTTCTATAACTTCAATAACTCTTGGGTTTTCCCCAGACCCAGATGGGACAATCTTGTTGAGGTAGCCACCGAGGTGGAAATGGGCCTCATCAGTCAAGTTGATTTTTCGATGTTTTTTCGAATTTTAATAATTTGATTGCGTTGTTGAATCGTGTATCGTTCCATTTTTAGTAATGGCGTAGTTCTACTTGTCAAATGTCAAAGAATAAAAGCTTTAAAAGTGACAGCTACCGAAATACCGGGTGACTCAAAATAACACCTCTTGTTGGAAAACCCTATACTTAGGGTCTTAGCTCACTCCTTCGATGTGTTACACTTTTGGTTCGTAGCAAATGATATATACCCTCCTCTCTAATCTGAGTGGATAAAAATGCGAATTCAATGAAATTTAGCAACAACAAAATGAAAGTAATTTTCTAGAAAAATGCAAATTCATAGGAACTTTTTCAAAAAATTTATATTTATGAAAACTTCTAGAGAAATGCAATTTTAAAAATATATATTTTGATACAATTTTCTAGAAAAATGCAATTTCCCAGAAATTTTCTAAAAATTTTCTAGAAACACGCGGAGGAAAATCGTCATTTTTGATATGTTTGAATTGAGATAAAATATATTTGGAAACGATTTTTTTAAATATTATGTATTTGTTAACAAATACATTTTATTTGAAAATCAAGAAATTTAGTTTGCTGACTTATTAGAATTTTAGATCGTTTTTCCTAGTTTTCTTGTTAATCTTTATAGCTAAAAATGGCTTAATTTATAAATATTCCAATTCATCGCCTTTTGTCAATCCACCAATGCAATTTATATTTACAAACATATACATAATTTTTACAAACATATAAAATTTATAAAAAAAATTGCTCTTTGAACATCTGAAAAACAGAAAACTTGGCTTTCAGTTGTCACTCATACATTGCCAAAAAAAGTATATTCAAATTAATCTTTGTTTCGGAAATACTAGTTCCATATAAAAAACCAGTAAGGAAAGGCTAAAGTCGGGCGGTGCCGACTATATAATACCCTACACCACTCTCGTAATATTGAATAACTCTAATATATAAATTTTGTAATTCATGTATAAATTGTTTACATAAATTTACTTTTGGGACATTTTATACTTAAATAATACCCTGTACCACAGTGTGGTGTAGGGTATAAAAACGATTGGATCTAAAGAGCCAAATCGGATGAAACATATATATGGGAGCTATAGCTAAATCTTTACCGATTTTCTTCAAATTCGGCAATGTTGATTCATGAATCAAGAAACTCTACCATTCTAAATTTCAAAACGATTGGATGTAAAATATAGATTCTATAGAACTAAAGGGCCAAATCGGACGAAACATATATATGGGAGCTATATCTAAATCTTAACCGATTTTCTTCAAATTCGGCAGTGTTAGTTCATGGATCAAGAAACTCTACCATTCTAAATTTCAAAACGATTGGATGTAAAATACAGCTTTTATAGGACTAAAGGGCCAAATCGGACGAAACATATATATGGGAGCTATAGCTAAATCTTAACCGATTTTCTTCAAATTCGGCAGTGTTAGTTCATGGATCAAGAAACTCTACCATTCTAAATTTCAAAATTACTGGATGTAAAATACAGCTTCTACAGGACTAAAGAGCAAAATCGGACGAAACATATATATGGGAGCTATAGCTAAATCTTAACCGATTTTCTTCAAATTCGGCAATGTTGGTTCATGGATCAAGAAACTCTACCATTCTAAATTTCAAAACGATCGGATGTAAAATACAGCTTCTATAGGACTAAAGGGCCAAATCGGACGAAACATATATATGGGAGCTATAGCTAAATCTGAACCGATTTCAACCAAATTCAATAGCGATCTTAACAGCCGCGATATACTCTAAACTGCAAAATTTCACAACGATCGGAGTAAAATTGCGACATGTAGTCGACGAACAATTTTACATGGACAGACGGACGGACGGACGGACGAACGGACATCGTTAAATCGACTCAGCTAGTGATTCTGAGTCGATCGGTATACTTTAAGGTGGGTCTAGCTGTGTTATTTTCAGGTGTTACAAACATCTGCCGTGAAACAAACTTATAATACCCTGTACCACAGTGTGGTGTAGGGTATAAATATTTGAATGGGAGCATATTTTTGTTTAAAACATTATCCTCCCAAACATACAATATTTGTGTGTGTCAAATATTATATATCTGGAGTGTAACCTAAACATATGTATATTTCAAGCCGAATATGTTTGGGGCAATATACTACAGAAGCGTTTTTGTTTCAGCGTGCATACATTCTCAATGAAGTTTTGCAAAAACTCATATGAATTTTCTAAAAAAAAAAAAATATTTCAAGAAAAATTATTTCTTTGCAGAAAAATGAATTTTCTAGAAGAGTGCAAATTCTTGAAAAATGACTTTCACCGAAATTTTTTAGACAAATGCAATTTCAATGAAATTTTCTAGAAAATTTCAATTTCAAAGAAATTTTCTAAAGAAATGGAAATTTTCTGGAAAAATTCACTTAATTGAACTTTTTACATGAATGCAATTTCAACGAAATTTGCAATAAAAATTACATTTTGCCAAAAATATTCATTTTTTCAAAAAATTATTTATAGATCTTTTAGGAAAAGTAGTGACTAACCCGAATGTAATGAAATTTGTGCAATATTTAATGTGGGTTTCGTTTCTGGAAAAAGTGCAGCATTTTCTTTGCGTTTCCTGCACTTTCGAAAACTTTTCGAGGGACTAGTATTTCAAGTCGACGGGGCAAAAGTTTTTCAGAAATGAAATCAATGTAATTTTAAAAATATTAATTTTGATATAATTTTCTAGAAAAATGCAATTTCCAAGAAATATTCTAGCAACAGACATTTTCACTGAAATTTTGCACAAAAAAAATAAAATTGATTTTCTTAAAAAAAATTAATTTCAACAAGTCTTTGTAGAAAAACGCATTTTCGACGAAATTTTCTAGAAAAATGCAATTTTCATTTCATTTTCTTGAAGAATGAAATTTTATCGAAATTTTCTACAAAATTGCAATTTCAACGACATTTTCTAGAAAATTATAATTTCTAAACGAAGGGAAACTTGCAGAATTTTTATAGAAAATTCAATTTCTAAAAAAATGTATTTTCTATATGGATGCATGCTTAAAAATATTCTAATTGATTGAAAAAATCGAATACTTTCTTAAAGAAGTTTTAAGTTGTGAATTAACCGAATCTAATGAAATTTGTGCAATGGTTAATGGCGATTTCGTTTCTGGAAAAAATGCTGCATTTCCTTTGCGTTTTTCTGAAAACTGCACTTTTCTAAAACCTTTGGAAGTTTGAAAATTGGACTGAAGTTTAATTCGAGGGACTACATTACTTCGACTTTAAATGTTTAAATATTTGCTACTATTTAAAGTCGAATGTTACCCGTGTTTTCCACAAACGATATCGTCATAATACAACAGAAAGATTTATCTTAAGTTATAGTTTTTAAAATCTTTTTTTAAATTAAATGAAATTTTTTAAAAAATCCACAACAAAAATAAATTGACTTAGCATGTTTTTAGGGAGATTGCATTTTTAACTTCTAAATATTCCAAATTATATTCAATCACAATTTGCTGTTTATCTGGAGATCGCATTTTAAATTTCCAAATATTCCAAATTATATTCAGTCAACATTTGGTGTTTATCCGTCAACCCAATCAAGAGTTATTCACAAAACAGTACACGTCATTCGATTTGCATTATAAAGGAATTCCACACAAATTTAAAAAATTCATCAAACATTGATCGCCTCTCCGGAAAAACTAACTATCGATATGTTTTTATGTTATATTTGAAACATTCGAGTTTGCATTTTATTTAGGCAAGAATTTGTCACAGGAAAAATAGATTCATATTCACCCTTATCGGGAATAAAATTCCACGCGGAATTTGTTCACTTTTCAATGTACAGTTTAGGGAACAGGGAACAAATTCCGTGTGGAATTTTATTCCCGATAAGGGTGATTATGTTAGTCCCCATATAAAGGATGCTCTCAAATTAGATCATAAATACCAGATAATATTTATGTAATTTCCAGACGGTTAGGCAGAAATTTTGCATTTTGTTTTTTAAATCTACATGAATTCTGCACAACGAAAATTGCCCATATCGATATATGTTTTGATACAGCTCTCGTCCATAGGTCGTTCATAAATTTGGATAAAACTATTTTGATTTTTTTGTTTAAGAATTCTTCCCAAATTAGAGAACCATAGAGGTCATTCTCAAATTAGATTTTTGTTATCCATTTAAACATTTTCCAGTCGTTATGTTTGCAATTTTGCAGTTTGTGTTTTATAGGAAATTTGACCCCTTTTTTGGCCAAAATGAATTACAGCCAAACGGCTGAAACGATTTTAATAATTTTTTTGGATTTGACTCTTGGAATAAATAATCAACTTTCGAAGTTACCAGAAGAACTTTTTTAGCAATTTTAAGAAGTAACAAACAACGCTATGATTTAAATGGGATTTTATTCAGAAATTTGAATTTTTTTGAATATTAGTAAATTTAACACGCTGCAGATAACTGGAAAAATTATTTTTTTAAAAAATTTACACAACGACTGAAATTCTTTCGGTCAGAACAAACAATTGCTTACGCTAAATAAGTTTCTGTCACAACAAACGAAATTTCAGTTCCTGCAAACGAGAATTGTAGTTATGTAATATTTCGTTTCGCAGAAACGAATTTTTTCTTTGCGTGTATCTTGCGTGTAACTTTTATGGCGTTATGTCTAGCAAGTGCTAGCATTTTTGTGTAAGTCTAAATAAAATTCCAATTCATAATTCCATTAGCTCATCTTAAGGTCACTTCAATATTTCCAATTTAACCGATCTAATAGACAACTTCGCGAAAATATCACTATATATTAATAAAAATTATTTTTTTATTTTTTCAAAAGCTGTAAATTATTATTATGAAAACTTTGATCTGAAATAACCACAAAATTCACTGTGCTTAATTTTTATTTGATAACTCATAAGAAATTCCACAGAAGCGGTAAATCAATGTTGCCAAAAATTCAAAAAGAGTTGTTCACTTTGTTAATTTATTTTCATATTAAAAAAAAATAATTTTGGTAAAATTTAAATTTTGAATTTTAGCCAAAGAAAGTAGTAAAATTTCCTAAAGTGCATTGCCGAGATACGGCTTGAAAAAGTGTGTTTCCAAAATACGCCACAGCTGAGCCAGATGCGGCGCTCACTTGTCCTGAATTTAATTCAAATTCTAATGATATAAAATGATTTTTATAATAAATTCTATTTTCGGTTATTAAAGCAATTATGAAATCTCATCTCATCATTTCTACAGTTCTAAAACACACCCTTTAGTACCAACCTATATTCAATTTCCCCTAATAATATTAACAATTTAATATACTAAACATTACTATTTGTTTATTTGCAGGTAAGCCTCCTTTGGAATGTTATAAAGTAAAAAAAAAATTTAAAAAAGGTAAAAGATAATTAACCTAAAATTTGTATTCAAAAACCGCAGTTTTATATTCATTTAGGGAATTTACATAATGTCGAGTGAGTCAATTTTGAATGTCTTCTGATCGGGATGGGACTTGCATCATGTTTAGTCCTATTGGATAGTAATTATGACACAAAATTTTAACGAGATCGGTTATGAACTGTTGAGTTGGACGGTGTTGAATTTTGACATTTTGGTTAAACGGCCCTTTTTCCCTTCCATATAATTACACTATGCAACAAAATTGTTGCAGAAGGGCTGTGCATAACATTTTCTGGTGTATTAGGCGTCCTAAACACGAAAAAATATTAAAAAAAATCATACATTTTTTTTAATTCAAATTTAGTTGAATTTAGTATTTGGACTATATTTACACCCTAACTTTAGTGATACGAGAACAAAATTTTATCACATACCAAATTTCAATCGGTTATCGGCCAATCGGTTACATCTTTCGAGAGTTATCGTACGCACCAGCCAGCAGACAGACACAGACGGACATGTTAAAAAAAAATTCATTCATTTTTTTTTTAATTCAAATTTAGTTGAATTTAGTATTTGGACTATATTTATACCCTAACTTTAGTGATACGAGAAAAAAAATTTTATCATATACCAAATTTCAATCGGTTATCGGCCAATCGGTTACTCCTTTCGAGAGTTATCGTACGCACCAGTCAGCAGACAGATAGACAGACGGACGGACATTGCTTACTCGTATATCATTTGCTACGGGTCAAAAGTGTAAGACATGAGCAATGTCCTTCCGTCCGTCTGTCTATCTGTCTGCTGGCTGGTGCGTACGATAACTCTCGAAAGGAGTAACCGATGGACCGATAACCGATTGAAATTTGGTATGTCATAATATTTTTTTTCTATCTCAGGCTAAGTTCGAAGATGGGGCATATTGGTTTACTCCTTCTAATGGGTGTCCCAAGAAGAGCGCAATTTTTTAATTACTGATGCAGCAATTGAATTGTTTCTCTGGCTGTATGACATGTGGCGCCGTCTTGTTGGAACCACATGCCCTCCACATTCATTTCTTCAATTCTAGGCAAGAAAAAACTGGTTATCATTTCACGATACCGAACACCATTGACTGTTTGCGCTTGACCTGCCTCAAAGGTCCAATGATTCCTCCAGCCCAAAAACCACACCACACAGTGACACGTTGAGGATGCATTTGCTTCTCGTGAATCACTCGAGGATTTTCCGCACCCCAAATGCGACAATTCTGCCTATTGACGAAGCCATCAAGATGAAAATGGGCCTCGTCACTGAAGATGATTTTATCGGCAAAATCAGCATTTTCATGTTGTCTCTCCAATACCCAATTAACGAACTCCCTTCGCTGTCCTTCTCCATATTTACTAACCTCGTACCTTCTACTAACAAACAATAACAATTATTCAAATGTCAAACAATGACACTTCGAATGTTGCGAGATTTAAAAATTGCGTTCTTCTTGGGACACCCAATAGTACCTCCCTCACAAAGGGTTAAAATTAAGTGAAATATTGATTCTCTAATAACTTCTGTACTACTTATCCGAATCCTCTGTAAATCCAGACGTAGTAAAAGTTTAAGAAAAACGAAAAACGTATTTTTTTGTATTTGTTTTTCAATCAAGCTCGAGGTCTGAGTTTATCTGTCGCTATCAACTTTAGGAAAATGGGTGAAGTGGTCCCGCCTCTTTTGGTACCTCTCACACAAAGGGACCATTTTCTACAAAAAGTTAACAGCTTATAACATTAATACAAGTGCATAAAAATAATTGCAATTTTGTACAGTGTAATGCTTTTATAGTACCTATAGTCCAGTGAAAAATGGGCGCTATTTTCACGCCCCTTTTGGTACCTCCCACACAAACGTACCATTTTGTTCAAAATGTTTAAAGCTTATAGCGTGAGTACCAGTGCACGAAAATACTACGACATTTTGCGCAGTGTAACGCTTTTGAAGTACCTATAGTCCTCCCACACAAAATGGTCAAATTATACCATAATTGAATAGCTCATAACGTTAATATACTAGTGCACATACACGCTTATAATTCAACACTGAGCAATGTAAAGGGTTTTCCAATAAGAAGTGTTATTTTGGTATTCAAAGAAAAATGCCATTTTTTGAGATAAATGATCGGATGTTTATTTCATAATAAAGAGGAAGGTATGTCGTTAATAATGAAAGACAACATCAGTCAAACGGCCACCACGACCACGCTTACAGGACCATATCCTTTTCATATAATTTTCCATAACCAAATCGCAAAGTGGCCGCCCTATGTCCTCGATAGCCTCACGAATTCTATCTTTGAGGTCTTGAATCGACGCTGGGCTTTTGGCGTAGACCTTATATTTCACGTGGCCCCAAAGGAGGAAGTCGCAAGGTGTTAAATCACAAGATCTCGGTGGCCAATTGTGATCACCTCTTCGAGAGATAACACGGTCCGGAAACTTTTCCTGTAACAGAGCTATGGTTTCGTTTCTCAACAATAACTCTTGGGGTTTCCGAGCCCCAGATGCGATCATTTTGCTTGTTGACGTAGCCACCGAGTTGGAAATGGGCCTCATCAGTCAAGATGATTTTGTTTCGTTCGTATCGTTTTTTTTTGTTCGATCGTTTTGTATCGTTCGATGATCGTGTATCGTTCGATTTTTAGTAATGGCTTAGTTTCTACTTGTCAAATGTCAAAGAATAAAAGCTTCAAAAGTGACAGCTACCGCAATACCGGGTGATTCAAAATAACACCTCTTTTTGGAAAACCCTGTATTTAAAGTATCTACTGTTCAGTGAAAAATATGTGTATTTGATACATCCCTTCTGGTACCTCTCACACTAATTGACAGATCAATCCTTGTAATATTCCATATGGGTGATTCCATTATTACTGAGTATTTTCCTGATTTTGATCTATATAATTTATAACGACAAATCACAATGGATGGTTTATGTAGATATTCATAAGTGTTACCTACTGACATGCAAGGAAATTAAATAATTTTTTTTTATAAAAAAAATATGGTTGATATATTACCGTAACGGGTGTGACCTTAGGTTTTGATAAAATCTTGATCAGCCGCTTTCTGTATTGCATACTGTAAAATTAGTCTATGTACTGGCAACAAAAAATTTTTTTTTGGTATCTCGAGAGTATAGTGTATATTGTAGACTTCATTCCAAATAATTTAAATTATTATTCCATTTGTAGTAAATATTTTAATATGTAACGGGTGTGACAAGGCAATGTAACGGGTGTGACATAGTCTCAATCTGCAGGAGTAATAAGTAGATCGATATATTGTCCAGGATTTATTAGCCAACATGCATGCATCTATTAAACTAGTTTTTTTCTGCGAAAAACCAAATCGAAGTCGTTTTATTCACTAAATCATATTCATATTGCCGACTTTCTTTATCACATAGAGTAAAAATTTACAAATACAAAATTAGTTGCCAAAAACAAGTTTTGACATCTTAAAAACTCATTTTCTACAAAGAATTAGTTTCTGAGTTAGAATACGCTGTGTGTCCTGCTAGAATATTATAAGCAGAAATCTTCTCAAAATAATGTTTAGGTCGGTGATTCTTGATTTTTTTAGTTTTCGACCTATTTTCTAAAATATATTGATATTTTTAACTCCATTTGAGAAGTATGCTTATGCCTTTTATTCCAGAACCAATCAAAACCTTGTATCATTGAATGGGCTGATTTAAAATTACCTTATGGACCTTCACTGCCGCACACATCCTTCTCTTAATGATTGCCCCTATACCATCTATTTATTTTTTCAATTTATACCGAAATTTCTACTTTCTATTATTTAATTTCATACTTGACATACAATTTTTAAATATACAATATTTTTAAATCGAATAAAAGTTATTTATGGTCTTTGCGTAACGGGTGTGACAAATATTAGAATGCAAATTCTACCGTAAATACTGCTATGATACTGAAACATTTTGATTCACTTTATACTATATAAACTTGACCTAACTTACACAAAAGATGATATATGCATATCTACATAAAATGTATTAAATTTAACTTTTTGTATATTTTCGGTATCGGGTGTGACAAACAAAACACTCCAAGATACAAAACCATTTGCGGGCACTGACTATTTTCCAAAATTTACGAATTTTACACTAAACTACACTTAAGGATGCGTACTTTCTTGTAGTCAAAAGAAAAATTTCAGAAAATAAAAAATATGTCGAAAAATAGCTCATGCCAGTTCAACAGTAAAATTAGTGCATCCAATAATTTTATAATAACCTATAGAAAACTCATTGCTATGAAAAAAATCTATTCCTAAATTTCATCAACTCTTCATGAATTTCTAA
This sequence comes from Eudasyphora cyanicolor, assembly GCA_963930755.1. Lineage (NCBI taxonomy): Eukaryota > Metazoa > Arthropoda > Insecta > Diptera > Muscidae > Eudasyphora > Eudasyphora cyanicolor. The sequence continues at coordinate 247,836,290 of OZ005735.1, forward strand.
AATTCAATTGCTCGTGTTGTCAGTTATGGTATTTTTTTTTTTTGCAAAAATATGATTTATTTTTTTATGTGTGATGGGGTCAGTTTACGTGGAATAACCCATATTACATTACTCACAAGGTGAGGGTATACCATAGTCGGTCTACACGACTGAAACTTTCATGTTCGAGCACGGAGGAAAATCGTCATTTTTGATATGTTTGAAACGAAAGAAAATATACTTGGAAACTATTCTTTTAAATATTATATATTTGTTAACAAATAAATTTTATTTGAAAATCAAGAAATTTTGTTTGGAACGCATATATTAATATATTAGAACATAATTTATTTGCAAACTGAATTTCACAAATAAAATATGTGTTTACACACAAACAAAGTTATTGTTTTGAGAAGATTTCCAAATATGTTTTATTTAAAAAGATTTTTAAAACATTACTGACTTATTCGAATTCTAGTTAGCTTTTCCTAGTTTTCGTGTTACACTTTATAGCTAAAAATTTCCTTATTTATAAATATTCCTATTCATTACTTTTTGTCAATCCATCAATGTCGTTTATATTTACGAAAGATTGTTCCATTTAAGATTTGATTAAATTTTACAAACATATAAAATTTATAAAAAAAATTGCTCTTTGAGAATTTGAAAAACAGAAAACTTGTCTTTAAGTTAAGGCATTTAATACATTACCAAAATAAATAATTATAAATGAATCCTTGTTTCGGAAATACTAGTTGCAAATAAAAAATATTTGAATGGGAGCATATTTTTGTTTAGAACAATATCCTCACAAACATATAATATTTGTGTGTGTAAAATATTATATATTTGGAGTGTACCCTAAACATATGTTTATTTCAAGCCGAATATGTTTGGGACAATATACTACCGGAGCTTTTTTTTTCAGCGTGAGAGCAATTACAAATTTCGTGAAACCCAAAAACTCATTTTTTTTCAAAAATTAAAATGACCATAAAATTTTTTTAAAAAATTTTTGAAAAAAATGATAACGAAATCTTATTTTAACTTATTCTAACCCATACTTGTTTTGTATTTATGGAAAAAAATTAATAATTATGTCTTCAATAAAAAGTTATAATGAACCTAAACCCCTTCGGTAATTTTTGGCCACCCTGTACATCTATAAATAGAAAAAAATATAAAATTATAGGCTGGTGCCAAAGACGTCCCAAATACAGGGTTTTCCAATAAGAATGATATGAGTTCTTTGAAATAGAAACACACTTACGACCAATTCCACAATCTCCGGTTACCCGAAAGTTAGAGCTAACCTACAGTTACTCTGCTGTCAAATTGTATGAAATGTTTATTTTTAAACCAACCGGAGGTTCTGAAATTAGGGGTTATTGTTATTTTTAAACCAACCGGAGGTTCTGAAATTAGGGGTTATTGTTAAGGAAACTCAAAAGTTTTTTATTTAATGTGAAGTACAATCGATACAATTGAGTTATAAATAAAACGTCATTCAAATGGCCTCCACGACTTCTTCTGCAGGAACGAATTCGATGAACCCAATTTTCGAGCACTTTTTCCACTAAATCAAGTTGTAAAGAAAGTCTGGTTTATTTCGAAAGACCAATGACTTCAAATAACCCCACAAGAAATAGTCTAATGGTGTTAAATCACAACTTCTTGGAAGCCATTCAATATCACAATTTCTTGAAATAATCGAATCTCCAAACTTTTCTCGCAACAATTCAATTGTTTCATTTGCTGTGTGGCATGTAGCCACAATCGGTCAATGGCAAAAAGATAGCTCTTTATGAGAGCTAAAATTTGCTCGTGGGTGTCAAGGTCGTAGGTCGACTGGAAAGTGTTTTTTTTTTGGATTTAAAAAAAACATGGACTTAGCATCATTTTCAAATGTGAACGGAATGGAGGAGCTCTAGCTCCTTAACGGTACGTCGGATCGGGAATCGGTCAATGGCAAAAAGATAGTTCTTAGGTCGATAGTTTCAAGGTCGTAGGTCGACTGGAAAGTGTTTTTATTTGGATTTTAAAAAAATAGACTTAGCGCACGAAAAGTTGCAATTGGAGAACGATTATTTTGATAATAAAACTGAATAATTTGTTGTTGTTGTTCTTGCGTATATCTCTCCATAATGAAATTGTAAACACTGCGGAATACAATGAAAAACAAATAACAGATCATGACATATTACAAATGGCCGAAACGTCACTTCGAAATCATATCATCCGTATTGGAAAACCCGTTACTTAGATAACAACACTTTCTACATAAAATGTAGAAAATTGCATAAATATTAAGTAACTTTTCTTAATTCTAAGAATAAAATTTACTCATATTAAAAATTAGAGTGTCTCTAGCGCCAGCCTTTAATTATACCCTACACCACACTGTGGTACAGGGTGTTATGACTTTGTGCATTTGTTTGTAACACCCAAAAGGAGAAGAGATAGACCCATTGTTTATTATACCGATCGACTTGTAATCACTTTCTGAGTCGATTTAGCTATGTCCGTCTGTCTGTCCGTCTGTCTGTCCGTCTGTCTGTCTGTCTGTCTGTCCGTCTGTCTGTAGACGTATTCTTGTAATCAAAGTACAGGTCGCAATTATGGTCCAATCTCAACGAAACTTTGCACATATCTTTTTTTAGGCCCAAGGACGATCCCTATTGAATTTGGTTAAAATCGGTTCAGATTTACATATAGCTCCCATATATATGTACCTCCGATTTGGCATATATGCACTGTATAAGCAACATTTTGTAACCGATTTGTACAAAAATTGACAGAGAGTAGTCTCGTGATACACTTAGATACAATACAAAATTTGGGGGAAATCGTTTCAGATTTATATATAGCCCCCATATATATGTTGCACCCGATTTGACATGTAAGCGCTGTAGAAACTGTATTTTATATCCAATCAGTACGAAATTCGGCAGGAAGAGGTTTCTTATTACATGAAGGAATACTGCCAAATTCGGAGAAAATCGGTTCAGATTTAGATATAGCCCCCATATATATGTTACCCCCGATTTGAAATTCAATAGCTGTAGAAACTGTATTTTATATCCGATCACAGCGAAATTCGGCAGAAAGAGGTTTCTTATTACACGAAGGAATACTGCAAAATTTGGAGAAAATCGGTTCAGATTTAGATATAGCCCCCATATATATGTTAGCACCGATTTGAAATTCAAGCGCTGTAGAGACTGTATTTTATATCCGATCAGTACGAAATTCGACAGAAAGAGGTTTCTATTTTACATGAATTCAGGGAAAATCGATTCAGATTTATATATAACCTCCATATATATGTTCCTCCTGATTTGGTTACAAAGCGCTATAGAAGTTGTACTTTACTTCCGATCATTACAAAATTCTCCAGAAAGATGTTTCTCAATTTAGGAACGAATATTGCTTAATTTAGCGATTATCGGTTCAGAATTAGATATATCCGCATATATACATACATATGTTCTTACCCATTTACAAATTATTTCAAATTATTATCGCAATAACCCTTATCGCATTGTTAGGGAGGTGTAGGGTATTATATAGTCGGCCCCGCCCGACTTTCTGCCTTTCCTTACTGGTTTTATGACAAAATTGTTTGCTATTTGTTTCGATAAATAAATATTTCTCTAAAATATTTTTGAATCAATGAAATATGTATTTGACAATCAGTTTCGAAGTACCAATTTAAATACCACAATATTTCGGCTACTGCATTTATTTTTCCTTAAATAACGCCTACTTCCACTTCATCTTCCAAAGCCATATTTGAAAAAAAAAACAAAACAAAAACTTTCCTTAAACGGAATGCGACCACGTAAATTAGTTTAAAACGTGTCAATTTTGATGGCTCCTAAAAATGTGTGTGGCAAATTGGCGTCTGCTCTGGCCATTAACTGTTGCATATTAAATCAGAAGTTTTGTTTATTTTGTCTCTTGTATAGATTTGTATTATTAATTTCTTTTCTTTCAAGTTTAACAACTCATAAAATAATAGTGATTTCCAATTTGAGTAGACTGAGCGGACAGACAATATGAGTAGGAGGGAATGTATGTTTCATTTTGGGAGGTTTGATAAAAAAAATCAAACGGAAATGCTTTTGGTTCAAAAGTCTTTAAAGAAAAGAAATTGAAATTGTCCAAAAATGAATTTAAATCGTATTGTTTTTATGACATCTTTAATCTACAAAAACAAAAACTCTTCTACAAAACATTTTCCAAAGAATTAAGTGATCATCTTTTTAACAAGCCAACAACAAATGTTTGACGAAGATTGAGTTGATGATTGACTTAAGGTGAGTAAATGAATGGATGAGTGAGTGGGCCGAGTTTCGAAAGTAGAAACAAACCTCCAACGCCCCTCCCCCTTTTTCGTATATCTACGATATTCAACAAATATTGACTTAACATGTCAATGTCAAAAGTCAAACTTGCATAACCAACCAAAAAAAAAAAATCATATAATAAAGAAAAATTATAAACAATAACCAAAAACAATGAGGAAGGGAAATCAGGAATGCTATACGATATGTTTGGTGGTAGCTTGGAAAGATATGGGAGTGGGAAGTAAAGGGTTTCCAAGGCAAAGAAGAAAGCAAACAAAGGAGTGTCTTGGCTTGTTAAAAAGCAACATCAGCAGCAGCGGCCGAGGCAGAGTCAGATGCAGCGGCCATAGAGCTCCGCCGCCAACAAACACTGGGAATGCACTGTGCCGCTGTCACCGCTGTCACCGCTGCCCAACTTCTTCACTTCAACTTCCTTTTGAGGTTTCCTCCGGCCAAAGCCGCCACATCGTGTCAAAGGCGTTTTAAATGTGCCATATCAAATGTCAAAATCAATTTTGGGGTTTGACTTACTTTACTTTTATGATTTCTGTTTTAAGCCAACTAAATGCTCTGAGTTCAATGGGTTTCTTCTCATACCAAACCTGTTGAAATCACCACCAGTAGAACTGATAGAAAGACAGACAGACAGACAATCGCCATTGTTTGGCATTAGATTCATTCACTTTGGGAATTTCTTTATGTCAAATGTGATTCACTCTGGAAATACATAACACTTGAACGTCTCGCGGAGGAGAATGACACAAATCCACCTGTTAATGTGGTTTTAGGTGATATTGTTGGAGGGTAAATATTAAATCACTTCAGTACACAACACAATGGAGAGCAGTTGTTGGTCGATTGGAACTTGTGTGATAAACTATGTAAACACATGAGTCTTCTATAGTAAATATATTATGGAAATTCTACGTATATGGGGCAAATTATAATACCCGGAAGATATTGTAACAATGATGAGGTGTTAGGGAGTTATTCCTTTGAAGTGTCGAATCAAATCGTTAGACCCAATTGCCAAAATAAAGAGACTTCCGAAAACACCTGCCACTAATACCAAAAACGATTCTCATATCCTCCACCATAGGATTGACAAAGGTAATGTATTCTAGCCCCATCTTTTTCATTTCGTTTGCAACAGCTTGAAATATTGTTCTGAGATCTTATAAATCAGGGCTTCCCAACCATTTCAACCATACGGCTCCCCACAAAAATGTACAAAATCGTCATGCCCCTTTCCGCAATAAAATTATTATAAATTATTTATTATTAATTATTTATATGAATTACAATACAAAATAAATTTATATTCTAATTTTAAGGTTCAGGGAAAGGCCAGGCTACAAAAACCCTATTGGTAAATGTTTGCAGCGACAGACCAGAGCCTCTGGTGGGAATCGAACCCACGACCCCCAAACTCATAGGCGAGTACGCTACCAACTCGGCTACTGGGGCGCTCAATTTTATAAATTATATTTCTCGATTAAAAAGATTAATTAAATAAAAGGTCGTTGAATGGTACTTTTTGAACAAATTTAGTAGACATTGCATTTTTTTTACAAAATCGTTTTCTAGAAAATCAATCAAAATTTCATTTTTCTATCAAATTTAGTTGAAATTGCATATTTTAAAACATTTCGTCAAAATTAAATTTTTGTTGAAAATTTCTTTGAAATTGCATTTTTCTAGGAAATTTCTTTGAAATTGCATTTTTTAAGGAAATTTCGTTGATATTGCATTTATCTAAAAAAATACGTTGGAATTGCTTTTTACTCCAAAGTTAAGTTCAAATTACATTTTGCTAGAAAATTTAAATTTCATAAAAAAAAAATTTTTAGAATTGCATTTATTTTGCCAGACAATTTCATTGAAGTTGCATTTTTTGAGGAAATTTCTGCTATTGATATTGCATTTATCTAAAGAATTACATTGTAATTGCATTTTACTCCAGAATTTAGTTGAAATTACATTTTTTTTAGAAAATTTTGATTATTATTGGAAATAATTTCGATGAAATTACATGTTTCCAAAAAAAAATCGTAAACATGAATTTTTCTAAAAAATTTTGTTGGAGTTTAATTATTCACAAAATTTTATTGAAATAAAATTGTTCTTGAAATTTTCGTTGCAAACTGCATTTACTAAAAAAATGACGTTGGAATTGCATTTTTCTAAAAAAAATTTGTTGCAATTATATTTTTTCAAGATAATTTCGGTGAAATTGCATTTTCCCAAAAATTCGGACGATCGAATTTTTCTAGTAAATTTTTTAATTAAATTTTTCTATAAATTTCATTAAAATAAAATTTTTCTAGAAAATTTCATAAAAATGAAGATGTTATAGAAAATTACGTTAAATTTATATTATTTTTCGATGAAATTACATATTTCCAAAAAAAATTGTAAAAAGGAATTTTTCTAAAAAATTATGTTGAAATTTACTTATTCAAAAAAATTTTATTGAAATTATTTTTTTCTTGAAAAAAAATCAAAAATTCGGACGATTGAATTTTTCTAGTAAATTTTGTAATTTTTCCATAAATTTCATTAAAATAAAATTTTTCTGGAAAATATCAAAAAAGTTAAGATGTTATAGAAAATTACGTTAAATTTTTATTATTTTTCGATGAAATTTCATATTTCCAAAAAAAATTGTAAAAAGGAATTTTTCTAAAAAATTATGTTGAAATTTACTTATTCACAAAATTTTATTGAAATTATTTTTTTCTTCAAAATTTCGTGGCAAATTGCATTTACTCCAAAAAATACCTTGGAATTGCATTTTCCCAAAAATTCGGACGATCGAATTTTTCTAGTAAATTTTTTAATTAAATTTTTCTAGAAAATTTCATAAAAATTAAAATGTTATAGAAAAATTTGTAAAATTTATATTATTTTTCGATGAAATTACATATTTCCAAAACAAAGTCGTAAAAATGAATTTTTCTAAAAAATTAGGTTGAAATTTAATTTTTCTAGAAAATGTTGTTGGAATTTAATTATTCAAAAAAAATTTATTGAAATTATTTTTTTCTTGAAAATTTCGTGGCAAGCATTTACTCAAAAAAATACCTTGGAATTGCATTTTCCCAAAAATTCGGACGATCGAATTTTTCTAGTAAATTTTGTAATTAAATTTTTCTAGAAAATTTTATAAAAATCAAAATATTATAGAAAAATTTGTAAAATTTATATTATTTTTCGATGAAATTACATATTTCCAAAAAAAAATCGTAAAAATGAATTTTTCTAAAAAATTAGGTTGAAATTTAATTTTTCTAGAAAATGTTGGTGGAATTTTATTATTCAAAAAATTTTGTTGAAATTATTTTTTTCTTGAACATTTCGTGGCAAATTGCATTTACTCAAAATTATTTTTTACAAAATTTTGCTTGAAATTTTATTTTTTTTAGAAAATTAAATTTTTTTAGATATTGTCTTTAAAACTAAATCTTTCGAGAACATTTTGCTGAAATTATATTTTTTCAAAAAATTAGTAAAATAAAAATTTTTTTAATTACATTTTTCTAGAAAATGTTCGAATTAATTATTGAAAAATAAATTCTTGGAAATTCCGTCGAAATTTGCATTTTCCACAAAATTGCATTGAAATTTTGTTGAAATTACAAAATTCTACAAAATTTCAAAAAAATTGCAATTTTACGAAAAATTCGTAAAATTAAAATTTTCGAGATTATTTCGATGAAATGATTATTTTTCCAAAAAATCGTACATTTGTTTTTTTAAAAAGATTAACTAAATAAATTGTGGTTCAATTGTACTTTTCGTGAAAATTTTGTCGAAATTGTATTTTGCTTCAAAATTGTTTTCTAGAAAATAGGAAAATTGCTTTTTTTTTTAGAAAATTTTATAAAAATTTCGTCGAAATAAAATTTCAACTTTTTTACAAAATTTTTTTTTTAAATTCTTTGAAATTTAATTTATTGAAGAAATTTTGTTGAAATTGCATTTATATAAAAAAAATACGTTGGAATTACACTTTTTACAAAACTTCATTGAAATTACATTTTTTTAAAAATTTAAATTTTATAAGCTAATCTTTGAAATTAAATTTTTCTACAAAATTTTATGGAAATTTCAGTTTTCTTGACAATTTTGTCGAAACTAGCATTTTTCCGCAAAATTTCGTTGAAATTAAATTTTTCTAAAAAATTTTGTTCAAATTAAACCGTTCTACAAAATTTTATTGAAATTAAAGTTTTCTTGAAAATTTCGCCGAAATTTCGATGAAGTTGTATTTTTCTACAAAAATTTGTCAAAATTAAATTTTTATAAAAAATTTCATGAAAGTTGCAATTTTATAAAAAAAAATTAAACGCAGTTTTCGAGGAAATTTCGATGAAATTAAATTTTTTCCAAAAAAATTGTGAAATCGATTTTATATTTCTATTTTTAAAAGATTAGTTAAATAAAAAGTCGTTGTATTGTACTTTTCGTGAAAACTTCGTCGAAATTTAATTTTCCCACAAAAAGCGTTTTCTAAAAAATCAATGACAAGCATTTTTTTCAGGAAAATGTGATTGAAAATTTATTTCCTAGAAAATTTAGTTGAAATGCGTTTTTCTTAAACATTTCTTTGAAATTTAATTTGAAAATTTCTTTGAAATTTAATTTTTTACAATATCATCAGAACTAAAATTTTCTAGAATATTTCTCTGAAAGAAATTTCTGAGGAAATTTAGTTGAAATTAAATTTTTCTACTAAATTTCGCAAAAATCACAATTTTCGAATAAATTTCGATGAAATTACAGTCTCAACAAGTAAGAAAGTTCAATCGGATAACCGACTTATGAATCCCTCACTTTGAGTCCAAAAAAAATATTAGTAACTTTGTTTATTTTTTTGTTTTAATTAAATTATTATCAATTGAAATTGCATTTATTAATTTTAAAGTATGTACTGGTATTAAAGTTATAAGCTGGTAACTTTTGGTACAAAAGTTTGAAATTGTGTACAGTGTAATGGTTTAATAGTACCTACAATACCGTGAAAAATGGGCATTGTTGCCACGCTCTTTTTGGTACCTCCCACACAAATGGACCATTTTGTACCAAAAGTTACCAGCTTATAACTTTAATACCAGTGCATACAAATACTTGAAATTTTGTACAGTGTGAGGGGATTCATAAGTCGGTTTAACCGACTGAACTTACTTTCATGTTTTTTTAATTTTTTCAAAAATTAAAATGCCCATGAAATTTTTTCAAAAAAAAAATTTTTAAAGTAAATAATAGCGAGATCCTATTTTACTTGTTTGTAACTGCTTATAAACATTTTAGCCAAAAATAAACTACATAGGTCGATATTAAATATTCTGACCTAACTTTAAAGAAAAATCGTTAAAATTTAAATTTTTTAATAAATTTCGATGAAATTACAGTTAAAAAAAAAAAATAAAAATTGAAATCGAATTTTTAATTGAGGTGTGGAAGTTGTTCAAAATTGGATAATCACCAATGAAATTAACATGGGATTGCCGCGTCATTGCCCCTTCTATTGCGGTACATTTGCTCTAGTGCTTACAAAGTAATGCATACATATGTTATATTTTGTATGCTCTTAGGATGTAAACATATCTGCCAAAAAGTAAACAAAATCGTCTTACTTTCTTTTTGATTTTATGGTTTAAAAGCCCAATTTTTTGGTATTGCCGTGATTTGAACCTAACACTTAGCCACAAACGAGTTCGAAGTACCACATTCCGGAGATATACAAGGTGGCGCAAAAGTAATCCTCCTATCAGAAAATGCTATACATTTTGCGATTGGCCCCTAATGTCAGTTCTGTTTTGACATTTGTGTAGTAAACACATGCGAAATACACGTTAATAAACAATGTTACGCTACACTGCTCCAGAACGCGGAATATTGCTGACTATTTATTTGACCAATAACACTGTACAACAATTTCAGACTTTTTTCAAAATAGCAGGGTTCTGTCAGTGGATTCTGGTAGAGGAGACCAAAAAAATATATACGTGTATCGGCGTTTTGAAAGATCACATCGGAATTTTATTTTAGGGGGGGTTAAAGATTTCCCCCCTTTGCTTGTTCGTGCAGAATATCGGTATATAAAACTATGTGTTCTGTTCATCTGAGGTGTAGGGTATCTTCAGCAACTTTGTAGCAAATGTTAAGGCCTATATTTTTGTGGAATATATTAACCCTCTAGCTTCCCCCCATAACGGTGATTTTTGCCTATATTTTAACAAATCGTAAAAAACTCCCCTAAAAATGGGTGGAGCGGGGTTGAAATGTTCTACAAAAATGTCGGCCATAAAATTTTACTATAAGTGTCAGAACACACCAAAGCCCAAAACTTAACACAAACTCCAAAAAAACGCCCAAATTTAAGATAGCCTGTTAAGGGTTAATTTGTTATCCCTCGCGTATGTAGGTTCTCCCAGCTCTGAAGAGAAGGTTGTTATTCAACAACTACCAAGAGTATGTACTTTTGTTCTTCTTCATTATTTCTGTCATTATATTTTTGTCACTCAAAATTACCATAACGGAACTTTTGAGTGGCACGTTACTTATGAACGTTAACGTTTGACATCGTGGGTCAACCAATTAATCTTTTTATTTTCTTACAATAGTCTACAAGGGAATTTGTAAGAATAATAATGACTGACTGTTTGGGAAAACTTGACTGGTTTTGCTACGTCTGTGGCAAGCATACCCTTATGGAACATAGGGTTTCATTTTTACGAGCAAAGTGGAGGATATATATTAAGTTTATTTTGAACTGGAAGTTTTTCCAGATGAGCCATGGGTGCCAAAACATATATGCCGAAATTGCTATATTGGTTTGATGCTGTGGTCTAAAGGTAATACAAGTTTTGATTTATATTTGATTATACATATATATTTATATTTTGATTTTCAGTTTTCAACCGAAACTGATGAGCATGGCGAACGGTTCCATCAGATATGTCTTCCTATTGAAAAACGCTATAAAGGCAAGAGCATTTTGTCACTTATAACAGATTTATGTTGGACATTGTTTGATAATGGCGTCGAATTGCCAAGAGTGAAAAAAAAGTGAATTAAAAATAAATGAACTTATGTATTTAATAAATATTTCTCCTTGTATATGCGTTATTAATAGATTTTTTGTTTATAGTCCTGAAATATAATTTAATATAAAATAAATATTATTTAATTGTAAAATAAAATCATTATTTTTTGGCATCTCTCACATCAACCCCGAAAAATCCAATTTTTAAAGACCTTTTTGGTACTAACACTATATAATATCTAAATTAACCCTTAACATGAAATCTTGAATTTGGTCGGCTTTTTGGTGTTTGTGTTAAGTTTTGGGCTTTGGTGTGTTCTGACATATATAGTAAAATTTTATGGCCATCATTTTTGTAGAACATTTCAACCCCGCCCTACCCATTTTTAGGGGAGTTTTTTACGATTTGTTAAAATATAGGCAAAAATCACCGTTATGGGGGGAAGCTAGAGGGTTAATATATTCCACAAAAATATAGGCCTTAACATTTGCTACAAATTTGCTGAAGATACCCTACACATCAGATGAACAGAACACATAGTTTTATATACCGATATTCTGCACGAACTAGCAAAGGGGGGAAAACTTTAACCCCCCCTAAAATAAAATTCCGATGTGATCTTTCAAAACGCCGATATACGTATATATTTTTTTGGTCTCCTCTACCATAATCCATTGACAGAACCCTGTTATTTTTTTTTGTGTTGTACTGTGTAATCGGTCGGTGACTTTGGCACAAAAAACATCGAAAGGTTACTTTTGCGCCACCTGATATAAGAACACATTAACAAAATTGGATGTTATTCACTGCTCTGGATGCCCCCTATATCTAAATAATCTTAGCTCGGGGTGTCCGGGTTCAAAATTTACATCTATTTCGGTCTGTATCTATAGTTCTTGCGTTTCTGGGGTTTATATAGCGTTTTCTGAAAGTCAATTCAACTATTCAAAATTTCGCACATTTAACAACAAAAAATCAAAACAAAATATCCATAGAAATGTAGATGTGCACATTTTTTGAAGTTCAAAAAATCGGGAAAAATATTTTCCGGAGTTTAAATAGATTTTTTTATTGCATCGTGCTATTGATATTGATGGTACAAAATGCTGCTATATCATTTATAAAAAAAAAACATTTGTCTTCCTTTAGTCACAGTAAAATTCCTCTGTTTTTTTTACCTGCTTGAAGTATAAAGGATTATGTACATTTTTTGTCATAAAATGTAACCAATATTTGTCCGGGTAAAATTCCAAAGGAACATTTACGCACGAAGGATTTTTTATTGGGAATTCTTTCACATATTTGAGGAAAATCTAAAACAACTATTTACCTGCCAGTAACACAGAAAATTTAAATAGGACATATGTGTACTTTGTTGAGCAGTTTTATTTTTAGTAATGATTGACAAGCCAAAAGTCTTCATGTGACAATTTCACAGATAACAATAACAAATTTATCATACAAATTTTGTAGCACAATTTAAATGTATATCACGAACCAGCAGATTTCAAGGTCATTTCATTTTTTCAATCAGTTGGAAAATTCCTATGGGAAATTTGCATTCCGTATAACTGATAAATACACGTATATCCTTTTATCTGCTATGACATTTATAACAATTTTAAGAAGTATAATACTGAAGAAAAATGATTAACGTGATTAATGTTTGGCTGAAATTATTTATATGAATTTTGTAAATTTTTCCAGATGTTGTACCAACAATAGACAAACAAATAGTAGTGACAACTGTACAACACAACAGAAAGGAAAGTAAATTTTTGTTAGGATATCTTCTTGGAATTCATTTTTTATTTATGTATTTCAAAATATATGGGTCCAGCAGATTTTTCCATTTAATCAGTCCTATGGGAAATTTTTGTACAAATGTTAACTATTTAATTTGTTTGATTTTTGCCTATCAGAAAAATTGCATAGATTCGGTTTGTTTCAAAAATTATTCTCACATAAATTAAGAGTATGGGATACATAATTAGTTGCTATGCGGTTTTAGAAACGTTTTATCGCTGATTTCGTTTTATGTTTTTTTGGATAAGATAACTTCAAAATCCCGAAGGACTTTAAGAAACGGTACGGGAAGCTGGGTAAACTACGATTGCTATTTCCGTTTATCTCCGTTACCACATTCCTCTGAACAGATAGGAACCTACGAGAGAATTGTCCTCATATTGACTTTTACCTGAATTCAAGATAACCTTTGTTGTGTGAGAACTTTGTTGGCCAAACACAGTTTAGCAGTGTTGTACCGGATATACTCGTACTTGTAGATTAAATTGTCGTTATTTTGATTAGGATGACATATTTTCTAATTTGTTTATGTTATAACATACGGGGAGAAGTTATGCACAACGGTGAAATGGACAATTTTTCTTTGAGGAATCCCGTTTTCAGGATTTTTTAAATCTCCTATAGGAATCTGGCTGGGAGTTAAACGGAAAATGTTAGTCAAATGTTTTAAATAAAAATCCCGGTGAGTAAATCTTTTTATTGACTTTAAACGTATGGAACAACAGGAATTGTAGAACATCTACAGTGGTTTAAAAAAATATTTCTGGTAACAAACATTTTAAGTATTTCCATCGTCGCATATACGACCGGATTAGGTTACCCATTGCTTCTCTTTAGATATTATTTTATTTATTTAGCTACGGAAAAATAAGTCCTACACCGCACTATACTGTATATTAAGTTAGTGAATTTCTTTGGAATACTAAAAATTAGAAGAGATAAACCCGATTTAACCGAATAATTTTCTGCATAGATATTGCTTTGTCCGTCTATCTGAAGATGTATTTTTATAATCAACATATAGGACGCAATTTAGAATCGATGCAAACAAAAATCGACACTTTGTTGAATCAAGGACTAACCCTGTTGAAAATGGATCATATCGGCCCATAATTTAAAATATAGGTCCCATTTAATGCACCGTTTACTATCACCCCTGTTCTGGAACTCACTTCACATTCATCTCACTTCTCACCTATACTTCACAGGACGAATAGCGAGGTGTCTGGCAACTGCAGAAAGTATTGGCTGCCTAACTTCTGCTTAAATAATGCCTAGCATGTGATTTGCCTTCCATGCCATATTCAGGCGTGATAGCGACTTTTATAATATCTCTTTCTTAAGACATTTCACGTGAGATGCTCCAAGTGAGTGCCAGAACATACCCGTATGTGTTTTTTTGTCAATGCCGAGTGGGTTGATTTCCAGAAGTGGTAATAATATAAGAACTTCTAAGCCGTCGGATAGAACGTTTTACTGTGTATTGGTGATAAATTTAGATCTTTCATTTATTTATTTTTTTACATATCTCTATTATATATTTTTATACCCTCACTTTAGTGTGACGAGGGTATATATCATTTGCTACGAAAAATAGTGTAACACATCGAAGGAGTGATCTAAGACCCTAAGTATGTTCGGCGGATATTCGGTTTGGGTCATTTTAAGACGAATGAGCAATGTCCGTCCGTCTGTCTGTCTGTCTGTCTATCTGTCTGTCTGTGTGTCTGTCTGTCTGCTGGCTGGTGCGCACGATAACTCTCGAAAGGAGTAACCGATTGACTTCAAATTTGGTACGTGGTAATATTTTTTTCTATCTCCGGCTAAGTTCGAAGATGGGCCATATTGGTCCACTCCTTCTAGTACCTCCCCCACAAAGTGTTAAAATGTTGTGAAATATTGAATCTTTAATAACTGCTATACTACTTATTCGAATCTTCTGAAATTCCACACATAGCATTAGTTTATTAGTCGCTATCAACTCGAGAAAAATGGGCCATGTTTCTACGCCCCTTTTGGTACCTCCCACACAAATGCACCATTTTGCACCAAAAGTTAACAGCTTATAACATTAATACCAGTGCATAAAAATACTTGAAATTTTGTACAGTGTAATGCTTTCATAGTGCCTACAGTCCAGTGAAAAATGGGTGTCATATTCACGCCCCTTTTGGTACCTCCCACACAAATGCACCATTTTGCACCAAAAGTTAACAGCTTATAACATTAATACCAGTGAATAAAAATACTTGAAATTTTTTACAGTGTAATGCTTTTATAGTGTCTTTTGCACTGTGAAAAATGGGCGCTATTTCCACGCCCCTTTTTGTACCTCCCACACAAAGATACCATTTTGCACAAAAAGTTAAGAGCTCACAGCATGAGTACCAATGCACGAAAATGCAACAACATTTTGCACAGTGTAACGCTTTTGAAGTCCCTATAGCCCTGTAAAAATTGGCCGTTATCACCACGCCCTTTTTGTACCTCCCACACAAAATGGCCAAATCATACCAAAATTTAATATTTCATAACGTTAATATACCAGTGCAAAAAACGTTTATAATTCGGCGCAGTGTAATATATTTAAAGAATCTACTATTCAGCGAAAAATTGGTTGTATTTGTTAAAAACATTCTGGTACCTCCCATACAAATTGACAGAATAATTCGTTTAATATTCCATATTACATTACTCACAAAGTGAGGGTATACCTTAGTCGGTTTACCCGACTGAAACTTTCTTACTTGTTTACTGTCATCTTATTTATTTTCTACCTGACCCCAGCAGACGTTGTCCTGCCCGTCCTGTTTTGGATTCATTGATATTTTTTTAAAAAATCCATACAGGAAAATATCACCAAACAAATTATGTTGGACATAAGTCCATCTACCGGTTAGAATAATACTTATAAAGTAAACACATATACATTTTAAATTTCAGTCAAATCGCTCTGGAAATGCGAATTTTACAAATAACCACTCCGCAATTTTTCGCGGTGCAAATAATTCTAAAACACAAATGGCCCCAAACTGAATATATTGTTAAATTTTCAGCCCATTCGCTTTTATGGTTTCGGAGATCATGCGTAATTAAAATCCTTTTTTATATATAAAGATTATTTATTTATATGAATTACAATACATAGTAAATTTATATTCTAATTGTAAGGTCCAGGGAATGGCCGGGTTACAAAGACCACATGGCTAAATGTTTGCAGCGACAGACCAGAGCCTCTGGTGGGAATCGAACCCACAACCCCTAAACTCATAGGCGAGTACTGTCATCTTATCTTTATTCAGTATTGTTCGGTAACATTAGTTTACAAAAAAAAAATGCCGTAGGTCTGTGTATAAAATTTGTTGGTGTAAATTGGTACCACAAACCAGTAAGGAAAGGCAGAAAGTCGGGCGGGGCCGACTATAGATTACCCTACAACTCCCTAACAGTGCTAAAAGGGGCATTGTGATAATAATTAGGAATAATTGGATTCGTTTTAGTTAACAAAGTATTTAGCTTCACCTCCTCATCAAGGCTTTTTCCAAGGAGGAGTTGATGATGTTGATTTAAATTAGCCAGATCTGCAACGACAATCTCAAATGCGCAGTATTCTTTCATAAATCAAGAATCGGAAGGAACAATTTGATGGGGATATATACAATCTACACAGATTTTCATCAAAAACCTAATTTCTGCCAAATAATATAAAGATCAGACGAAAAACACAGTTTCAATAATAAACAAGTAAAAGTGATTAGTTCGGCTATGCCGGATCTTATATACCCTCCACTGTGGATTGCATTAAATTTTATTACTGGAAAAATCTTTGAATATGGAACAAATCATGAAACGATCCTTTTCGTTAAAGTGAATTATTAAAAAAACGAACGCCGCAATTGTTACGCCGTAAATTCTTTAGCCAAACTTCTTGAAAAATGTGGTGTTTGTGGCTTAAAATAGCTTTGTTGAGAGCTACATCTACACGGGGACTACAACAAAATAAAATGTTATTTGTATTAATTTTATTGAGATAGATTCTTGCCAAAATAGAATACAAACTGCAAAGTTTCAGGTAAATTTCTTAGAAAATGTGGTGTTTATGGCTTAAATAAGTCTTTTTGGGAGCGACATCTACAGGTGGACTACAACAAAATATAAACTAATTTAAAAAATGTTTACTGCGATGAATTCTTGTCTCAATTAAATACAAATTGCAAAGATTCAGCCAAATGCTTAGAAAATATGGTATTTATGGGTTAAATACGTATATTTTGTAGCGACCCCTATAGGGTGACTATAACAAAATATGAACCGATTTGTAAAATGTTTGCTGTGATGAATTCTTGTTAAAATAGAATACAAACTGCAAAGTTTCTGCTAAATTGCTTTAAAAATGTGGTATCCATGGCTCAAAAGGCGTATTTTGGAGCGACCTCTATAGGGGAGCTATATAAAAACATTGACCGATATGGCCTATTTGCAATCCCAAACAACCTGCAACTATAAGAAATATTTCTACCAAATTTGATCAACCTAGCTCTATTATTACGGACTGTAGCGTGATTACAACTGGCGGACGGACGGACATACGGACATGGCTAAACCGTCTTAAAATTTTACGAGGATTAAGAATATACATGTACTTTACGGGGTCTGAGATCAATATTAAGAGGTGTTACAAACGGAGTGACAAAACGAATATACCCCCCATCCTATGGTGGAGGGTATAATAACATGTTGTATTAAAATAAAAATTAACAAGTAAAAGCGTTAAGTTCGGCCTTGCCGAATCTTATATACCCTCCACCATGGATCGGATGAGAATGGTGACGGGTACTAATATACTCATTATACCAAATTTCAGTCCACTTCGTTGAAATTTGAGGTTTTTGTGGCGTTAAGAAGTTAAATCTAGAGGGACCTTTGTGGCTATATCAAAACATGGACCTATGACTACCGATGTTCGTATGAAGGACACCGGGCATAAAAAAACCCCAGTTACCAACTTTCAGCCCGATCAGTTGAAATTTGCGGTCTCTATGAGGTTAAGAAGTCAAATGGAGGGAGATGCCATATATGGGGGCTATATCCAAAATAGGACCAATATTGCCCATTTTCAATCCCAACATACCAGCAGATATAAGAAGTATATGTACCAAATTTCAGCAACCTAGCACAAGTACGTATTATAGATTGTAGCGTGATTGCAACATACAGACGGACGGAGAGACATGGCTAAATCGTCTTAGAATTTTACAACGATTAATAATATATATTTTATGTGGTCTCAGATCAATATTTAGTGGAGTTACAAAATGAATATACCCCCCCACCTATGGTGGACGGTATACAAATTGCCGTAGGGCTGTGTATAACATTTTCTGGTGTAAACTGGTACAACAAACACACAAAAATATTAAAAAACCAGTAAGGAAAGGCTAAAGTCGGGCGGTGCCGACTATATAATACCCTACACCACTCTCGTAATATTGAATAACTCTGATATATAAATTTTGTAATTCATGTATAAATTGTTTACATAAATTTACTTTTGGGACATTTTATACCTAAATAATACCCTGTACCACAGTGTGGTGTAGGGTATAAAAACGATTGGATCTAAAGAGCCAAATCGGATGAAACATATATAAGGGAGCTATAGCTAAATCTTTACCGATTTTCTTCAAATTCGGCAATGTTGGTTCATGAATCAAGAAAATCTACCATTCTAAATTTCAAAACGATTGGATGTAAAATATAGCTTCTATAGAACTAAAGGGCCAAATCGGACGAAACATATATATGGGAGCTATAGCTAAATCTTAACCGATTTTCTTCAAATTCGGTAGTGTTGGTTCATGGATTAAGAAACTCTACCATCCTAAATTTCAAAACGATTGGATGTAAAATACAGCTTTTATAGGACTAAAGGGCTAAATCGGACGAAACATATACAAGGTGGCGCAAAAGTAATCCTCCTATCAGAAAATGCTATAAATTTTGCGATTGGCCCCTAATGTCAGTTCTGTTTTGACATTTGTGTAGTAAACACATGCGAAATAAACGTTCCAGAACGCGGAATATTGCTGACTATTTATTTGACCAATAATCGGTCGGTGACTTTGGCACAGATTTCCTGGCCGTCCAACACTGCGACGTTTAGCCGCTCGCCTCGAAGAGACTGGCACAACACGAGATGCTGCCAGGCGTGGCAGACCCCGGAGTAGCCGTTCTGCAGAGAATATTGCTGCTGTAGCCGAGGATGTCACGGAAGCGCCGTCGACATCGACCAGACGACGTGCCACGCAAATGGGTATCAGTCGACGGTCTCTACAGCGAATTTTGGTACAAGATTTGAAGATGTTTCCGTACAAAGTCCAGACGGTGCATCAGCTGTTAGCTGCTGACCGCCAATCGCGTCTAACATAACATCGAAAGGTTACTTTTGCGCCACCTGTTATATGGGTGCTATAGCTCAATCTTAACCGATTTTCTTCAAATTCGGCAGTGTTGGTTCATGGATCAAGAAACTCTACCATTCTAAATTTTAAAATGATTGGATGTAAAATACAGCTTCTACAGGACTGAAGGGCCAAATCGGACGAAACATGTATATGGGAGCTATAGCTAAATCTTAACCGATTTTCTTCAAATTCGGTATTGTTGGTTCATGGATCAAGAAACTCTACCATTCTAAATTTCAAAACGATTGGATGTAAAATACAGCTTTTATAGGACTAAATGGCCAAATCGGACGAAACATATATATGGGAGCTATAGCTAAATCTTAACCGATTTTCTTCAAATTCGGTAGTGTTGGTTCATGGATCAAGAAACTCTACCATTCTAAATTTCAAAATGATTGGATGTAAAATACAGCTTCTACAGGACTAAAGGGCCAAATCGAACGAAACATATATATGGGAGATATAGCTAAATCTTAACCGATTTTCTTCAAATTTGGCAATGTAGGTTCATGGATCAAGAAACTCTACCATTCTAAATTTCAAAACGATTGGATGTAAAATACAGCTTCTATAGGACTAAAGGGCCAAATCGGACGAAAGATATATATGGGAGCTATATCTAAATCTGAACCGATTTCAACCAAATTCAATAGCGATCTTAACAGCCGCGAAATACTCTAAACTGCAAAATTTCAGAACGATCGGAGTGAAATTGCGACCTGTAGTCGACGAACAACTTTACATGGACAGACGGACGGACGGACGGACGGACGGACGGACAGACATCATTAAATCGACTCAGCTAGTGATTCTGAGTCGATCGGTATACTTTAAGGTGGGTCTAGCTGTGTTATTTTCAGGTGTTACAAACATCTGCCGTGAAACAAACTTATAATACCCTGTACCACAGTGTGGTGTAGGGTATAAAAATTATGGTGCATTATTTTAATTTTGTTTTGTTAGCTAAATTAATTTTTGCGATTTTTAAGGCACTGGATGCACCTTTTTCGTGTAGGTTTGTTCCGCATTTTTTCTCCTATTCAATATCAAAATTTTTGCTTCAGGCACAAAAGAGATATACCGTGTTAAAATATAGAAAAAGTGATAAAAATCCACTTTGAGCAAAAACTTCGTATGGCCATTAAATTATTAATTGAGTCTTCTTGACTAAACGAATGATGCAGAAGTTCTTATTTTTGGGGCTACTTGCACGTCCAATTTTCAGAATTGAGTCCCAAATCAATAAATTGAAAAATGCTGTACTGTGTAATGCTATTCGTCGAATTGTGAATGATTTTTTTCAAATTCTCTTAGTTCTACCAAAATCGTTATAATTTCGACACTTATCCATAGAGTTAATTACAGTTAGTATAATTAAATTGCTGGCTTTTAAACAATGGAATACATTTTCCTTGCGATCTTTGTGGGATTTTTCTTGACAGAAAAAATTCAATTTTTTTTAAATATCGACTTTTTTCTCATGTTTTAACGACTGTAACTAATCTACTGTTTCTACGTGAAAGAGGTATTCATACTTCAAAAATAAAGTCAAAATACTAAAGGCACCATCCAGGCAATTCGGATTTTTTTTAATAAATACTTTACTACAGAACATTTTTTAGGTTTGATTTTATGTAAAGGTTTGCCTCAATCTACCTACAAACATTTTTAGTTTCAAACACAAAAACAATTTTTAAAATATTTTTTTGTTATCTATAATATTTTCCATTCTAAACCATTGCAATTTATGATGGCCTCTAAAGTTATTGTGGAATTCCGTCTAATTTGGATTTTTGTGAAAATTCTGCCATTTTTAATTTTTGTTTTCAGAAATTTAATGCGTTGTCTTATGGAAATATCCTTTGATTATTTGAAAAAATCTCCTGTCTAAGTCACAAAAAGTTCTTTGGAAAGTACCACCATACTCAAAACACTAATAATATCACTATAAGAAATTTCCACAAGGAGAAAAAATATTCTAGTGGATTTTTTAGTTTAAATTCTGATGCCACATTCCTATGGGAAAAATATATTGGGAAATCCCTACACTCTTTGTATCCTTTCAATTTTACCTGTCAGGAAAATAATAGAATAACAGAGATTTAGGAATTTTATCTAAATTTCCACACACAACAACTTGTGTCGACACAAAGATTGGCCTGCTCATCTGTATCATATATGGTGGCAACATGTTGCTGAATTCTTAAGACTACCTACCTAGAAGAGATAAGCAACATTTTGTAAACCTTTTTTGAATGAATCTAAACGCACAACGAGTGTTTATTTTGCCGTTGCAGTGTTGCCGGAGTAGAAGAAGTGATTTTGACGATTTTAAATTCGAAACAAAAACTGAAGTTAACATTTTGATGATATCTGCATCTGAATTGGCTATTTTTCTACTGAGAAATTGTATTGGTAACACTGTTTATTGGTAACACTGTCTATAAAATATTTGTATTATCCTGCATATAAATATTTACAAAATATATTGTAAATATATGAAATTGTATAGTTTTCTTGCAATCGTCTGAACTGTCAATTCACCTTTGCCTAACAATCTATCATTGTCCGTACATTTGCAGCACTTTAACAGCGTTGATAACGTTGTCCGATTAGGCAATCGTGAATATTTAGTTTTAGTTGCTTGGAATCTGCGTAATTGAAAGGAAACAAAAAGGAGACAAAAATCGGTTTAAGACAAAACCGAAAAGTCGAAAAAAATCGATTTTCCAAAAAGTCGATTATCCACATAATTGAAAAGTCGAAAAATCGACTTTTCACTAAATCATGAAAGTCGAAAAATCGACTTTTTGTCTCAACTATAGATCCCTAGTGTTTACTACATAAATGTCAACATTAGGCATTAGGGGCCAATCGCAAAATTTATAGCATTTTCTGATAGGAGGATTACTTTTGCGCCACCTGTTGTATCAGAGAGTTTTAAAAAAATAAATTTGTTTATTTTTAAAATCATTTCTTCATATTCTTAACGATTTGACTTGCATTAAATTTTTATACGTGAAGGTATAAAAAAATTAAAAAAAAATGGAGCATTGTGTCCTTTTTAAAACAAAGTAAACTTTGCAAAAATCGGTTCAGTCGTTCGAGAGAAATTACGCGGTACAGTCTATAATAATTCAGCTAGATGACTGAAATTTGGTACGAGTATATATACTTCTTATAGCTGGATCCATGGGATTGAATATATTGATATAGCCCCCATATATAGCATATCCCAGATTTTTCTTCTTATCGCCATAGAGACCACAAACGTCAACTGATCGGGAGCCATTTCCCTTATGGTTTTTTCCGAGGAAATTATTTATGGGTTCTATTTAATTAGCTACCTTTATTGCGAGTATGAAAAAACAGAAATGGGAGTTCTGGAATTGTATTTCATTTCTTATAGAAGATTATTTTTTCTTTAAAAGTTATATTTTCCTCTTTAAAAGGTTTTCGCGTATGCCGCAGAAAAAACTAATTTTCCAGTATTCTTATAGTACTATATCAAAGAGTCCACTCTATATTTCTGCAACCTCCCGACGAACTTCCAAATTCTCTATTATATATCTCTAAAAGAGAGGGTATAGTAAACCATTCCCTTATCTGCGTTGAAACAGTGTTACCTCTTAAAATGTTTGTTTGTAGTAAAACTACCCTCAGTCAATAAAACAATAAAACCTAATCTCTGCTTTGAAATACGCGTATTTTATTTTGACGATTTCGAAATATGAATTTAGCGGTTTTATACCTAATGTATCTGGCAACACAACCACTGCGAGTAAAATGTATCTTCGCTTCGCACAGTTTAGTTTGTTTCGAAACATGTTGCCTATGAAAGAATGAGAGAACAAAGAGAGAATCGGAAAAAAGATTTCGAATCGTCTCTGCTGTCGGCGAAGTCGGCGTCATTTCAAAATCAACACTCGCGCTGCAGAGACGTTTTACGGTCGGAAGCACGGACGACGGCTGAATACGTTACGAGACGTAATTCGACAAAAACGACGAAAATCGAAGTGGACAAAAAAATACGTTAAATCAAAGAAAAAAGCGAAAATGTTATAAATTGATTATGGCCAAAAGTAAATAATATTTATGTGAGGAAGAAAACATATCTTAAGAAATGAATTGTGTTTAAAAAGAAGAAACCTTTAAGAATCAAAAAACAACGAATACGAAATATAAAAAATAACAATAAATGTAGTGCAAAAAACCCCCAAAAAAATCACAAAAAACAACAATAACAGCCATATTTTGGGGTAAACACAATAAGCCAAGTTAAGAGATACGGACGTCGTTTTTTCGTTCGTTGGTCACAATCACGTACAGAGAGAGAAGCTGTCTGTCTGTCCGTCCATCAGTCTGCGGCTTTTTGAGCTTTCATTGTGTTGTTTTTGTTTTGAGCAGTTGTTTACCAAAAAATGCTGTTTTGTTAAATTTTTGGCAATTTTTTAAACCTTTCTTACCTTCTTTGTTGTTGGTTTGTTGGGTCTTTGCCTGCTGCGCGGTATTCGGTATTCTGCCACTTTTGTGTTTTTTTTTTGAAACTTGATTTCGGTGTTTAGTGCGATTTTTTCGAAAGAAATCTGAAAAGACAACAAACACAAAAAAAAAGAAAAATACAAATAAAAAAACATGATTGAAATACAAACAACGTGATTTTGTGATTTTGTATCCTATAAATGAATTTTAACGAGTTGTGTTTTTATGCAGAAATAAAGCAAAACAAAATGAAATAAAACAAAACCTTTTGTTTTAGCAAAGAAAAAAAATCCAACAAAACAGATACAAAAAATAAATCACCTGAGAAAGCCAACATTTTCAAAATTCAAACGGCGAAGAGAAGGAAGTCGAAAGTGATCTTCAGCAAAAAAATTGAAAATACTTTGAGCCCCCCAAAAAAATATCGAGTTACTTTATTTATATTGTCCTGGATTAAATATACTTAAAGAACTCGCCAAGAATTTCCAAAGCAATTTTGTCAAATTAACCCAATAAAAAAACAGCTGCTCTTGAAATTTAAGAATTTTTGCAAAAATACCGATTTCAACCCAAAACCCAGCCAAACAAATTAATCGCTAAAATGTTGTGCTAAATTGTACTAAATCAATTTTCTAAAAGAAAAGAAACCGAAAAACCCAATTTAAGTGAATTCGAAGAATTTTACCAATAACAACTTGAAAAAAGTGGTGTCTCTTCAAACGCTCACACAGAAAACCCGCTAAAATGTTGGATAAATCAAGTGGATACTGTTCTCTGGATTACGATGTGCCGGTCACAAGACCCACAAAAATTATCAAGGTTTGTTTTTTTTTTGCTCAGTTTGATGATTAAGTCTATATTTCTAAGAATTTTAAATTAAATTAATGAATGGCATGGCTAACGAAATTTGATAACAAATGGCAAATGAATGAATGGAAGCATACAAATGCGATTGACTATTATTTTGCAAATAATTAATAGCTTTGCTGAAGATTTAGCTGAAATTTTGACACAAGCGGAAGCAAAATGAAATATGAAGGGAAATAATAGAAAATTGAAGCACTTTCTCAAATAACACATTTGTCCAAAAATGCAACAGAAAGGCAACTATATGGGTACTCGCATTTCGAAAAAATCTATTGGAAGTGGAGGAATTTTTTGGCGAGGAAAATTTTTGACGCCGATTCAAAATAAAAGTTGTCATTGATGGGAATAACTTTTGAACAAGCATTTGTGTAAATTCTTAAGGGTGAGGAAATCTAATAAAAAGGACACCATATGGGTAGACCTATTTAGACCAAATATATTGTGGAAGTAGTTCCATAATATTTTTCCCGCCAGGAATCTATCGCTAGCTCCATTCTAAACTATGCTAAGTACAAAAAGGTAATTTTTCAGGAGAGGCAATCGAAGTTTGATGATTTTTTACATTTTTGTGGAATTTCTTTATAATGAAATGACCTGTACTGTTTTGTGAATAACTTTTGATTGGGTTGACGCATAAACACCAAAAATGTAATCTCCCTAAAATCATGCTACGTCGACTTAGCATGTTTTAGAATTGAGGTATTGATATTTGTCGAAGATACCAATATAAAATTTTCAATAATTTGTATAACTTTTGACATATGACACACATTTATGTACATTTTTAGGGGTAACCGGGGTCGTCTGGGAAAAATAATTTTAAAATGTTCCCCTTTATTTCGTTCTTTAGACCGATAAATTTTTTAGGAAAACCTCGTATAAGAAAACAATGTGATAAATCAAGTTTATCATTTTATTGCAAAATCTATTAATATGAATATGACTGCAGTCATTAATAGTATTCTTAAATTTGTACATTTCTGCGAATTGCGTTAACGGTAACAGATTACGTTATTTTTGGTCCTTTGTCCCAGAATAGGAATTACAGATCATCATAATAACAGTTCAAGGATGTAAGTGAGGAGAGGGATGACTTCACGAGAATTATTGTGGAAAACAAGAAAAAAATATTTATGCTGTGGGATTAAAATGAAAATATAAATTTAACAAGAACTGGAAAATTATAAAAATAAATTTTTTATGTGTTGTTGTTATTTATTGTTGGTCTGTGCTTTTGTTATTCAGTCAGAATTTATTTTGGTTTGAGACCATATGCTTTTCAGTTACTTTCTGTCTATTGCAAAAAAGTAATAGAAACAAATACAAAAATTGGTAGAGAGTTTTAATTGTTTGGTAGAATTGACTGCAGTTTCGATAGACATCGCGATGCGAATCCAAGCAAAAAACAAAAATGTATTGGTATCAGAGTTTTAGTATGTTGACTTAGTTCGGCGAAATACGGGTTTGGTTAGCAGTTGTTAAATTCAATTTACTGCTTCCATAATTATTTCAGCTGATTTAAGTTAAAGACATACACTATTGATACTGAATTCTGCAGATGATAGAGTGGTGTCTATCGAAACTGCAGTCAATTCTACCAAGCAATTAAAACTCTCTACCAATTTTTGTATTTGTTTCTATTAATTTTTTGCAATAGACAGAAAGTAACTGAAACATATGGTCTCAAACCAAAATAAATGCTGACTGAATACATTTTTTAAATAAAAAACCTAAAGTTTGTGCAAAATTTATTAATACAAAATAGTTTAAACACAAATAATACTAACAGCCAATAAATTTATTGATATCAAAAGGTCGAATAAAGAAAAAATAAATACACATAGAAAAAACGGAAAATTGGACTCAATAAGACAATAACAATTTTTTTTGTGGTTTTCACAAAAAACACTTATGTGTCAGAATTTTTTATATTAACCTATGAGTCTAAATTTTGCCTAAAAATTTGCAATATGGTAAAATAAGAACTCGCAATCAACTACTTTTAAAAAAAAAAAAATATTAATAAAAAAATTGTTTAAAATCAAAAAGTATAAATAAACAATGAAAAAACGGAAAATTGGACTCAATTGTGCAATAAAAAATCTCTGTGGTTTTCACAAAAAATCATTTATGTGTAAAAAATTTTAATATGGTAAAATAAAAAATTGCAATCATTTAAATTATGTAGCTTTTGAAAATTTTATATTTGAAAGACTCAATAAATCGAACTTACTTTTTGCAAAAAACAAAATTCTAAAATTTTATGTCGATTTAAAATTTTTATACCCTACACCACACTGTGGTACAGGGTATTATAACTTTGTGCATTTGTTTGTAACACCCAAAAGGAGAAGAAATAAACCCATCGTTTATTATACAGATCGACTTAGAATCACTTTCTGAGTCGATTTAGCTATGTCCGTCTGTCTGTCCGTCTGTGCATGTATTCTTGTAATCAAAGTACAGGTCGCAATTATGGTCCGATCTCGACGAAATTTTACACATATCTTTTTTTTGGTCCAAGGACGATCCCTATTGATTTTGGTTAACATCTGTTCAGATTTAGATATAGCCCCCATATATATGTTAGCCCCGATTTGACATGTAAGCGCTGTAAAAACTTTATTTTATATCCGATCAGTATGAAATTCGGCAGGAAAAGGTTTCTTATTACATGAATGAACTCTGTTAAATTCGGAGAAAATCGGTTCAGATTTAGATATAGCCCCCATATATACATTACCCTCGATTTGACATATAAGCGCTGTAAAAATGTTATTTTATATCCGATCAGTGCGAAATTCGGCAAAGAGAGGTTTCTTATTACATGAAGGAATACTGCTAAATTCGGAGAAAATCGGTTCAGATTCAGATATAGCCCCCATATATATGTTACCCCCGATTTGACATGTAAGCGCTGTAAAAACTGTATTTTATATCCGATCAGTGCAAAATTTGGCAGAAAGAGGTTTCTTATTACATGAAGGAATACTGCTAAATTCGGAGAAAATCGGTTCAGATTTAGATATAGCCCCCATATATACGTTACCCCCGATTTGACTTGTAAGCGCTGTAAAAATGTTATTTTATATCCGATCAGTATAAAATTCGGCTGAAAGAGGTTTCCTATTATATGAATGAACACTGTTAAATTTGGAAGAAATCGGTTCAGATTTAGATATAGCCCCCATATATACGTTACCCCCGATTTGACATGTAGGCGCTGTAGAGACTGTATTTTATATGCGATCAGTACGAAATTCGACAGAAGGAGGTCTTTTTACATGAATGAGTATTCAGGGAAGATCGGTTCAGATTTATATTGATTGTTCCTCCTGATTTGGTATCAAACCGCTATAGAAGTTGTATTTTACTTCCGATCATTAAAATTTTCCAGAAAGATGTTTCTCAATTTAGGAACGAATATTGCTTAATTTAGCGATTATCGTTTCAGAATTAGATAATATGTTTCTACCCATTTACCAATTATTCCAAATTATTATGGCAATGACCCTTATCGCATTGTTAGGGAGGTGTAGGGTATTATATAGTCGGCCCCGCCCGACTTTCTGCCTTTCCTTACTGGTTAAAATTTGAAAACTTAACGTGCCATTTCTGTGAATTTTTTTTTAAATTTAGAAATTTTTTAGAAATTTTTCTTAAAAAATAATTTCATTTAAAAACAAAATGTTCCACCTTCGATTTTTTTTCAATTTTTCACAGAATCTTGCAAACAGTAATTGTATTTTAGGGGACTCAATATTTGTAAAACTTATGGGCGAAATACTAAGGCATGTCTGACAATTTTGGACAATTTTCTTCTGTTTCCGCAAAACACTACGTGTAATATTTCATACAAAGGAATTTTAAAATTCATAAGAGCAGAAACGAAGAAAAATTTCCAAAATTGACAGACCTGCCTTAGTATTTCGCCCATAACTTTTACAAATATTGAGTCTCCAAAAATCCAATAACTGTTTTGGATTTGTGAGAGCCTAGTAAATTTTATCAAATTTTAAAGGGAAATTTGTATCCCCTCACCTTAGAGAGGAGGGTATATGTATATCATTTGCTACAAGCCAAAAGTGTAACACATCGAAGGAGTGACCCAAGACCCCAAGTATGTTCGGCGGATATCCGTTTTAGGACATTTTAAGTCATTTGAGCAATGCCCGTCCGTCTGGCTGTCTGTCTGTGTGGCTGGAGCGCACGATAACTCTCGAAAGGAGTAACGGATTGACTTCAAATTTGGTATGTGATAATATTTTTTTCTATCTCAGTGTAAGTTCGAAGATGGGCCATATTAGTCCACTCCTTCTAGTACCTCCCTCACAAAGGGTTAACATTTAATGAACTATTGATTCTCTAATATCTTCTATACTGCTTATCAGAATGTTCTGTAATTCCACACATAGTAATGGTTTATCGGTCGTTATTAGCCTGAGACCATGGATTGCATAAATTTTTAGTACTGGAACAAATCATGGAACGAACCTTCTTGTTTGAGTAAATTATTAAAAAAACGAACGCTGCCATATT
The DNA here is from genome assembly GCA_963930755.1 of Eudasyphora cyanicolor. Lineage (NCBI taxonomy): Eukaryota > Metazoa > Arthropoda > Insecta > Diptera > Muscidae > Eudasyphora > Eudasyphora cyanicolor. The sequence continues at coordinate 247,865,831 of OZ005735.1, forward strand.
TAGGCCGCAAATTCTCTAGCCAAACTCTTCACCTGAAAAATGTTGTATTTATGGCTTAAAATAGTTTTTTGGAGAGCTACAGCTACACGGTGACTACAACAAAATAAAATTTTATTTGTATACATTTTATTGAGATGAATTCTTGCCAAAATAGAATATAAACGACAAAGTTTAGCCAAATTTTTTAGAAAATGTGGTGTTTATGGCATAAATAAGCCTTTTTGGGAGCGACATCTATATGTGGACTATAACAAAATATAAATTGATTTAAAATTTTTTTGCCACAATGAGTTCGTGTCATAATTAAATACAAACTGCAAAGATTTAGTTAAAATGCTTAGAAAATATGGTATTTATGGCTTAAATATGTATATTTTGGAGCGACCTCTATAGGGTGACTATAACAAAGTATAAAACGATTTGTAAAATTTTCGCTGTGATGATTCGACCTCTATAGGCGAGCTATATCAAAACATTGACCGATATGGCCCATTTGCAATCCCAAGTTACCTGTAGCTATAAGAAGTATCTATACCAAATTTCAGCACCCTAGCTCAAGTATTATAGATTGTAGCGTGATTACAACAGACGGACGGGCGGACAGACGGACATGGCTAAATCGTCTTAGAATTTTACGACGATTAAGAATATATATACGTTATGGGGTCTCAGATCATTACTTAGAGGTTTTACAAACGGAGTGACAAAGTGAATATACCCCCCATTCTTTGGTGGAGGGTATACAAATTCTGACCCTTTAAAATAAACTTTGAAATGACCTATCTCGACATTAGTGGTTATTTATGAAAATCACAGATTTGTTTGATTATTAACCTGTACAAAATTGTATTATCTACTAATGAAGTTGTTCAACGGACTTATTTATTAAAACTAAATGAGTCATTGAATCAATAAAAAGATCCATAGACTTGTAAATTTAATTAAAAAATAAATAATAAATTAAATTTTTTCTGATATTTGTCAATAGCTTATATCGAGCTTATGTCGATGGATTATATCCAAAATGGACTATATTAAAAACCCCATTTTTTCAGGAGAGCAAAAAACTGTTGAATTTTATTATTTCGCTATAAGTTTTATATGAAATTAATTATGTATACGAACGTGTATAATATATATCTTCAAATTCTTAATTCACATCATATGTAATTTATCGCGAAATAATAAAATTCAACAGTTTTTTTGCTCTCCTGAAAAATTGGGGTTTTTAATATAGCCCATTTTGGATACAAGCCATTGATATTTAATTTCAGCTGACACTTTTTCGGTGGAAAAAAATCATTAAAAATTAATTAAGAAAAATTTGTTAAAGCTAAAAATATTTTAATTATTTTTTATTATTAATTATTGCAGATTTTTAATGATTTTTTCACAGAAAAAGTGTCAGCTGAAATTGATTAACAGTATAAGCAAAGATATTTTTCGGTTTTTTTCCGGAGTAGTTAACCTTAAAATATATTTTAAATAAAGCTTTTTAAATATTTCGCAAACCTGAAATTTTTTTTTTATTTTATTAACAGAAAAAAATGTGTGTTTTGTTATTTGCACAGTATTTGCGTGTTAATTTAACAACAACATTCTTCGCTTTTGCTTATCGAAAATATTTCGAAGAATGTATTGTTAGTCATTTATGTTTGTCTTTATCTTTTGATTCAGCCAAAGGTGTTATCGTGATTCTTATCTCATAGCTGAATAAGCAAGTAAATAAGATAACGCAAAGTGCCAATTCAGTTAAATTATGCTGAAAAACGGTTGTCGTTGGTTTTTTTTTGTTGGTTTCAGCTAAATGCGATTGGAGGAAAAACACTGAAAGAAAATTAAGATCAATGTAATGAATTCTACGAATTCTATGTGATATTCTGAAAATGCAGAAATTGGAAAATATTTTTGAATAATTTTAAAATGTTTTTAAAATTGTCTATATTATACTACTCTTCTCAAAGACTATTGATCGTATAGACACCTTATCAGACCCCATAGTCAAAATAACAACAAAGCTCTCCATATATGGAATACTAAAATACTTCTCGGTCGCATACAAATGACCTAGAATTTATGTTTTCTGCCATACCTTCAATTGTATTTGCTTTCCTAAGGTCTAGATTTCTTATAAAGAAAAAAATCCCTTTTAAAATCGATCTTATGACTGGATTTCTTTAATTCTTGATTTTCATTTCACTTTCCTTTACTCTAATTAATAGTGGATACTCTTATGTGCAACATTCCTCTTAAGATGTCTCTTACTGATTAACTCTCTAGCTACTTCAAGTATTTTGTTTAGAATTTTGTTGTAATTTCAACCCAGACTTTGAACCCTTTTCAGAGCCCTTTCTAGTTGCTCTCATAATCTTACTTACTTTAGCACTAAGAAAATTTCAAGATAAAAATACACCCTTTTAAGATAAGTGTAATGGAGAGATTCTTTTGAAGTTGCCTCTTAAATTCCCTGTAAAGGGTACATGCACATTTACACTGGAGGATTTGTTTAGGTATCTATCTCAGAACAAGCAACGGTGTTCAGAGATGATGGCGATGATGATGATATAGGATTATTTGTAACCATCTGCAATCCAACGGAAAGCGACAATATGATCTTTTAAAAACACAGATCCAATTTCACGAGTATGTTTATTCATCAAATAAAACATTGACTAAACTCTCGAGGAGTGAGGAATGCACGTGAGTGTCAGTATTTGTGCAGACAGACCTGCGGACGGACGCTGAATTAGATATTTGTCTTGTGTATTTTGGCTCTGCTGGCAGACAACAGACAACAACGGATACATCTGCTCCAATGTCAGCAGCCAATCATGGTTTTATATATGCTACGAAGTAGATCTAACTATCCATGCAGTCATCCATCCATCCACACATTTGTACAAATCGCTACAATTTAGGTTGTCAGTGGATATGTAAGTAGACATTCGAGGGGGTCGAAATTAGAGAAAGAATTTCTGCGAAAAAGTTTTTTTATCCGAAGATACCAGGAGGCTGTAACTGCCATTAGTGATCAAACGAAGATAAGTTTAATTTAATTATAACGGGTTTTCCAATAAGAGTGATATGATTTCTTTGAAAAAACACATTTATTGTTAAGGAAATTCAACAGTTTTTTTATTTAATGTGAAGTACAATCGATACAATTAAGTTCTAAATAAAACGTCATTCAAATGACATCCACGACTTCTTTTGCAGGAACGAATTCGATGAACCCAATTTTCGAGCACTTTTTCCAATAAATCAAGTCGTATGTCATGAATGTCACATTCAATATTGACTTGTAAAGCCCAATGACTTCAAATAACCCCACAAGAAATAGTCTAATGGTGTTAAATCGCAACTTCTTGGAGGCCATTCAATATCACAATTTCTTGAAATAATCGAATCTCCAAACTTTTCTCGCAACAATTCAATTGTTTCATTTGCTGTGTGGCACACAGCCACAATCGGTCAATGGCAAAAAGATAGCTCTTAACGAGAGCTAAAATATTGCTCATGGGTGTCAAGGTCGTAGGTCGACTGGAAAGTGTTTTTTTTTTGGATTTAAAATAAAATGGAGTTAGCATAATTTTCAAATGTGAACGGAAAGTTTATTTTTGCTCTAGCTCCTTAACGGTACGTCGGATCGGGAATCGATCAATGGCAAAAAGATAGCTCTTAACGAGAGCTTTCCAGTCGACCAGTCGTAGTGTTGTTTTGGATTAAAAAAAAATGGACTTAGCGCACTAAAATTTGCAATTGGAGAACGATTATTTTGATAATAAAACTGAATAATTTGTAAACGTTATTCTTGCGTATATCTCTTCATGATGAAATTATAAACACTACTGAGTACAATAAAAAACATATGACAGATCATGACATATTACAAAGGCCGAAACGGCACATCAAAATTATATCATCCCTATTGGAAAACCCGTTACTAGTTTACAAAAAATTTTCTGGATGATTTTTCTCATAGAAAAGTTCATCGTTGACGACTTTTCTTATAGAAAAGTTCATCGTTGATGACTTTTCTTATAGAAAAGTTCATCGTTGATGACTTTTCTTATAGAAAAGTTCATCGTTGATGACTTTTCTTATAGAAAAGTTCATCGTTGATGACTTTTCTTATAAAAAAGTTCATCGTTGATGACTTTTCTTATAGAAAAGTTCATCGTTGATGACTTTTCTTATAGAAAAGTTCATCATTGATGACTTTTCTTATAGAAAAGTTCATCATTGATGACTTTTCTTATAGAAAAGTTCATCATTGATGACTTTTCTTATAGAAAAGTTCATCGTTGATGACTTTTCTTATAGAAAAGTTCATCGTTGATGACTTTTCTTATAGAAAAGTTCATCGTTGATGACTTTTCTTATAGAAAAGTTCATCGTTGATGACTTTTCTTATAGAAAAGTTCATCGTTGATGACTTTTCTTATAGAAAAGTTCATCGTTGATGACTTTTCTTATAGAAAAGTTCATCGTTAATGACTTTTCTTATAGAAAAGTTCATCGTTGATGACTTTTCTTATAGAAAAGTTCATCGTTGATGACTTTTCTTATAGAAAAGTTCATCGTTGATGACTTTTCTTATAGAAAAGTTCATCGTTGATGACTTTTCTTATAGAAAAGTTCATCGTTGATGACTTTTCTTATAGAAAAGTTCATCGTTGATGTCTTTTCTTATAGAAAAGTTCATCGTTGATGACTTTTCTTATAGAAAAGTTCATCGTTGATGACCTTTCTTATAGAAAAGTTCATCGTTGATGACCTTTCTTATAGAAAAGTTCATCGTTGATGACTTTTCTTATAGAAAAGTTCATCGTTGATGACCTTTCTTATAGAAAAGTTCATCGTTAATGACTTTTCTTATAGAAAAGTTCATCGTTGATGACTTTTCTTATAGAAAAGTTCATCGTCAATGACTTTTCTCATAGAAAAGTTCATCGTCAATGACTTTTCTCATAGAAAAGTTCATCGTCAATGACTTTTCTCATAGAAAAGTTCATCGTCAATGACTTTTCTCATAGAAAAGTTCATCGTCGATGACTTTTCTTATAGAAAAGTTCATCGTCGATGACTTTTCTTATAGAAAAGTTCATCGTCGATGACTTTTCTTATAGAAAAGTTCATCGTCGATGACTTTTCTTATAGAAAAGTTCATCGTCGATGACTTTTCTTATAGAAAAGTTCATCATCGATGACTTTTCTCATAGAAAAGTTCATCATCGATGACTTTTCTCATAGAAAAGTTCATCATCGATGACTTTTCTCATAGAAAAGTTCATCGTCAACGACTTTTCTCATAAAAAAGTTCATCGTCAATGACTTTTCTCATACAAAGGTTTATCGTCAATGACTTTTCTCATACAAAGGTTTTCGTCAATGATTTTTCTCAAAGAAAAGTTCATCGTCGATGGCTTTTAATTTCTACATTTATCCAATCTATACTTTACAAAAACCAGTGTTTAGGTTTCGAACAGAAAAAAAAAATTGGTTGCATAGTGTAACCAACAACGAGAAAAATATCCCAATTTATTTTAGTATTTCATGTAAATAATGTCAATTATATTTATTGATTAAATTTGTAAAATTTCTGAGCCGTTACTAAATGTTTCCCCTAGACTTCTACGAGTATTCTAACAAAGTATGTTACATTTATTTTTAAATTTTCAAGGGTAGTTCTCCTTAGCGGTAGTTTAACAAAATTGCTCAATTTTGTTACGGTTTTCTCGCCATTCGTTCCGTTCTAATACACAGCACACTCTGTACATATGATACTCGGTAATGTATACCGGAACGTTAGAGTTGTAATCGGCTGGCAACGGAATAGAAGATGATACGTTTTTACTTTTCGTAACAGCATCGTACGTAGTGCATTTGGCATTCTGTCCGTCTATCGGTCTGTCTGTCTGTCTGAATAGGAGCATCTGTCAGATAAACGGCCGATGACAGCATTCGGTCGGTCAGTTAAAGAAACAGACAGATGGACGGACGAACATACGGACTGACCAATGCTTGATCGTTTGCACGGCCGTTTGGACATATTGGCTAGTTTTGCCTACTCATAATAGAAGGCCTACTCGAAACGAATAATCTAAAGACCACCATTGTATCGGGTAAATAATACGGCGGTCTGACTGACGTACATACCTCTTCTGCCTGCATAGACTCATATGATGACCGGGTGAGTGTTTCTGCCATAAAAGTGATTCTTGTCTTTCTATGCTATGCCATTTTTATTGCCACATAAAGGTTTCCAACTGCACTAGATGTGTGGTGTGTGTGTCTCGGGTAGATGAAGCTGGTGCAGATTTCTAGCATCAACATTTATGTATGCAGATCAGTGACCGTCCGTCCGGTCGATTGGTGCGCGGTCATTCATTCAGAGTCCATCAGTCCGTCCGTCCATCGTTTGGTATTATTATTAGAGTGAGTGCATGTTGAATTGCGAACAATCCCTCAATTACACACTATTAGTCGTTGCATTAAACTCTGCCAGACTGGCTAGCCCGGCTAGGAGATGTGGTGGCCTGATCTCTCTTTAAGAGCTTCAAGATGTTGATTAATCTTGTCAGGAATGGGAGAGAGAGGAACAGACCCGGGGGAACCAATGGACTGTACGAAGTGATGCGTTCGTTCAATGGTGTAAAATTGAAAGGGATTAGTCAGTGATGCGGATGAAGAGATTTTGTAATTGATCTAATAAACATTTTTTAGGAGCAATAAACTATACGACATCAATTGGGTACAGATGGACACACATTTTGCAAAAAGTTTTTTTTTTTTACAAAAATGTGAATTTCCTAGAAAAGTTCAAATGAATAAAAAAGGAGGGTAGTTCAAAAAGTCAATGACTTCATTGAAAGCATTACGCTTTGAGGAAATGTATTTATTTACTTATACTAAATAATGGAATCTCTTTTAAATAAATCATATGTCTTTGTCTATGTCTTTTAGCTAAATCATAAAAGAAAATATTACTTAAAAAGCTGTACTAACAATTGTTGCTTAATTGAGCGTCAATAGACTGAAAAAATTAGCTTAAGTACGAGAGATGACATAAAATGGAATGTAAAGCACAAAATTTCAGATAGAAAATAATACTATGCAACAAAATTTTTGTCGAAGGGCTGTGCATAACATTTTCTGGTGTAATATGGAGTCCTAAACACGAAAAAAATATTTAATAAATATCTTTTTATTATTGTTCTCTTTATTTGCTATCTTTTTTTAATAAAACAATAAGCAAATCTTAGAACTATTGATAAATGACGGAATGCCGAGTTTCAGCAAACTCAACTTATATTTTAAATATTTCATAAACTACAAAATTGATATTAAATATTAAGAAAGGGGTATACATACAAGATCGGTCCCAAAACGCTTCCTTGTGGAACTCCAGATTTCATTGAGCCAAACTCTAAGTCGACATTTTCTATATTTATATAAAAGTGTCTTTCATTAACGTATGATTTAACAGGTAGATAAAAAGGAGTTGGTAGTATTTCTTTCATCACAAAGTAGCCCCAAGTGCCAGACTCTATCAAATGCATGTTTAACATGCAAAAATACTGCTGAACAATAAAGTTTCTTCTCAAGGGAATCTCCAATAACATTTACCATGCGATTACATTGTTCGGGAGTACCATGTTGATTTCGGAATTTTAAAGAAAAAACTTTTTTACGACATTTTCTCGAAAAATGCAATTTTGAAGAAATTTTATATAAAAAATGCAATTAGTAACTAAATTTTGATAAAAATTATTAGAAAATTAAAGACTAATGAAATTGTCAGCAAAATTAACCGAAACACTCGATTTGGACGAAATTTTTTAAAAATATTTGGACAAAAATTTCTATAAAAAAATTCAAAAAAATTTATAAAAATTTAATTTATTGAAATTTTCTGTAAAAAATTTTGATTAATTTCAAAGAAAGTTTCTAGAAAAATAATATTATTGACATTATTTTCTAGAAACATTAATTTCGACATTTTCTAAAAAATTGAATTTTGACATAATTTTCTAGAAAAAAATTATTTTCGAAAACATTTTCAAAAAAGAAAAAATAATTTGGACATTTTATAGAAAAATTCCAATTTTAAGAAATTTTATAGAGAATGCGAATTTCCAGCGACATTTTTTAGAAAGATCTGATTTTTGCGAAAGCATTTAAATATAAACAATACCCATTTTTTTACAAATACAAATTTTGACAATATTTCTATAAAAAACAAAATTTACATTATGCAACAAAAATATTTTTTTTTTATGTCCGGGACCTAAAATAATCTTCCACCATAGGATGGGGAATATATTCATTTTGTCACTCCGTTTGTAACATCACTAAATATTGAGCTGATAAAGTATATATATTATTATTTTTTTTAAAAAAAAGTAAAAAAAAATTTTTTAGAACAATTTTGAAGGAATTTTTTAAGAAAAAGTTAAAAACTTTTTTTAGTAAAAAGTTAAAATTAAAAAAGTTAAAGAAAAATTTCAGTTTTTTTAGAACAATTTTCAAAGAGGTCTTTAGAAAAATGGAAAATTCACAGATCGTTTCTGAAGTTAAATGTCGTAAAAATTAATTTACGATTTTTATAGGAAAAAATCAAAAAAAATTTTTTAAAAAAATGATGTCTTTTAGGCAAACAATTTATTGTATATTATTAGAAACAAATATTTCATATTTTTAGCAAAAAATTATTTGTATGATTTTAGGACATTCTTAATTTAAATATTATTAATCGTCGTAAAATTCTAAGACGATTTAGCCATGTCCGTCTGTCCGTTCGTCCGTCTGTCTGTTGTAATCACGCTACAATCTATAATACTTGAGCTAGGTGGCTGAAATTTGGTTCATATACTTCTTATCTCTGCAGGAATGTCTGCTAATGGGCAATATCGGTCTAATTTTGGATATAGCCCCCATATATATGGCATCTCCCCGATTTGACTTCTTAACGTCATAGAGACCACAAATGTCGACAAAAATGTTGTTGCATAGTGTAATAAACATTCCCAAATTTGAGAAAAATTGCTTCAGCTTTAGAGATTGCCCGATCGTTCAGACCTTTGTATTGCAGCTAGCACTGCTCCAAACAATGGCTATAGAATTCGCATATAATGACGAGAAACAGAAATTTATAAAATTTTGCTGATAAACGTTCTTGAGCAAAGAACAATAGTTGGCAAATTTTAGTAAAATTGGTTCATATTTAGATAAAGCCCCTAAAAATAACTTTATCCCGATTTTCCATCTAAGGGCTATGTAATCTTTATAAGATAACATTCTTTTTGAACCAAGGGAATACGTGGCAAAATTTGAAGAAAATCGGTTCAGATTTGTATATAGCCTCGGTACATATTTAAATCCCGATTTTTAATCTGAGCGCTATTAAATATAAAAAAATTTACATTTTATTATAATGTGTTGTTGTTATTTATTGTTGGTCTGTGCTTTTGTTATTCAGTCAGAATTTATTTTGGTTTGAGACCGTCTATTGCAAAAAAGTTATAGAAACAAATACAAAAATTGGCAGAGAGTTTTAATTGTTTGGTAGAATTGACTGCAGTTTCGATAGACACCACTCTATCATCTTCTGAATTCAGTATCTGATATTGTATGTGTTTAACTTAAATCAGCTGAAATACATATGGAAGCAGTAAATTGAATTTAACAAGAACTGCTAACCAAACCCGTATTCACTTGCAACTTATCGTGCGCTAAGTCAATTTTTTTAAATCCAAAAAGACACTTTCCAGTCGACCTACGACCTTGACACCCATGAGCAATATTTTAGCTCTCATGAAGAGCTATCTTTTTGCCATTGACAGATTTCCGATCCGACGTACCGTTAAAGAGCTAGAGCAAAAATAAACTTTCCGTTCACATTTGAAAATGATGCTAAGTCAATTTTTTTTAAATCCAAAAAAAGACACTTTCCAGTCGACCTACGACCTTGACACTCATGAGCAATATTTTAGCTCTCGTTAAGAGCTATCTTTTTGCCATTGACCGATTGTGGCTACGTGCCACACAGCAAATGAAACAATTGAATGTTGCGAGAAAAGTTTGAAGAGTCGATTATTTCAAGAAATTGTGATATTGAATGGCCTCCAAGAAGTTGTGATTTAACACCATTAGACTATTTCTTGTGGGGTTATTTGAAGTCATTTGTCTTTCAAAATAAACCAGACTCTCTTCAAGCTTTACAAGCCAATATTGAACGTGCCATTCATGACATACGACTTGATTTAGTGGAAAAAGTGCTCGAAAATTGGGTTCATAGAATTCGTTCCTGCAGAAGAAGTCGTGGATGCCGTTTGAATAACGTTTTATTTAGAACTTGTATCGATTGTAATCGATAGTATCGTAGCCGCGGCCAACATTTGATAGACATAATCTTCAAAAAATAAATGCCAAAGAATGTTCTTTCAAATGATAATAAACATTCCCCATTAAATATGAATTTTCTGTGATTTTTTCTTTAAAAAAGTAGGGAACCTCGAAATGGATCACGCTTTACATAAAACTTTTGAATTTCCTTAACAATGAGTGTGTTTTTTTCAAAGAAATCATCACTCTTATTGGAAATCCCTATTGCCTCAATCTACACAAAAAAAATTTGTTGCATAGTGTAATTAGCTTGTCTTTAGGACAATGCGACAATAAACATTTTGCTTTCTAAATATCAAACATGTTATTCTATTTTTAAATATGTATATCATGAAGTCATAGAGTCTCATTTAAAAAATCACATTTTGTTTAATTAGTTTATTAAAATATTTAATTTTTCACAATAAGATAAAAATTGTCTCTTCAAAGTTAAAATATTTTAATGTGCTTCCAACAAACTGTGAATAATAAAAATTTTTGACAAATATCATGTTTTTTTTATTATAACTGCAATTTTAGTCACACTTGTCTAATAAAAAACCATAAATAATATTCCCCCAAAAAATTTCTGAAACCAAAGAATTAAAAGGGAAATAATAAAATCTTAATAAAATGAGCAATAAAATCCGAATTAAAAATTTTGAAATGGTTTTTTCAGTAGGAAAAATGCAACAACAAAAAATATTGATTAAAATCTCTCTTACACTAAATGGGGTATTCTAACAAAATTATAGGGGTCACCCCATTCCCACCGAAAAACAAAAACTAATATATGTCATTAGTCAATTACTATAATACCAAAGCATTTTTTTCCCTATAAATTAAACAGAAATTCCAGAGTTTTTTCTGTTTTGCTTTGCTGATGGTGTTGTTTATTCATCAACCAGCATTAAAAAACGTAAAAACCGGAAAATGTTTTATCTCTCAACTCAAATTGGAGTGAACAAATAAAGGGGGAATTAATATCAAATTACATGGATTTATTGCCCAATAATTTTCGAGTTGTTTTTGGTTCTGTTTTCTTTACCACCGATTCTAATCCGAAATTCCAATTCTGAAAAAGGCGTTCACTTAAGTGTTTTTTATTCTGTACGGGCGATAAGATATCAAACTTTCAAAAGAAGAAGAGGAATTAGTAATGCACGTTCTTATCTTAAATCCCTTTGGAAAAAAATAAACTAAAATATTTTACCTACCGTTGGAATTTAATCTTGACTCCCGGAGTTTTTCGTGTTTTCCCCCCTATGGAAAATATGCATTTGTTGCTTTTCTAATTGGTTTTCAGTTGAAATTTGAAGCGTTTAGTCTTAACGTTGTTTGAGGTTTGTATGGCGGTTTTCCCAGCTACGAGCACAAATATGAAAGAGGACAACAGTGCAGACATCAGACTGATGATGAAATACAAGACGTGATGCCTTGTATTTACTGGCATAAGTGTTTCCTTTGATGTCTCAAAAGATGCCTCAGAAGGCATCAAATGTTGAAGAGGAAGTTGGTAATTGATATTAATTGTCTGCATTTTGATTTTCCTCCTTTTGGTTTGCAAAAAACGGCAAAAATCTACATTTCCCTCTTTATATGGCAAAACAACAGCAAAATGGAGTTTGATATGGTCTGATGTGGTCTGATCCCGTCTGAAGCTTGTATGTCCGTCCGTCCATCTATCTGTCTGTCCGTCTGCCTTTTTAATGACCATTTATTTGTTTTTAAATGATTGATAAATCTCTGCCAATCTCTGTCTATATACAGATATTTGTCCAGAAGACTGCCAAAGCTGCAAAATAATTTGCATGCCATTCCATTGCCATAAGTATGGCAAAAAAAGACACACACATCCGTACACACCAAACAAAGAAATAAGTAATCTTTAAGAAGTCTGTCAATTTAAGAGTCATTAATGACAAAGTGGCTTTAGCCTAAAGTGCCAATCAGCCAAGCATCTCTGCATAAGGAGCGGGGGGAGGGGAAGTATACCTCAATGACCTATGTCTGACAAAATGACTGACATTTATTTAAATTGTCATGTTAATGAAATTAAACAAAATAAAGTCATTTTAAACGTTAATGTGCGAAAAAAGTGATGACTGCAATAATAACAATAGCAGAAACAACTGATTTAGAAACAAAAGATAATAACAAATACAATTTAATTTTGTGCAAAATTTATGAACATTGCGAAATATACATATGTCATGAAACTAGTATTTTTTTATTGTTCATAACAAAATGTATTTAACCTTCACATTGAGGCTTAGAGAGGTGTAAAGATTAGCGGAAATTGCACGAATTCATAATGTGAAATGTCATAAGGGGTTGCACAATAGGATGGAGTGAATTTTTATCGGCCAAAATTTCTCCAAAATCTCAATTTTGAGACTCCGAAAAAACGTTAATTAAACAATTTAAATTTAACGTAAACGGATCGGTAAATAATATTTATAAGCGTTTTAATATTTCATTGAATGTTAACCCTTTGGAGAGGAGGAACCAGAAGGAAACGCTCAAATTGACACAATATCGAATATAGCCAGAGATTGGAGATGCGATATTTACCCTCCTCCCTTAAAGTGAGGGTATAACTATTGTAAGGTACAAAATTTTATATTTGAAAGTTTCCAAAAATTCTCTTAAGATAATTTTAAAAATATAAATTTTATAATAAATTTAAGAAAAAATTTAAAAAAATTCTACAAAATGGCAAATATTATTTTTTTAATTACTATTCATACAATATTTTTACAATTATTTTAATTTTTTTATTTTAAAGGCATCCTAACCTAACATACTCCTAAAAAATATTTTAAACTGAATTAAAAAAAAATAAAATTTTAATAAAATTATTTCAAAAAATTATTCTTTCGAAAAATAACGACCAATTTAGATTTTTTTAAAAAATATCTTTATTACATTTTTGCAAAAAAATTAGTAAATTTTTCACAAAAAATTATTAAATTTTTCCAAAAAAATTATTAAATTTTTGCAAAGAATTTAACTGAAACATATGATCTCAAACCAAAATCAATTCCGACTGAAACAAACCAACCAAAAAACAAACCAATAATAAACAACAACAAACTTGTTTTTCTTAATTAAATTATTTTAAAAAAATATTTTTTTAATAATGACGAAATTTTCATTTTTTTGTTCCATTTTAATTTAAATAAAATTATATCAAAATATTATTCTTTTGAAAAATAACGGCCAATTTAGATTTTTTAAAAAATATCTTTATTAAATTTTTGCAAAAAAAATAGTAAATTTTTGGAAAAAAGAATATTAAATTTATGCAAAAAAATTATTAAATTTTACAAAGAATGTAACTGAAACATATGATCTCAAACCAAAATCAATTCAGACTAAAACAAACCAACCAAAAAACAAACCAACAATAAACAACAACAAACTTCTTTTTCTTAACTAAATTATTTTAAAACAATTTTTTTTAATAATGATGAAATTGTCATTTTCTTGTTCCATTAAAAAAAAAATATTTTTTATTAAAAAAAATCTTTTCAATTACATTTTTGAAAAATGTGTTTTTATGGCGAATTTTTTATTTATAAAATTGTTTTTCTTCAGTAAAACTTTGTTTAAAAGTATTTTTTAAATGACGAAATGCGGTTCTTTTCCGGCAATTTTTAACATTACGAATAAAAATTATTTGCCCAAAATTTTTCTTAAAAGCATTTTTTTAAATATATTTTTTTACATTTTGATTTTTGAAACATATTTTTTAAAAAATATTACGAATAAAAATTTATTTTCCCAAAATGTTTCTAAAAAGCATTTTTTAAATATATTGTTTTAAAAACATTTTAATTTTTGAAACATATTTTTAAAAAAAATTCTTTTAAAAAGTATGTTTTTGTAAAAAAATATGAGTAAAATTCTGATTTATTCAAGCATTTTTCAAATGACAATTATTAAATTTTTTTAAATATGTTTCTTAAAAACTTTTTTCAAATATTTCAAAGGTATCCTAACAACATATTCTTACAAAAAATCTCATTTTTTAACTATTTAAAAAAATTATTTTAAGAAAAAATTTCTTAAAAAATTGTGGCAAAATTTAGATTTTTAAAGAAATTTTTTTTTTCTTTAAAATTATTATTTTAAAGAACTATTTTTTAAATTAATGGCGAAATTCTTGTTTTATTTAGTCAATTTTTAATAATACAAATAAAAATTATTTTTCCAAAAATTTTCTTAAAGGATTTCTTTTCGTTATCTTTAATTTTTTAAATGAAATCTAACAAATATTTTAATTTTTTAAATACATTTTTTAACAAATAAATTTATAACAATAAAATATATATGTTTGTAAAAATTATGGGTAAAATTAATATTTTTGAATGTGACAAACTATTTTTTTAATATTTTCCGAAAAAATATTTTATTTCTATTTTAATATATATATTATTTCATTGACTAACTTAAACTAACATATTCTTAAAAAAACATTATTTTTAATTGGATTTTTAAAAATATTTTTTAAAATGACGATATTCGGCTATTTCCGACAATTTTTAATATTACGAAAAAAACTACAGCAAATCATTCGTGTGAATTCTTTACATTGTAAAGACTCACGAGAGTGGAAGTTGGTGCATGTACGAGGGACGATGATTACTGAATTGTCTTTTTTTTGAAGATATGCGCTTTTAGCAAACAGTTCTCGTTTAATGATACTTGGCTGTGCGTATATATTTAATAATTTCGACTGAAGTAATCGTTGTAATAAGGATATTGATAATGGGAGTTTGGTGGCTCCCGAAACAGATCTGTCTATCCAACCATTACAACCGCCCCTAATACATGTCACTTACTTCTTCTTTAATTTTTAACAAAGTTGTTTTCATATACTGAAAACAACAATAACGATCTTGAGCCTGAGTACAAGAACAAAATATGTACTATGAAAGCAGATCGAATAAAACAAAAAGACAAAAACAAAAACAAGAATAAAAATTATATTCCCAAATTTTTTTTAAAAGCATTTTTTTAAATATATTTTTTTACAACATTTAAATTTTTGAAACATATTTTTTAAAAAATATTACGAAAAATTATTTTCCCAAAATGTTTCTAAAAAGCATTTTTTACTATATTGTTTTAAACACATTTCAATTTTTGAAAAATATTTTTTAAAAACAAATATTAAAAAAAAATCGTTTAAAAGGTATGTTTTTGTAAAAAATATGAGTAAAATTCTGATTTATTCAAGCATTTTTTAAATATGACAAATATTAAATTTTTTTAAATATGTTTCTTAAAAACTTTTTCAAATATTCCAAAGGTAATATAACATATTCCTTTAAAAAATCTCATTTTGTAATTATTTTAAGAAAAAATTTCTCAAAAAAAATTGTGGCAAAATTTAGATTTTTAAAAAATTTGTTTTTTCTTTAATAGTATTATTTTAAAGAACTATTTTTTAATTAATGGCAAAATTCTTCTCTTAGTCAATTTTTAATATTACAAATAAAAATCAATTTTCTTAAAAGAATTTTTTTTAGTTATCTTTAATTTCTTAAATGAAATTTAACAAATATTTTAATTTTTTTAATACATTTTTGAACAAATAAATTTTTAACAATACATTTCTTTTAAAAAATATGTTTTTGTAAAAATTCTGGGTAAAATAAATATTTTAATGTGACATATAATTTTTTTAAATATTTTCCTAAAAAATATTTTATTTCTTATATGTATATATATATGTATTATTATTTTTTTAATAAAATTCTTTCACAAAAATATTTAACAAATTCCAATAGATTAAAAAATATATATTTAAAAAAACATTTTTTTCCTTAATAAAATTTATAATTTTTTTTAAAAATAACGTCGAAATTCTGATTTTATTCCAAGAATTATGTTTCCAAAATTTTTATCTGTAATATTATGCATTTTTTTAAATATTTTTTTTAATAATATTATTTTCAAACTATCTTCTTTTCAAAAAAAAAATGTTTTTTCTTTTGAAATGAAATTCTGATTTTATTCCGGCAGTTCTTAATATTACAAATGAAAATTATTTTGCCAATTTTTTCTTAAAATAATGTTTAAATATCTTAAACTTTTTTGAATACATTTTTACATTTTACAAATATTTTAATTTTTTATTATTTTAAAGAAAACGAGAAAGTTATTTTTTGTTTATAAAAAAATCTTTAAAAAAATTCTTTTTGAATTTTGTGAACAATTTTCTTTTATAAATATTTTTTTATTTGCAAAAATTGTTCTAAGAATTGTTTTTCTAATATTACAAATGGAAAAATAATATTACAAATCAAAAATGTTAATATTTTTTTTTAATTTTCTTTCTGCTTAATATTTCCAATTTTGTTTTTTCAATGTAAACCATTTTTTGTTTAATAACATTATTATACACACCTTTTTAATGTTGTTTATGTATTTTATTATGATTTTAATGCACTGTGCCATGTACTGTATCTGCCAACTCAAAAAATTGCAATAATTAATTTAAATTTAATTGGATTTCAACTGTTTTATTCATCCATCCATCCAAACCATCCTCGAAACTCACTTTTGCAGGAAACCATCGATCACAACGCCAGAGTCAGTCAAAACAATGATGGATAAATTTCCATTTGACCGCACAGAATTGAAGTTTGCAAATACATCAAACAACAATTTTTAAAAATTTGTTATTTGCAATCATTGAAATATTTCCGAGAAATTCATTCGTTTGAAGTAATCTAAAATGTTATAACAGATATATGGGAATATGCGAAATGAAATTTAATTTTTTTGCGATTAAAAACCGTGTGTAGGAGCCCTGATAGACCCCACATTCCATAAACAAGTTTTAGTTGTTTAGTTTTTTTTTTCTTCATATTTTTCTATACAATAAATTATTGAACTTTTGCATTGGTCAATTGAATTTTCTGAGAAATGCTCTCATCGCAAAGTAATTAAATTAAAACATTTGAAATTAAATGGACTCAAGTGTTGTGGTTTTGTGGAAACCTAAACATGTTATGTACTCGTACCTCATGGTAGACCTACCTATCTACCATGACGGCAACAATTTACAAGGGCGTGTCATGTCGTCTGCCGGAAAGGCGCCAATGTCAAATGGATAAACCATTTGAATGGAACACACACCACTTTCATTTAGTAAATGAATTTTGCGTGCAGTTTGAATACTTATACATGCACTCATTCGTAATGGAATATTTAAATATTTCCGAGAAATTGTTATGATAAGTTTCTATTGAAATTGGCTGAATTTCATTGTTTGGCAAACCTGCAAACAAGCAGAAATGGTACTAAGAATTTTCGGAATTTCTTAGCATGAGAGATTTGATCTTGATATTAACTTGAATTGTTTCAAATTAAGTTTTTAATTTGTTGTTTCTTTAGTAAATAAAGCCTAGATATTCTACATTAGTGAAAAGCGTAAAGCAAACTCGTACATATATGCTGCAGTTTTTTTTATATTTGGTATTTTAATTTTTAAAAAATGCGAACTTGATTCAGAATATATTATCTTTATATTACAAGTCATATAACTGCGTCTTTTGCATTTGGATTTTACGTTACGTTTTCACTAACCACCCAGGGACATACTTATATTATAGAAAGTGTCAGGACTTAATTAAATAGAATCCGTGAGCATATTTTATTTTAACTTAAATTGTTGATAAAATGAGAATATAATTCTAAAATTGGTGAATTTTCCTACAGTATTTTACGTTACGTAGTTCACTAACTATATCGATTAATGCTATTCAATTACATTTTTAAAAATATTGGTTTTTCTTTCAAAATTATTAAGTAAATATAAATTATTTAAAAAATACTCTTTAAAAAAATATTGATGAAATTTTAATTTTTTTCTTTAATAAAATTATTTTAAAAAATATTTTTTTAAATAATGGCGATTTTATGATTTTGTTTCGGCAATTTACAAATTATTTTTCCAAATTTATTTTTAAAATCATTTTTTAAATATCTTTAACTTTTTTAAAATAAATTTTTACAAATATTTTATATTTTTTAAATATATTATTTTTAAATTTAATTATTTTAAAAATTATGTTATTGTAAAAATTATGCGAGAAATTCAAATATATTCGTGCATTTTGGAATATGAAAAATATTAAATTTTAAATAAATATTTTTTTTAAATAATTGCGATTTTGTAATGGTATTACGCCAATTTTTAATTTTACAAATAAAAATACTTTTTTAAATAAATCTTTTTACAAATATTTAAATTTTTTTGAAATAAATACATTTATTATTTTTAAATACGTTCTTTTAAAATAAAGTTCCTTTAAAAAATATATATTTTTAAAAATTATGGGTAAAATTCAGATTTACTCGGATTTTTGAAAAATATTAAATTTTTTAAAAACATTTTTACAAATATTAAAATAAATTTCAAATTCTGTTAAACATTTATTAGCTTTATAATAAAAGTCACATTAACATGTCTTTTGCATTTGAATGTTACGTTACGTTTTCACTAACCATCGATGGAAATACTTATATATGCCAAAAAATGACATATTTTATTTTAAATTTAAATCGTTGATAAAACGAGAATGTGATTTTGGTTAATTTTTCCTATAGTTTCTATTTTACGTTACATAGTTCACTAACTATTTAGGTAAATACTTGAACAATCACTTCGTATAAATTTATTACTTTTTAAATAATTTTTAAAAATATTTTAATTTTTTTAAATAAATAACTATATATTTTTGACAAAAAGTTCCTTGAAAAAATATGCATTTGTAAAAATTATGGGTAAAATTCAAAATTCCTCGCATTTTATGAAAAATATAAATATTTTTAAAAATATTTTTGCAACTATTTAAACAATTTTCGAATTTGATTTAAAAATTATTAACTTTATAATAATATAAGTCATATAAATGTGCCCTTAGCTTTTGTATTTTACGTTACGTCTTCTTTAACCATTATATTAAAGAATGTATCACTATTTTTCCAAAAAAAATGAGGAATCATATTATATTTGATATGTAAATTGTTGATGAAATGAGAATATGATTCTTAAATTGATGCATTTTTCTGCAGTATTTTACGTTACGTAGTTCACTAACTATAGCGTGATCCATTTCGCGGTTCCCTACTTTTTTAAAGAATAAACACAGAAAATTCATATTGAATGGGGACTGTTTATTATCACGTGAAAGAACATTCTTTGGCATTTATTTTTTGAAGATTATGTCCATCAAATGTTGGCCGCGGCTACGTCTCAGATGGTCCATCGGTTGAGTCGAATTTTCGATGACTCGATTATGTTGACCATAAGTTGAGCGAAGTGCACGAAACACGTGCACTTCGCTCAACTCAAAAAGTGTCTCTACTTTGATCACCCGTTATGAAGGAAAATACTTGAGTAATCACTTCGTAGAAAATTATTTTTTTGCGGTACATTTATAGAGTTTTTAATGCCATAAAATCATAAGATATATATATGAAATATAGTGCTACTTTTTCGAAGATGTGCAGATTCATATTTTAATTTGAAATAAAAATGTATTAGTTGTGGTACACTTTTATTGCCCTGAAATTCGAATCAAATTTATAGCAGTGGAAAGGTATTTTTTCGAAGATGTGCAGAACAATATTTCTTTCTTAAAATTGTTAATGTTGACAAATCAGGACGTATATTTTTATATTGGTGAAACAATAGTAATTTTGCGGTATGTAGTTCACAAACACTAAGTGTTATTTGGAAACCGCCGTATCACCTTTACTACTGTATCTAATTCCGAAAATATACATATTAATTAAATATTATATATAATTAACTTAGCTATTTTCCTATTTCATTTAAATTATAATTCAAGACAAAATTCAAATTAATTTTAATAAAAAATGTTTTTTCTTTTTATTTTCAGGTGAGTGTATTCAAAATCGGTTTTCCCCTAAAATCATCTGCAATATTAAAGGTAAAACTATTTACATTTAGTTTCTACGTTACGTTGTTCACTAACTACCTATGCAAATACATATCCCATCAAATGCTTGAATCATACAAAACGTGGTATTATTTCGAATAATGTTAACATTTCGATTCTATCTAATACCCTGGTTAAATTCGAGTTCATCTACCACACTATTGCCAATTGGGTATTTTTATGATTAACATAAAGTATTTGTTATTGATTGCTATCAGGTGAAACATTGACTTTAAAAACAATTCATTTGTTTAAATTTTTTTTAATTACCATACATATGGTTGAACCATTACCATGTGTTGCATATTTGCAACCAGCAACCCAAATGTATATTAACATCCATGCAGCTAATAGTTTATAATTAACTCCAAAAAAGCCGAGGCGACTAATAAATCATTACGATGGCATTCAAGCAAATAAATTCCAATTTAATGGCAGCGACACGTAAAAACACACAGCATTTAATTCAATTTAATTTTAGTTTATTACTCGTATCTCGGCAACCGTAACATCCTGCAACCATCTATCCCATCTTCTACCATGAACCCAACCCACTCCATCCTGTTCATGGACCATGATGCCATTGATCATTAAAACGATATTGTGGGGGAATGAAATAAATACGTATTTGCAAATTAATTAAAAATTAATTATTGCGTTATTATTATTACTATTATCCGCCGCCATTTGTTTGTGTCATTTTATTAAACCACATATTGTTTGGCAGAGAATTAAAACTTTTTTTTGTAAATATGTACATAAGTATTTATTGTGTAGTTAGCATATTTAAAATAATGTACAGCATTTTAAATTATCCTTAAACTGTGAATGTGAACATATGTTCATAATACATCGTTATAATGCGGAATTTGGGGAAGTTTCCTGAAGAATTAAATAGCATTCATGAAATCGCCATAGAAAAAGCATTGCTGTCAAATAATTGTATATTGCTATACTTTTTTGAAAAACAAACTTTAAATTCTATTGTCTTGTGCCGGGAGAATTCCTTCTAGTTACAAATAAAAAATTATTTTTTTTTAATATTTTTATGTATATAGTCTTCCTCAGAGAATAAAGCAAATACACTTCTGAAATAGTTTCTAAAACTGTTTTAATGTCGTTTTAAATATAATGAAAATATATCTTCTTCCAAATAATTTCCATTTTTCATATAATTTTCATTTTTCAAATAATTTCCTACTTCAAAATTAATTTATTTTGTAGCAATAGTTTTTCTCCGTGTCGAAATTCCGCTTAGTTTGTTTCTTTAACTACGTTACGTAAGGCAATAACTTGTCATGTCGGATGCCATTACATAATGCAACTAAGTAGGTATCTAATGCAACTAGAGTTGATCTCATTGCTCTTTAGCATTAAAGCACAGCAGGAAATTTAAATATATGTATGACAATAAAAATATGATGTCAGACACTAAGAAATTATTGCTGAAATCCAAACGAATGACCTCAACTAAGTAATGGACAATATAAAGTAAAATAATTTATAATTATAGCTGTACTACAGTCAAATGTGGATGTAATGTTAAAAGACATTAAAGTATATATGCATAACAAATATTACTAAATGCACTCATTGAAAAGGAAATAAAAAAATATTATTTAAGCTAAAAAGATCATTGTTGCTAAAGAAGAACCTGTATAGTAGTAGTATTAGTCGGAAGCGAAAAAACTCTCTTGTATTTGAAATAAATAGATAACTGACAGACATAATTTTAAGAATTTTAATTTATTTGATATTTAAATTTATGATTTTGTGGTACACTTTTTATACCTATAGACTTCCGAAATTCTAATGAAATATATATTGCTGGAAATCTACTGTTCTAAAGATGTGCAGAATTATATTTTATTTGAATTTTAGTTTTATTTTTAAAAAAAACTAGTTCAAATGAATCTAATGCTCCGAAAATCTAATAAAAATATATATATTTTGTGGTAAGCTTTTAAGACCTTTAATGTTCCGAAATTCTAATGAAATACATATTCTTAGAAAGATATTGTTCTCAAAATGGGCAGAATCATATTTGATCTGCAGCTTAATTTTATTAATTTGTGGTAGAGTTCAAAGACTTTTGATGCCCTGACATTCCTAAGATGTGCAGAATCATACTTTATTTGAAATTTAATACGATTATTATTAATTTGTGGTGCACTTGTAAGACTTTTAGTGTCCTAAAAGGTCTAATATAAATTAAATCACTAGATAGCTATTTTTCCAAATATGTGCAGAATCGTTTTTTATTTGAATTATAATTTTATTAATTTGTGGTACACTTTTAGAACTTCTAATGCCATAAAATTCTGATAAAATATATATTGCTGGAAAGCTAGATTTCCAAAGATGTGCAGAATTTTATTCGATTTAAAATAGAAATTTATTTTTTTGTGGTACCCTTTGGAGACCTTTAGTGTCCTTAAATTCTAATATAATATATATTGCTGGAAAGCTAATATTTTAGAAATGTGCAGAATAATATTTCATTGCAATTGAAAATTTACTATTATGTGGAACGCTTTTAAGACTTTTAATGTTTCGAAGTTCTAATAAAATATATATATATTGTTGGAAAGCTATTATTCACAAAATGTGCAGAATCGTATTATATCAGAATTGAATTTTATTTTGTGGTACAGTTCTAAGGCTTTTGATACCCTGAAATTCTAATAAGATATATGTTAAAATTAAACTACACGGAATTTCGAATACTTGATTGGCTTATTCTATCATTATGGCAATACCAGAATTTTTGTTGTACACTTTTGGGGTCTTAAGTGTCCTAAAATACTGACACACAGTGGATCCCTGAGATTTGCAGAATCATATCTTCAATTTATTTCACCAATAGTAAATAAAAAACTCTTACAATTCGATGAATGCGAGACTCGATAATAAGTATACAATTACATACAAGTATTTGCTAGAAAGACGGTCTAAATAGGGCACAGGTTTTAAAAAAGTCAGTACATAGTTCCGTTGTGAAAATATACTAGAATTCCTTGCTTTGTCATATTATAATTAAGCTAGAACCACTTTTGTGGAACACTTTTGGGATTTTAGATGTTCTGAAATTCGAATAAAATTTATATCAATGTAAAGTATTTTTTTCAAAAATTTGCAGAATTATTTGTTCAACTTAGTTTGCCGATTTCAAATACTAAAAAACTATAAATTAATACTTGATGAAATGTGAAGATTCATTCATTTGTCAGAAATCCTGGTCTAAAGTGGTAGGCGAGCCTATGTAATAGAATATGATATCGAGTATTTACTATAAAAATGAGAGCAAATGAGTTGGATACATACATTTGTTTAAACTCTTCAATTTATTTTGGTAATTTTATGTACAAGAGATCACTTATTTAAAATTTAATGAAATTATATTATAATTGAGCTATTCACATTTTTGTGGTACACTTTATAGATCTTAGATCTCATAAAAATGCTAATTAGAATAAAATGTATATCGCTTGTGACTATACTCTCGAGTTTCGCAAGCAAGAGAATCGAACCTCTTTTTTTAAAAGCTTTTAGCAATTTTTGTGGTAAATTTTTGGGGTCTTCGTAATCCTAAAATTCTAATAAAATGTATATCAATGGAAAGCTATATTCCCAGAGATGTGCAGAATAATATATTAAATATTCTTCGATAATTTTAAAAAACCAAATGTTCTAATTAAAAATTTGATGAAACACGAATTTGTTCTGTAGTTTATTTAAATGCGAGATCAGGAACACAATGATGAGCATTTGTAAGAAAAGTGGGAGAAAGAGTGTTAGTTTTAAGTCTCCTTGTTAATATATAATCAAGTTTGACATTCTACGTCCGACTTTTCATGTTATAGTTGAGCTACAGCAATTTTTGTGGAATTTAGAATATTTAATTCGGTTTGTAGGACGCTGTCAGAATATTTGTGGTACACTTTTAGGAACTTTAATGCCCTCATTTAGTAAAAAATATGAATTATATAAAAAGCTATTTCTCCAGAGCTATTCCCAATATTATTTTCCATGAATTTTTGGAATGTTTATAAAACAGAGTTTTCCACGAAAGTGTGTGAGTTTTATATTAGAAGATGATTAAAAATGTAATAAAAATATTAAGAAAAATCACTAAAATTATCAACCCAGAAGTCTTCTCTAAACCAATGTTGATGGTAATAAAGTATAATCGACTTAAAACCATTTCTTTGTTGATGGCTTTTAGCTAATGAATTCCACGCTTAATTAAAACGATCGTTTACTAGATTTTCTAATCCAGAAAAATTAGGAAGACCCCAAAATATTTATTTGATTAACTTGAAAACGCCCCATAAAAGTTAGCTTCATCAAACTAATAATAATAAACCTTTTTTGGGATTCCCAACTGGTACTTCCAAGATACAAGAGTGACGCATTTGCTCCACAGAAGTCGTTTGTCATTAAATATGTCCCTCCCCAGCTCCCCGCTTTTAACTACCATTTGGTGTGTTGAAACCCTAATATCTAAAATTAAAAATTTCCTTGAAATCATATTGATACAAGTACAATTTGATGAAAAAGGTCTGCACTAAAAAAATAACTGAAGCAAAATGTGATGATTAATAATCATCCAACATGAACATAAAAAATGAATGAACCAAACATGAAGAAATGACTTAAATTTCATTAAAAACTCATTTTCTACCAAAAAAAAAATAATAAAAACCAGAAATTGTTGATTGCATGGAGGTTGACTTTGAACTCTGTTTTCTGTTTCTGGCAATGGTTATATTGAAATTTTTGGAAATTTCCAAGAAAATCATAAACATTTCCGTTGAATCCTCACGAATTGAATTTAAATTGACGTCACTAATTTCTTAACACCCAAAAGCGTTTACAAGGGCCATTACACCTCTGGCCCTGCCATGTCCACCGCCATAATCTCCTCTACTCAGAAAGCAAATAAAAAAAAGATATGTGAAGATCCAAACCATTGGAGATGTGATGACTAATGCCCACTGGCTGGTCTGACCAAAGAGGCTGTGCGGTGACGGTTGGTTACATTGTCAATTTCAACCAAAAAACGTCACATATGAATTTTTTAAATTTAATTCGAATGTTGTCCTCACTTTAGCTGGCTGCCGTTGCTATAATGTTGGAACGAACGAACTCGTGCTTGGCCTGTAAAGTGCCTCTGGGTGTGGGGAATCAAGGCAGACTGGTCCATCATACATCTGCAGCGGCAGCAGCAGAGACATCAGCGCTTTTCCATCGTAATTAATTCACATTGACACCATAATAAAAGAGATTTTGTTTCGTATAATACTAATAAAAGAAAGAAGAAATGAAAGAATTTTTATTGTTATTACTAACAATTTCTGAATGTGTGCTGACTGGCACGTCCGTCCATCCATCGATCTATCCCACTGTCCGTCCGTCCATCCGCCTGTCTCCAATTGAGTGTTAAGATCAATTGATCTCCAAAAAGATATGCCTACTTTGATAATGTCTTTTGGAAAAAACCAAGACATGAGGAGGAGTAGTAGCTTTGCAGTCTATTGGAAATTATTTCGGTGAAGACATCATGATCTTTTGACTTCCCCACTCTCCAACGGTCGCCCGTCCTAAATTTTGAAAGTGTTTTTCCTAAGTTCATTTCATTTCTGGGGTCGATTGGTTGTCGCTTTCCGTAATACCAACCAACCCACGTTATTTTTTATAGCTTTAACATTTTTAACATAACTTTTTGATAGATTTTATCGAAAAGATACAAATACGAGGGCCACGTACAGTGAGTTCATTTTTTTGTTTCATTTCCTAGTAAAAATAGACAATAATGTGAATGGACTACAGTTATAAACAATTACACTAAGACCTCGTTGGACGGCCATAAGAAAAAGGGATTGATGAAGAGAATTAAAATAAAAATTATAAATTTTTGCATTTTTATAGAAATAACTTTAATTTCATCAATTCATTTTAGAGCTATTTTAAAATAATACATTTTTGCATTTTTTTTTTAGAAATAGCTTTAATGTCAGCAATTCATAAAAAAAGGGCAATTTTATTAATTTCATGAAAATAATTTTGTGGTACTTTTTTTGGGGTCTTAAGATTCCAAAAGTCTAATAAAAGGTATATCAAAAGAAAGATTTATTCCCAAAAATGTGCAGAATAATATATTAAATTTTTTTTTACACTTTAAATATAAAAATTTTTTATTTAAAAATTGGATGAAATAAGAATTTTGGATTCTCATTTTATAACTGCTTTACAACAATTTTAGTGGTACAGTTGTTGGGGTCTTAAGTGGCCTTAAATTACAATAAAATGTATATCCAGGGAAACAACTTTTCCAAATTTTTAATTGAGGTACCTGAATTTTTGTGGTACACTTTTGAGTTCTTCAGAGTTCTAAAATTCAAATAAAATACATTTCAGTGGAAATCAATCTTCCCAGAGATGTGTAGAATCATATGGGCAATTTATTTTGTCAATCATAAATACTAAAAACTCTAATATAAATTTTGATAAAATAAGAAGATAAGCTACATATTTCTTTAGTTACTTGGTATTGCTTCTTATACTATAATTATCATACAGCCTTTTTTGTGGTACTCTTTTACGGTCTAAAATATGTGAAAAATACAATAAAATGTATATCAATGGAAAGCTATCTCCTCAAAGATTTGCAGCATCATACCAATAAATTATTTTCTCAACTTTAAAATTAAAAAAAAAACATTATTTTAAAACTTGATAAAATATAAAGATGGGACAAAAAATAGTTTTGTGATTTTTCTAAACTCAAATTAGAGTATGGAAATACTATAACGAGAATTTGTGCGAGAAAGAGAGTACATAACTTCATAAATAAGTTAAAAGCCTCGTTAATAATACACGTTTGGCTGGGCTAGGTTCGCATCTCATATTATGTATAGTTGAACTACCTGCATTTTTGTGGTACACTTTTGGGGTCTTAGATGGTCTAAAATTCCAATAAAATGTATATCACTGGAAAGCTCTATTACCAAATATGTGTAGAATAATATACATACTCAACTTACTTTGACAAAATTGAATACCTAAATTTCGTAATTAAAATGTTGATGAAATAAAAAGATTGACTTCTCAAATTATAATTTCGTTATTTTTGTGGTACACTTTCGGGGTCTTCATTGTTATAAAATTCAAATAAAATATATATTAATTGAAATCTAACTTCCTAAAGATGTGCAGAATTATATCGTCAAATTACATTTTCATTTATAAATACCAAAACAATCCAAATTCAAATTTTGGTGAAATAAGAAGATGAGACACATATTAGTTATGTTGTTTTCCTAAATATGAGTTCTTGAAAGAGATTAATAAGAAGATTATTTGTTATAGAAATTGGAGGGAGTTGTTATAGAGCCGCGTTATTTATATACACCCGTGTTTCTCATGCTTTGCCCAACATCTCATATTACAATTGGGCTACACAATTTTTTGTGGTACGATTTTGGGATCTTAAGATTCCTACAAATCGAATAAAATGTATATCAGTGGAAAACACTCCTCCTAAAGATGTGCCGAATCATATTGGCATTTTATTCTGGATTATATAAATTCCAAAAACTCCGAAATTTGATGAAGTAAGAAGATGAGACACATATTAGATTTTTGTTTAAACGCGTTTTCGAGTAAGATAATATGATGATTAATATTTGTTATAAAAGTGAGAGAAAGGCTTTCATAAATTAGTTTAAGGCCTCGTTATTAATATACACTCGTGTTTCACACGCTCGGCTTATCATATTATAATTCCACTATCTGCAGTTTTGTGGTACACTTTAGGGGTCTTAAATTACCTAAACTTCCAATAAAATGTAAATCAGTGGAAAGCTTTTTAACAAAAGATATGCAAACTAATATACTCAGTTTATTTGACAACTTTAAATACAAAATTTTGTAAAAATAAAATGATGAAATAAGATGTTCGGCTTCTCATATTATAATTGCGATACAGGAATTATTGTGGTACACTTTTGGGGTCTTCTGAGTCTTAAAATTTCAATAAACTGTATATCAGTGAAAAGCTATCTTCCCAAATATTTGAAGAGTTTAAAGTCTCTTTATCAATATACACTCAATATTCGCAGGCTTGGTTCCGGTTCTTATATTATAAATGGGATACAGGAATGAACGCAATAAAAGCCATCTTCTCAAAGATGTGTCATTTCTCAACATCTTATATTACAAATGCCCTACACCATTTTTGTGGTACACTTTTGGTGTATAAAGTGTCCTACAAACCTAATAAAATGTATATTAATGGAATGCCCACTTCCCAAAAGTTTGCAGAATCATATAGTCAATTCACCTGCTTATTTGTTTATACCAATAAATTCGAATTTAAAATTTTATCAAATAAGAAGATGATTAGTTTTATTATTTAAACGCGAGTAAGAGAATATGATAAAGAGTATTTTTATTAAAAATGAGAGGAAGAGAGTACTAAATTAGTTTTAAGTCTAGAGATTAATATACACTTGCGTTTCTCAAGTTGATATTGCGCTGACTACATTTTTGTGGTACACTTTTGGGATTTTAAGTGTTCTAAACTTTTAATAATGATCATATCAGTGAGTTGCTATTTTTCCAAAGATGTGCAGAATCACAACATCAATTTATTTGCTCAATTTTAAATAGCGAAAAACTTTAATTAGAAATTTTATCAAATTCTCCGCAAATAAAGACCTTAGTGTTCATCCTATTCCTTCCTTTCTCAAAAAACCGAAACGACCTTAAGTGCCTCACTTTTCACTTCTGATCATTACAACAACGGCAGCTTCTGCTTCAGGCCATAAAATGAATACTTATAAGTTTTCCGCTTCTTCTATTTCATTTTCTTATTTTGTGGAAAATACTCCAATCTAATTTGTTGATGGATTACAAGACGACATGTTAATGGCACCACTTACTCCACCAAAGGGCACATATTGATTTTTCCAAATAAATTTCTTAAGAAATTATGAGAAGGGAGGAGAAGAGGGAGTTAAAAATTACCTTCACCTGCTTGCAACACGCGAACACACTCTAAAATATTTTACACCATCGAAAAGACATGAAAACTCATAAAAAAAATCCCAGAAATGAAGTGTTAAAAGTTAAGCAAAGCGGAAAACTTAATTAGAGGAAAATGTGTTCGTTTATTTTGGTATGTAAGGAAAATGAGGAAAACATGACTACTGTGTGTGTGGGCAACCTTGAAAATGCAATTTCCTGATACTACATAAACTTCAACACGAAATGTTTTCCCCTTCCCTCTAGCCCACAAAGAAAAATTGCATTAGTTTTCTAATGGAAAATTTGAAATTGAATTTTCAAGAGAGAAGTGTACTTTTTGGTTTTGCACTTCATTAGGGGGAAGAGGTATTAAATATATGTCTACAAGTCTACACTGACAAAATTTTATTCATTTAATTTAAAAAATATTCTTAGAAGTTATACTCGTATTTATGTATTATTTATAATACATCAAACTCGTTTGTGCGTTAAGGTGTGATGTTATGTGGGGGAACGGCGCTAAAGAACTAGGTTCGCAAGCGGTTGGTGAAAACTGTTTAAATAAAAAATGTAAAACAGATTTTTTGTGCAAATATAGTTTCATCCTGAAAACATCGAAAAGGAAACATTTTTATTTACTCGTCATCTCGTTTCGCACTGTAAGAAGGTTGACTCCTCGTATTTCTAAGTGTTTAAATTTAATACTTTTTCAATTCCTGATAAAATAAAAGAAACAATAAATAAAAAGAAACAACAAACTAGACCTCGAGCTCAATTACTAAAACATTTTTACAAAAACTTTATAAAGTACAAAGGTCGAATACCAAATATAATAACAACTAGGAAACATTTTTATTAATTGCTTTTCACTCAGAAAAAATATTTTTCAACTGAATTTTTGTAGTTGAATCTACCATTATTTCTGTTGTTGGACCATTTATTGATTTATAGAACTATAAAATGATTTCTAAAACCTGTTTACTATTCTACCGATCAATTAATAGTCACATCAATAACGATGATGGTTCTGTCAACCACAAAATCTTGGTTGGCAAAAATATAAGTTGTCGCAACCAAATCACTCTTTCTTTGATGAAGCAGATCAAATAATCATAACTCAATGAGATTTTTCTTTGGCTGAGAAATAATGAAATATGTCTTGAGATTAAGGAACTTTTTCTTGATTGTTTTAATGAACAAAATTTGTTCAGTGTAGTATTTGAAATATTGCCACATTTACACTATAGATACATATGTATATAGAGAAGTTTTTCAATTTCATCTAAATGTAATAATGTCCATTAAAATTGTTAAACTGTGTAAACATTTATTTTATTTCGGTTGTGTATTTTTTCTGCTCTTATAAAGTTAGTACCATGAGTAAATGAGTTAGTGAGTGAGTGAGCATTCATGTCGAGACTATAGAGTTTTTTTTTTACAAGTGGCCCATGTGTGTACTTGGCCCCGACCAGACAAACAGACAGACGGACGGACGGATGGACGGACCGATCCTCTATTGGAAGTGTGTTATAATCTTAGCTCGTAACTCGTAACTGGCTCCATTAGATACGTTTACATGTCCGATACAGATACGTGTGCACCGACTGTAAAGTTGGACGGACGGACATAATAGATACTCGTGCAATATTTAGTAGTACTGCTCGCCAGCACTTAAATTGATAACGCGAACAATTACTTGGTTTACTGGCTGGCGTTTTAGTTGTTTTCTTCTTTCTTAACAAGTTCATGCGAATGAAATGAAGCAAGCGAAAAATCAAGTGGCCACCGAGGAAAATACTTCGCATATGTGTTCACATTCACAGGTACAGAAATAATTGAGTTCGGTCGGACGGACAGCCGGTTATCAGTCTGTTCCCAACAAACAGTCCATTTGAAATGTGTTAAGTTTATTATCCATTAAACAAAAACGAACTGAACATATTTAAGTACTTTGAAATTTACGTAAGGCTTCTCTGCTGGTGAGTTTCTTAAAAAATATTGCTTCTCTGCTATCCCCTTGTGATTACATTTTGATATTTCAGGGAATTATTGCAAAATGCATACACACGCCGTTTATTTTGGAGCAGATTAAAACAAAACAATGTTTGAATTATGATCTTCAATGATAAGGCTCTATAAACTATTGTTTATGACACAGTAGCGCCATCTATAAATAAGCAACGGCAAATAAATGTGAATTATTATGATGACCTGACATTGGAAAATAAAAAAATAAGGTTGGATGAACAAATTCGATGCCTAGGGCGAATTTTTGGTGAATTGCAGTACTTTTTCGCTTAGGTGCATTTCACTTAAGCGCCTTTTATAGCCGAATTTCACTTAAGCGCACAAAAGGGAAAATGTTTTACGTCGCGACGTGAAACCGACGCGTCGGTTCACTTTTAAAGAGTTTTCCAATAGGGATGATATGATTTTGAAGTGACGTTTCGGCCATTTGTAATATGTTATGATCTGTCATTTGTTTTTCATTGTATTCAGTAGTGTTTACAATTTCATCATGGAGAGATATACGCAAGAACAACGTTTAAAAATTATTCAGTTTTATTATCAAAATAATCGATCTCCAATTGCAACTTTTGACAGCCATGTTTTTAAAAAGTTTAATATTTTACATAAAATCCGAGTAAATCTCAATTTTACCAATAATTGTTCAAATAATTAAAATATTTATAAAAAAATTACTTAAAAAGTTATTATTATTTGTAAAATTAAAAATTGTCGTAATACCATTAAAAATAATTTTTAAATAATTTTATTAAAGAAAAAAATTAAAATTTCATCAATATTTTTTTAACGAATATTCTTTTATATATTATTTAATATATATATTTACTTAATAATTTTGAAAGACAAACAAATTTTTTAAGAATGTAATTGAAAAGCTTTGACCGCTATAGTTAGTTAACTACGTAACGTAAAATACTGTAGGAAAATTCACCAATTTTAGAATTATATTCTCATATTATCAACAATTTAAATTTAAAATAAAATATGCTCACGGATTAGAGTGATCAAAACCGGTTTAAAATAAACCGGCCCACCGGTTTTTTGCTTCCACCGTCCCCGGTTTTTCTCAAAATCATGAATTTCGAACAACCGGTGCAACCGGTTTTTTTTCGTTTGTTTCCACCGGTTTTTTTATTATCACTAAAATATTAAAAATTATTTACAACTTTATATACGAAATATCACAAATTAAGATAATAATATGAAAGATCTCCTTATATGGCCTAAAAAGACTCGGCAAATTTGCTAGAATCCGAAGCCATTCACCAATTTCTATACAAATTACAAAAATTTTAAGAAAATAAATGATTCATACGCGAAACAAAAACAAGTAAGAAAATTTCATTTGGGTAAACCGACTAGTGTATACTCTTATATATTTATATGTATACTCGTATATACCCACCTGCACTAAAGTGTGTATATAAAATATATATGTATAAAGATTTAATACCTCTATTAAATATTCTATTTAGTATCCCGAAATATTAATATTTTCTTGACTGAACTACATAAGGGGAATTTCATGTCAAGTGAGTTAATTTTTAAAAAAAGATGTCTTCTGTCGGGATGAAAATAGCACCAAGTAGCCCTATCAGATAGTAGTTATGAGACACAATTCCAACGAGATCGGTTAAGGACTTTCCGAGTTGGAGGGTGTCAAATATTGACATTTTTGTGAAACGGTTGTTTTTCCCATCTGAAATGCTAAAATGTTTGGTTGAACGTTAATTTTTTTTCAGAGGATTATATTTATTTTGATAGATCAACAGGTCCCATCCCTTTAATAGGTCACAAAGCTTTTAAAGGAAATTATCTAAGCTTTCTTTTGAGCAAAAACATCAAAAATTGAAACATAGGTTTTTACCAAAATTTCAAAAAGTTTAATTTTGCAAAAAAGTAATGAAAATATATTTGCTAATTTTTTTAAAAGGTTGAAGAAAAGACTATCGATAACACTTTTGGAAAATGTTTCTAAATACAATAGTTAATTAGTTATAAGTATGAGATAAAAGGACCGTTTGACTCAAATGACAATATTCATCACAATCCAACTGATAACTACTATCCAACAGGACTAAATTTGGTGCAAGATTCCTGATCAGAAGACATCGCTTTTAAAAATTTAATATTAAAAAATCGCCTTTTTTGTTATTAAAAAGGAAAATGTTTTTCAAACGGCAATTTTCATACTGTTTTGTTATACAGAAAAAACCGGTTCTACCGGTTTCCCCGGTTTTCTTCGAAGAAAAAACCGTCCACAGGTTTTTTTATAACTTAAATAAACCATCCACCGGTTTTTTATTTTTTCAAAAAAACCGGTTTTTTGATCACTCTATCACGGATTCTATTTTTGAAAAATCGTGACACTTCCTATAATAACGGGTTTTCCAATAGGCATGATATGATTTTGAAGTGACGTTTCGGCCATTTGTAATATGCCATGATCTGTCATTTGTTTTTCGTTGTATTCAGTAGTGTTTAAAATTTCATCATGGAGAGATATGCGCAAGAACAACGTTTACAAATTATTCAGTTTTATTATCAAAATCGTTCTCCAATTGCAACTTTTAGTGCGCTAAGTCCATTCAATTCAACAAAAAACACTTTCCAGTCGACCTACGACCTTGATAGCCATGAGCAATATTTTAGCTCTCGTTAAGAGCGATCTTTTTGCCATAGACCGATTTCCAATCCGACGTACCGTTAAGGAGCTAAAGCAAAATAAACTTTCCGTTCACATTTGAAAATGATGCCAAGTCCATTTTTTAAAACCAAAAAGAAAAAAAACACTTTCCACGACCTTGACACCCATTAGCAATATTTTAGCTCTCGTTAAGAGCTATCTTTTTGCCATTGACCGAATGTGGCTACGAGTCACACAGCAAATGAAACAATTGAATTGTTGCGAGAAAAGTTTGGAGATTTGATTATTTCAAGAAATTGGGATATTGAATGGCCTCCAAGATGTTGTTATTTAACACCATTAGACTATTTCTTGTGGGGTTATTTCAAGTCATTGGTCTTTCGAAATAAACCGGACTCTCTTCAAACTTTACAAGTCAATATTGAACGTGCCATTCTTGACATACGACTTGATTTAGTGGAAAGGTGCTCGAAAATTGGGTTCATCGAATTCTTTCCTGCGGAAGAAGTCGTGGAGGCCATTTGAATGACGTTTTATTTAGAACTTAAATGTATGGATTGTACTTCACATTAAATAAAAAAACTTTTGAATTTCCTTAACAATAAGTGTGTGTTTTTTTCAAATAAATCATATCAATCTTATTGAAAAACCCTGATAAACAGGGTCTCGAAGCTATTGAAAATAGCTGGAAAAAGCGTATCGAGCTTAAAGGAGAAATAAAGAAAAATGTTGCCAAATTTTTTGTGTTTTCTTTGTTAGGTCAAAATTTAATATCCCATAACTTTGAGACCAATGCATATAAATACTTAAAATTTGGTACAGTCTTAGAAGTATCTACTGTTCAGCGTAAAATAGGCTTAATTGTCAAGTCCCTTTAGGAACCTCCTCATCCAAATTGACAGATTCATTATCAAATTTTTTTAATATTCTGGGAATATCTTATTTTCTCCTTATTAATACACTTTTTTTTTATATATTTGAGATACTTAAATAAATAACTACATATGCAAATTTTGAATTTATCATAGTTACACAGTATTCGTGGAGTCTCAAATGATACAGTGGCTCCACCACTTTTTATGAAGCACTTGTTTTCTGCCCTCGTTGTTGGTCGCTCCAAACCAACAATTTGTTAAATCAATAGTTCAATACACCCCTTACAAATACCCCCCCCCCCCCCACTAACGTTTCTGTTTCGCCTTTTGGCTATTTTATTATTTAATTTTATGACCATTTTTTTCTCTGGGGGGGATTTCGCTATTGTCGTCGTAGCGGCCGTCATCGCGTCGACATAGCTTCGCTTTCGGTTAGAAGTCAAACGTGGCTTATAATTAAATGTAATTATTTACCTTAACATTTACGCGTAATTACATTGAATGTGTAATTTTTTCACATTCAAACTTCACGTGTAGTTCTGTTTCGCTTTTATTTCGATTTTTGCGCCACAAAACTCAATTAATACGTCATATCACGTCGCGTCAGAAGTCTGGCTGGTCCTCCTCTAGTGCACACATATATATTGCTAGTTTTTTTTTTCAGAGTAAATTTCTTGTTGTAGCAATTCTTTAGATAACTGAACGCCGGACAGAAGCGTATATTTAAAGCCTAAGAGATAAGGTAATTGTTCTATGGGAGTGAACAAAAAAATTACATGAGACATTTATTCCAATGAATTATTTTAATTTATTAATTGGATTCTCAACTGATTAACACATAAGCGAAAAAATCAATTTTCATCAGTATATTTATCATTTAGGGGCCAAAAATTCGCAAATGAATCCAAACTGGATTACATTTTATTTAAAAAGTAATCGTTTCGCAGATTTATAAATTTGTTACGTGATATTACAGCTTTAGACTCTATTTTACGCTGCTGTAGCAACCAAACGGCTAATGGCAATGCGCTTATTTTTTGACAAGCGACGTTTTTTTCTAAAAAGTATTAGTTCTTCTTAATAATGACCATCTTATTCGCCGCACTTAAACCCTATGGGTTTTTCGAAACGATCTATTCTGGAGGTTAAAGTATTATTTATTTATATGAATTACAATACAAAGTAAATTTATATTCTAATTTTACGGTCAAGGGAAAAGCCGGGTTACAAAGACCATGTTGACTGATTTTTGAAGCGACAGACCAGATCCTCTGGTAGGAATCGAACCCACAAGTCCAAACTCATAGGCGACCAGGCGAGCGCTCACCTACTGGGGCGCTCAAGGACAAAGTACAGAGTTTTCCAATAAGAGTGATTGTTAAGGAAATTCAAAAGTTTTTTCTTTAATCTGCAGTACAATCGATACAATTAATTTCTAAATAAAACGTCATTGAAATGGCCTCCACGACTTCTTCTGCAGAAACGAACGCGATGAACCCAATTTTCGAGCATTTTTTCTACTAAATCAAGTCGTATGTCATAAATGGCACGTTCAAAATTGACTTGTAAAGCTTGAAGAGAGCCTGTCAATCAATCGGTCAATGGCTAAATTATAGCTCTTAACGAGAGCTAAAATCTTGCTCATGGGTGTCAAGGTCGTAGGTCGACAGTGGAAAGTGTTTTTTTGGATTAAAAATGAACTTAGCGCACGAAAAGTTACAATTAGAGAACGATTATTTTGATAATAAAACTGAATAATTTGTAAACGTTGTTCTTGCGTATATCTCTTCATGATGAAATTGTAAACACTACTGAATACAATGAAACACAAATGACAGATGATGACAAATGGCTGAAACGTCACTTCAAAATCATATCATCCCTATTGGAAACCGCGTTATTAACTAAAAAAAAGCGGGCGACATCTTAAAGGTTGCTCTTCGCCGATAATGGGACAAAATGTTATCAGACCACATTCATGCGGTTTGCGAGTGATCTAAGACCCTAAGTACGTTCGGCGAAAATCCGTTTTAGTACATTTTAAGTTATTTGAGCAATGTCCGTCCCTCTGTCTGTTTGACTGGAGAGCACGTTAACTCTCGGATGGAGTACCCAATTAACATCAAATAGTGTGTGATAATATTTGTTCTATCTCAGGCTAAGTTCGAAGATGAGCCACTCCCTCTAGTGCCTCTTCCACAAAGGGTTAATATTTAGTGAAATATTAATTCTCTAATAAATTCTATACAGTATTTTACACTTAGCTGCATTGCACTTAAGTGCATATTGTTCTTATCTGCATAAAGGGTGCAATTTTCGTTTTAGGACATTTTAAGTTATTAGAGCAATGGGCGTCCGGCTGTCTGTCTGTCTGATTGGTGCGCACGTTAACTCTAGAAAGGAGTACCCAATTAACTTCAAATTTTGTATTTGGTAATATTTTTGTCTAAATACGAAGATGCCCCATATTTGTCCACTGTCTCTAGTACTCTGCGCACGTTAACTCTAGAAAGGAGTACCCAATTAACTTCAAATTTTGTATTTGGTAATATTTTTGTCTAAATACGAAGATGCCCCATATTTGTCCACTGTCTCTAGTACTCTCCTATAAAGCGTTAAAATTTACTGAAATATTAATTCTCTAATAAATGCTATACAATATTTTTCACTTAGCTGCATTGCACTTAAGTGCTTTTTGTCCTTACATGTCCCAAAAGGGGAACATTTTTCCGTTGCTTCACATTTATTACAAAATATTATGTTTACGTGCATTTTGTTTAAGTGCACAATTCAATTAACAGCAATATTTTTAGCAGCATTTATGAAAAAAATCACTCTTTGGTTGTTTTTTCGTTTACAATGTTCGGAGAGAGAACTTGAAGGAAATTCAAAAGTTTTTCAAAAGTTGCCCACAACTATGTGATAGCAATTTTGGAGAGAAAAAATGTCGTATTATTTTCTATAGATGTTGATGTTGCTACAAAACGATTACAACGAAAATAAGGCCATTGACTGGGTGAAAAAAGTCGTTGTATATTTTGCACTTACAAAACAAACATATCGCTCGTGTCATTACAAATTTCATAGAAAAGTTTGTTTTTCTCGTGATTTTGATATTGATTTTATGATCGAATTTTATGTTAACTATTAATAAAAAATAAATGTAAAAATCATTTTTTTATATTTACATTTCGTTTAAGTGCACATAAAGGCAGCTATGTGAAACGGATAAGAGCACATTTGCCCAGCTAAGTGTACACCGCATTAGCGCATTTTTCACTCAAGTCCGAAAAATGCCTTACAAATTAATCGGACAGCTAAGCAAAAAAAATTACTCCTCATCCGAATCTTCGGCAATTCCACACATAGTAACAGTTTATCTGTCAATATCAACTAAAGAAAAATGGATAATAGTCTACATTAAATTTACATTTCGTTTAAGTTGACATAAAGTCAGGTATGTAAAGTGCATATTTGTGAAGCTAAGTGTATACCGCATTAGCGCATTTTTAACTCAAGTCCGAAAAATGCCTTACAAAATAAGCGAAGCAGCTTTGCAATAATGTACTCTTTATCCGAATTTTCTACAATTCCACACGTAGTAAGAGCTTTCTATCAATATCATCCTCAGAAAAAAATTGCAAATTCTGCAAAGTAATTAAAAATTTATATTTTTTTTATAAAATTTGCATTTTTGATTTTTCTGTTTCTCAATCCTTTTTGGGAATAGCTTACATTATATTTAAAAATTCGGTAGAGTAATGAATAAAATGTACAATTTAAAGCTCCTCAAGACACTGTATTTTCCTCATTTTAATCCAATGCCACGTCCCTGTCTCCATAATGCAACCAATATTTGTTGCATGCACATATTAAATACTGGTAATTCTATGTATTACAATGCACATAACAATTGTCGCCTTTTGTATACTTTGTCCGTCCATCCGTTCGCCTGTCTGACTCTGTCTGTAGTCCATCAATGAACTCAAAAATGGTCTCGGCCTGAAGAATTACAAAAAAGTATCCAACTCAAAAGGCACCGCCAGCAAAGTGTTTTGTTTGCTTTGCTATTTTTTTTTTCATTATTTATTTTTACACTGTTCCGTTCTGTATCGGTGCACAAGATTCTTTATAAATACCTTATGTAATCATATTCATAAAATATCTATAAAAAGCCAACTATGGCAGTATAATAAATTAACTTCCAATAACGAGCGAAACCGAGAAACTTAAGTACAACGGATCTGTTTTTCATGTTTAAATCGAGCAAAAAAAGTGTATGCATATATCACTTGAATATGAATGACATTGATTTACAATTGAATTATTATACACTTGGAAGAACTAACTTGTAGCCAATAATGAAATGTGGCACTTAAACGAAATACCAGAAAATGTTAATTTACTTTGGCATATTTGTAAAGCCATATTCTCATAACTTATGGCGGGCGGACGGACAGACTGACGGACTGAATGGGCGGTACGCGAGCAATTATCGCTTGTGACAGAAACAATATTCGTAAAAGTGACTCTATGAGAACGATCGAACGAACGAACGATGTCTTATTTTGGCATTTAAACACACAACACAAAAATGGTTAAATAAATAAATGTGTAACACTTATTTTTTGTTTAATTTTTTCATATTTTTTTTTGCGTTCCATACTCTGAGGAATAAACCGAGTAAATTTGCTTTGTATCAATGAACTCCTTTTGTTTGTTTGGTTGGTTGGCTTTTTTTGTTGTTTTTTTTAATAATCGGTCGGATTTCAGTTTCCATTTTGTGTAAACCTTGCAAAAAATACAGAAAAAAATTCAAAAAAAAAGACTTCATTTTGAACTCATTAGCGCTTACTTTGAAGTTGTTTTCTTTTCAAAAGTTTGCATACGGCTACATATGTACATACTTATGTGCAAAAGTATATATGTACATTAATATATTGTTTTTTTCTCTGTTTGCTTGGCATAAATTTGCTTCTTTTTGTTTCTTACAATAGACTTTATGATATTCATAATCATAAAAACATCACAGAAATATAATAATAAGAGGTAATTCGCAATAAAAACGCTTCAAAAATCATTCACACTAAAATGAATAAATGACTTAAAATTATGAAGATTTATTAGCGCATGCGCGCCGTCATCATTCATCGTAAATTTAAATTTAAGACGATGAAGATGAAGCAAAATGAAAGAGACAATTGCAGTTGAGAAAATAGACCAAAAGAGAAAAAACTTACAACAAAATAATTTTAAGAGCATAATGTAAATAAAATAGGTTTGTGGGCAAATAAATTATATTTACATACCGATAGAAAAATTTTTCGGTATTTCAGTATAAATTGTCTTAAAAAGGGGGAAAAATAAATTAAATAACAGGACTTTACTTATAGGAAAAAATTTTTAATTTTAGCAAAAAAAATATTAAAACACACGCTGAAAAAAATCGCTTCTGTAGTAAATTGTCCCAAACATATTCGGCTTGAAACATATATATGTTTAGCGTACACTCTAAACATATAATATTTCGTACACACAAAAATTATATATTTGGGAAGATGTTGTTCTGAACAAATCTATGTTTACGTCCCAATATGTGTTTACTTTGGACTATTTTTTCCTAAACAAATATTTATTTGCATTTAAGTATTCAGAAAATACCAAAATTGTGTTAAATTTTTCGGTAATTCAAAGTTAATTTTTTAGAAATTTTTCATGTCGTAAAATAATAAATAGTAATAATAATTAAAATCATATTATCTTCGATCGAAATATATTACTTGGAGGATTGAAAACTAATGATGACTTGGAATACTTAGAAATTTTAAATGATTGATTTAAAACAGAAGTTAATGCTGCATTTGGTATCATAACTGGGAGGAATTCGAAACCAAAAAAAAAATAAAACGGAAAATGTAACAAGTTTCGAAAATCTTATTTAAATAAAATATATTTGGAGAACAAACACATATTTTATTTGAGAAATTTAGTTTGCAAATATTATATGTTGTAACATATTAATATACGAGTTCCAAATATATTTTATTGATTTTCAAATGAAATTAATTTGCTCAGAAATACATAATATTTAAAAATGTGTGTTCCAAATATATTTTCTTTCGATCCAAACATATCAAAAAAGGCGATTATGCCCTGTGCAGTTATGTAGAATATAAAAATTCATTTGACCATGAATTCTATTACAAAATTAAAATGATAAATTTCATTCTTCAG
The DNA here is from genome assembly GCA_963930755.1 of Eudasyphora cyanicolor. Taxonomy (NCBI): domain Eukaryota; kingdom Metazoa; phylum Arthropoda; class Insecta; order Diptera; family Muscidae; genus Eudasyphora; species Eudasyphora cyanicolor. Next base: position 247,907,014 of record OZ005735.1, read on the forward strand.
TAAAAAATTCGTTTGTGGTTACCGAATTTATTAAGTTGTGTTAGATTTTCAGTTGAGACTACCATTTAATAATGTGGACTCAACCACTTCTGTGTTTAATTTATAACATCATTTTATTTTGTATTAACGGAAAATACGATATTTCACTGAACTATCAAAATTCATTTGACAATAAATTCGGTAGCCACAACTAAGCTATTGTGTGTTGCCGTTACCAATATTTGTTGAAATTAATTTTACCCATAGAGAGTGAGTTGTAGACTCTTCAGTTATGACTTTTTGTCACAACGGAAAATTAAATAGTTCAGGAAGGCATCAAATTCCATTTGACCATCAATTCGGTAGCCAAAACTAAACTATAAAATGGAGGACATTCTTTTTGATACAGATTTATTATTAGAAAATACAAATTATGATGAACTTTGTTCTTCAGAAAAACATTCGTTTGTGGCTTCCGAATTTATTGAATAGTGTTCGATTTTCAGTTTCGACCACCAATTAATATGTTGACTTAACCATTTCTGTGTTAAATGTATAACATCGGAAACATAATGTTACTGTTTTGCAAACATCTTATTGTAGTAACTGAAAATAAGATAGTTCGATGAACTATCAAAATTAATTTGATAGTAAATTCGGTAGCCACAACTAAACTATTTTCTGCTTCATTTCCAACTATTTGTTGAAATCACTCTTAATTTTTCACTTGAAGTTATATCGAAAAATTAAATAATTTTGTGAACTATCAAAATTAATTTAACCATAAATTCGGTAGCCACAACTAAACTCGTATTATTTTTGGTACTGATTTTTAAATTAGAAAATATAATTATGATACATTTACTCGTCAGAAAAAATATTCGTTTTTGGAAAAAGCATTTATTGTGTTATATGTGTTATATTATCAGTTGATTCTACCAATTAAAAATATGGACTTAACCACTTGTATTAAATTTATAACATCAGAAAAACAATTTAATTATTCTGCAAACATTTGATTGTAAAAACTGATAACAAGTTAGTTCAGCTAACTATCAAAATTCATTTGACCACAAATTCATTTAACTCATTAAAAGCGTTTCCACTTTTCTGTTTTTACTTGATAGTCATATCGGAAAATTAAAAAGTTCTGTGAACTATCAAATTAACCATAAATTAATTTAATTTACCCATAAATTTGGTGGCCACAACTAAACTATAAAATGGATGAAATTGTTTTTGGTACAGATTTTCAATTAGAAAATAAAAATTATTATAAATTTAGTTCTTCAAAAAAAAAATATTGGTTTGTGGTTACCGAATTTATTGAATTGTGGTAGCTTTTCAGCTGAGAGTACCAATTGATAATATTGTCTTAGCCACTCTAGTGTTATAACATCAGAAAGTAACTTATGTATTCTGCAAGCATTTGTCTTAACCACTTGTGTTAATGGCAATATCTGAAAATAAGTTTGTTCAGTTAACTATTTAAAATTCATTTGACCATAACGACACTGTTGTTGCCACAACTAAACTATTTGCTGCTGCCAAATATTACCAATATTTATTCAAATTAATTTTACCCATAAAGAGTGTCTTCACTATTCAATTATGATTTGATAGACATAACGGTAAATTAACTAGTTCTGTGAAATAATATAAACATAAACATAAACATAATTTATAAACATTAATTTCATTAACATAAACATAATTTATAAGCATTCATTTCACCATAAATTCGGTAGCCATAACTAAATTATATTTTTGCTGCTGTTACTAATATTTGTTAAAATAAATATGACCCATAATGAGAGTATTCACTCTTCAGTTATCAATTGGTAATCCTAACTGATGATAAATTCGGTAGCCACAACAACTTTTGAAATTAATATTGCCCATAAAGAGAGTATTCGCTACTCAGTTATGAATTGGTAGTTCTAACTGATCATAAATTCGGTAGCCAGAACTACTTTTTCTTACTACCGCTGTTATCAGCATTTGTTGAAATTAATTTTACCCATAAATAGTGTCTTCATTACAATACAAAGACTTGCCACAAAAAAACTACAAAATTACAACGGAATTCTCTATTTTTGTCTCGTATTATTGTAAATTTAAAATTCCACCAGGAAAGGCTAACTCGTCCGCATTGGCCCACAGACGCCCATATAACGTGCAGGTGTCACCTTTTTATTTTATTTATATCTATATTTTCATTCAGCGATGACATTTCTATAGAAAAATTCATTTCTATTGTTACAAAGTGACGAGTGTGACGACGAGTATGTATTTGTTTGTTAGTTTTTTTTATTCTTTGTTTTACAATTAATTAATTTCAATTTATGCCAACAAATAATCCGGCATAAATTATTTTCTTTGAATTGTATGGACAGCTATTTTTCATACTTTTTTGTGAAAAAAAAACAAATTTGCATACTTTTTATTTTTTTCTTCGAAATGCAGGAGAACAAATATGCTATGTGGAGAGGTGGATTAAAAAAACTGCATAAACAAAGGCGTGGTGTTGACCTTGCAAAGGCCCTATTTTTTGCATTAAATTCTGATGTCGATTTGTTACCTTTTTTTGTGTTGTTCAATAATGACTTTCTGGGCTTTGTGTTTTTTAATGAAGTATTCAGTATTTAACACGTCCATAACGAGGTGCATTCATTTTTTGTTTTGCATTTAAAGAAATTTATGTTAATATTGAGAGATAAAATGCAAAATGAGATAACTGAAGACAATTTTCAAAGTTCTGCAATAATTTGTTATTATTGGTTTTTACAGAAAAATTTTAGCTGACAATGAATCTATTAAACTTTTGAATGATTTCCGGAAATTTTCTAATTAATTTTTTTAGTCAATCGATTTTTTTTACCTGATTTCAGATCAATGCTTCTTTTTATTGACTCAATAATTTGTTTATTTTATATGAATTACAATACAAATTAAATTTATATTTTAATTTTACGGCCCCGGGAAAAGCCGGGTTACAACGACCATATGGCAACATTTTTGCAACGACAGACCGAGCCTCTGGTGGGAATCGAACCCACGACCCAAACTCATTGGCGAGCTCGTTACCAACTCACCTACTGAGGCGCTCGATTCAATGAATTAATTCATTGGGTTAAATGAGTGAGTTGAACAATATCATAAATATATACAGAACTTTTTACATAGCTGTCTTGCCTAATTTTAGGAATTTTTCACTTAAGTGCGAAAATGAGTCTGTTTAACAATATCATTATTATATACAGAAATTTTTGCAGCTACACCAAATTTTGGAATTTTTCGCACTTAAGTGAAAAAGTCCCTAATGCGATATTCCCTTAGCTGCTCAAATGTGCGCTTATCCGATTGGACAGCTGTTGCAACATTTTTTGATCTCTCTGAACTTGGAGCACGAAAAAACAAACAAAGACTATTTTTTTTAAAAGCAGCTAAATGTATTTTATTCTTTGAAAAATGACCATAAGCGAAAGTAAGTACTGAAAAGTAATGCTGTTAACTGAAGTGTGCGCTTAAACATAATATTTTCTCATAAAAGCAAAACAACGTGAAACATATTTCCCTTTAGTGTAGATAAGGACAAAATACACTTAAGTGCAATGCAGCTAAGCGCAAAGTACCGTAATACAATTCAGTTAGCAGCTACAAAGTCAAAACAATTTTTAATTGAATGCATAAATATAGTAATGGCCATAACTAAACTATTTTTACCACAACTAAACTATTTTTGCTGCTGTTTCCAATATTTGTTGAAATTAATTTTACCCCTAAATAGTGTATTCACTCTTCAGTTATGACATGATAGTCTTAACGGAAAAGTAATTAGTTCTGTGAAATAAAAATTCATTTGAGCATAAATTCGGTAGCCACAACTAAACTATATTTTTGCTGCTGTTACAAATATTTGTTAAAATGAATACAACCTACAGTGAGAGTACGAGTATTCCACATCAGTTATGAATTGGTAATAAGAGAATATTCACTCCTCCGTTATGAATTGGTACAATTGGTAGTTCTAACTGATCATGAATTCGGTAGGCACAACTACTTTTTCTTACTACCGCTGTTATCAGCATTTGTTGAAATTAATTTTACCCATTACCATTTTTTGGGGATAAAAACTAGGACAAATTAAAATATTTACTTTTTTCGCATTTATATTATTTTGCTATGTTTAATTTTTTTCTGGTTATATTGTTTTGCATTTCACCTCACTACCTGCAATTCTCTATATATATACTCTCTGAGTTATGTACCGATCGTACGTGATCTGCGAATAAAACTGTACATTGTTAATGTTACTTTTCTGTTCTGTAATATGATTTTCTGATCTTACAAAAAAACCCAGACCTCAAATAAAGAAAAAAAAAACGAACAAAAATGGAAAAAAGGCGAGGAAAATATAGATCGCAGATGAGTCGCAAAATATCACATACTCAGCACGATTCTCATATTGCAATTGCAAACGTGTGTTGGTTGCAATATACAAAACAAAAAGAAACAAATATACAATGAAATGTGACGGTGATCTCTGTGAAGGAAGGAAAACTAGACCAAAAAGAAGATAAAAATGATTAATGTTCAGTAGGTTTTTGTCTCTCTGTCCCTGATCGTGTCCATCACCGGTGAAACGGAGAACCAGAGAGACAAAGGTTTATAAATTTCAAAATTCTAGGAATGAATCAAGTCCGAGATAAAATACGCAAGGATTTAAGAATGGCAAAAAAAAAAGTAATAAAAATATCCTTAATAATCGCTTAAACAATTTTTTATTTCCCTTTTTCGTATGTTTGACGGAAATTTCAGTTTCAGGACATTTTAAGTCATTTGAGCTATTTTTGTCCGTCTGTCTGTCTGGTTGGAGTGACCTATTGATTTAAAATTTCGTATGTGGTAATAGTTTCTAAAATCTGAGTCTTTGCTCGATGATCGGTCATATTGGTCCACTACTTCTGATGCCTCCCTCACAAAGTCATTTTAATTATTTCCGTCCGTCTGTCTGGTTGGTACGGACGATATCTCTAGAAAGGAGTGACCGAATAACTTCAAATTTTGTACATAGTTATATTTTCACCTATCCCAGGCTTGGATGGAAGATTTGTCATATTGGTCCACTAATTCTGGTAAGTTATCGTTCGATGTAGCACCTATAGCATGGATTATGACATCAATAAAAATTGAAATATGTATGTATGTATATTCTATATAAAAATAGTATTTTTTATAAAAATCTTAACTAAACTGTATAAAAAGGATAATGCCGTTTTTCTCTACGAGTATAAGATAAAATGCCCATTTGCATGAGTAACAATCATTTAGAGTCAATGTTGCTGATGTTGCCATTGCCATCCATCGATGAAAATGCCGAACGTAATCCATTGGCCGGTAATGGATTTTAAGCGTTTTTTCTTCTCTTTCACTCTCCTGCCTATAATCGTAAACTTAACAATTATTTCTTTTTTAACACGCTGCTAATTGAAAAATCCACATAAAATAGAAGAAAATACAAACAAACAAAAAACAACAGATTTCAAATGAATGACTGAATGAATAGATAGAAAATTGAATGTCGTCGACGTTGTTGCAATGTGAAGTGATGTTGTTTTTCTTCTTCTTTCAACGATTTCCAACAACAGCAACATAAAGTTTAAGAAAAAAGTGCAAGATTGTAGTCATATATTGTCGGTCTGTCTGTCCGTCCGTCCGTCCATCATCCCAGTTGACCGTCATCAATGCGTTTGAATGTTAAGACAAAAAAACTACTCTTACATTGTGGATGAGACAGCAGTGGAGTCACGCCAAGTGTCTTTGTGATGGACTGTGTGAGAGATGCAGTAGATTGTGGGGATTACACAGGGCAGCGAAGATTTTAAAACTATTTGAATATATTACAATTGAATTACAATACAAAGAAAATTTGTATTCTAATTTTAGGGTCCCGGTAAAAACCGGGTTACTAAGACCATTTTTGCAGCGACAGACCCGAGCATCCGAAGGGAATCGCACCCACGACCCCCAAACTCATAGGCGAACACACTACCTACTCACCTAAAGGGGCGCTCCATGTTTTTTATTTTTTCTTAGAGAAAGAAACAAACCTAATTTTCCCAAAAAAAAATTTAATTAAAAAAAATAGGACTCCTGATATTTTTTAAAACATCTCCAAAAACGTTTAAGAAAAAAATGACTTTTTGTCTCTAAATTAACCTCCAACTTCTGGGGTTATGGTCATTGCATTAGTCTTTTCTGTTTTGACTAAAGACTAATTGTTTCAAAAATAGAAAGGTGGGTGGCTTTATTCCAAACTTTTTAGAAATCCCAAATATTTTTTAAAAAATCTCCAAAAATGGCTGAGAGTAAAGGACTTCCCTTTGTCTCTCTTGGTATCTCCAAAATTTATAAATTTATGTATAGAGAATAGCAGACATAAATTAAAAAAGAA